>KK116514.1:234590-302937 GCA_000611955.2 Stegodyphus mimosarum
GAGCCCAGTTCGTTACATCTCAGCTTTTGAGAAAAATCGCAGTTGCGAGCAGAGCTTACTGAAGCTCCAAATAAGACGAGCTTGTCGTGTAAGTGAATCCTAATACTAAAAGAAAATTCTATTCTTAATAACACAACACTTTTTAGTATTTAGTAAAACTGATATTGGTACTAGATACTGAATAAATAACTCAGTTTCTTTGGGAAGAATAAAAATATTAAACATGAGCCGTTGAGGAAATAATCCTTCATGTCATATTGCGATCGAATCAGGAAGAGAGATTTTTATTGACTGTATTCATCTGGATAAAATGGCTTTAAACGCATTAGAAGCCAAAATAAAGATAAAATTTTATCTGAATGTGAAGAAAATTGATCAAATTACTTACCTTCCTCTTACCTTGGTAATATAATTTGTTTTTATTAATTTACTCAACCTTCATTTGTTTTATTATTGCTCTTAATTTTTATGACTTTTTAAAATTTATTATTAATTTTCTCTTTTTGTTTAATTTTTATGCTATTTTAATTTATTATTTATTAACTTATCATTAATTCAGCTTTATTAATTAAGTCTTCTATCCCTTTATATTTTGCTTTGTTTAATTATTTATTGTTTTGTCTATAATTTTGTTCTTGTTTCTGATTTCTGACGGCTTTTCTAATTTTAGAAATTAAGCCCTGTTTCTAATATTAGGACAAGTATGTCGCTTTTCACATATAAGTGATCAATATGTATATCTTATTAAATAAGCAAATGAAAATACTTGTAAAAGTTATTAAAATGCAGTAAGAAAAAAGGCAATAAAATTTTAAATCGACTTATAAATTACATAAATTTTTTTCACAAAATAAGAGCGTCATGAAAGACCTTAATAAGTCTGCTGGTTCCGCAAGCACATTGTAGAGACGTTAGGTTATTCTGGTGTTCGAGACTTGAAAAATGAGGAATGCCCTCGCTGGACTCGAACCCTGGACTTCTCGAATACGCTTCGAGTACGCTCTCAATTACAACATGAAGGCGTACGGAAAGGAGGGAGAAAATACCTTATATACTCTTTCTTTTAGGCCCACTGGGGATTAGGGGACTTATTCGCCAAATCCTGGTGGTGACAAATTATCGTCCACCAGCTTTTAGTTCGGGCGCCACTTGTAGAGTTATTAGGGTTTTTGAAGCAGGAGACCTAAAAAATGTGCAGTGCCCTCGCCGGGATTCAAACTCCGGACCTTCCGAAGACGCGTAGAATGTGCTTTCAGTTACACCATGACGGCATGCGGGAAGGAGGGAGAAAATATCTTAAAATTGACTGATTATACATAATGCTAAGCCAAGCATAAGCCAAGCAAAACTGTATTATGATACTTCGATATAAATTGTTCCTAAACTGTAGCTGAAAAGGTTTCAAACTGAGATTAAAACCTAGTGAATTTTAAATTTGTGTTGCGTGCATTTCATTATTTTATATTATGCGCAGTATTTAACAATATTAATACGCAGATATTCTAGCCAAATTTCTAATACCTATAATGCTAATTTATATTCATTAATATACTTTTAAAAAACTGATGTGAAGCAGTATGTCCTTTTTATAAATTCAGGACACACCCCTGGTCCCTTGACATCGAACTCCAAGTGTAGTGGTTAGAAGGGTCTGGCTGTGAAAGTTAGTAGTAATTTATAAGCTGCGGCTTCGCCAAACAGTATCAGTCACCAATAACAGCGTGAGATAACAGTGCAGTGTCTATTTGTTAAAAAATGTCATTAAAAACTTGCGAAATTTAAAACTTTGTTCTATTTCTAATTTTATGCTTTTAAAATCTAGAATTGAATGCATATATATATGTAACGTTGCATATTTTGAATATGACAAAAAGATTCGAAGGCCTTCTGAAAAGGGAGTCCCTGAACTTCCAAAATCAGATTAAGATTCAAGAAAAGAAGCTTCTGCTTTTTGTGCCACTTCTTTTTCTTTAATTCTTATAAATACCCACAATTCCTTTTCAGAGATCTGGAAACAGGTCTATCAAGTCCATTTCCCTCTTTTGGAATGTTCGAGATACTATAACTCAGCTTGGTGACCTACAATGGAAACCTCGTGGATTGTTGTGATAAGACGAAATCTCTGAGTTGTTAATTTCTTCTTCATTCGTATGCAAGAAATTAGTGTCATATTATTGCTCGTAATAAGGGAGTCTTATCATAATTATATCTATTGGAACACTGAAGATATTATTTTATTCCTCGCACGGCCTCCAGTTCAACGTCTGACAAATGCATAGGCATAATAAATTTGATTTTTAGATAACAGCCTTTTTAAGTTTAGGTCTTTCTTGTTCGTATACAGGTATATCTCGTTTTATTACATTTCTCACAGACTGAGCGATTTTTCAAATCGAAAGTTTGTGGCAAATCTTTCGACGGATGTCATTTTGCCACCGTGCCAACATTTTCTCGTTTCGTATTTCTGTGTTGTTGACTCATTTTTGACTGTAATCTGAGAGACGGTGAACATCTAACGACAATCTAATACCATTTAAAAGATGCGCAATAAAGAATAGACACCTTAGGGCCAAGATCAGAGACATTCTGATACATATCCAAAGACTCGGACTGGATGTTTGTCATATCTAATACTAATGCATCTCCATAATATTACTAAAATGTATTTATTTAAATTTTATAATTTAATGTCCCAACAATTTCTTTTTCCATATGAAATGCTGATGGGCCGGAATACAACTTTCCCCTTAGAAAGGACAAAGACAAGGTACATAAATTTAGAATTTTGGAATCGTCAGTTGTTCAACTTTTCAAGGACAGTCTCTTCTTCGTGCTATTTATGTATACTAATAATATCAGAAATCAGTGATACCAGTGGGTAGGAGAAAGGGGTGGGAGACCCTCGGACCTCCTTCCCCCGGAGTATTCTCCCTCAAAATTGGGGTGGGGGAAGCTTAACAGTTAGCTAGGTTCAGCAATACCGCAATTACCTGTGGTACTACGAAGGTTTTGGCCTAGCTTCTACGTGTACTTGTGTTGTAGACTGACAGCAGATTTTCTTGCAGACCGAATAGCCAAAACAGATTAAAAGTTATTCTCTGTTATTTTGTTTGATAGCAAAAATGCATTTGTTTAATTGTTTTGCGTCAAAATTAGACCTAATACTGCATACGATGGTGGTAATTACGGTGACTAATACCGTATTTCAGAGGCATGCTGACAAAGTTTTATTGTCCGAAACAAATTTCAGAACTATACTCTCTAAATATTTTTTTTATCATTTTCACATTTATATGTAGCTTGTTATATTTAAGTTTTAGAGATCTCATTCGTCGTACTCTCATTGTGGTACTACTACATTTGTTATTTAAAGCATTAAAATGTTTTTTTTTTCTTTTTAAATTCAGTTTTGTTAGTTCTTCGTTTTGTCTGTTACCCATATCATAATCTTTTTCCATCTATCATAGAATTTATCAGCATATCTGTCAATTTCATACATTTAATACATAAGACTTAACATATAGCCGAGAGTATATAGCAAATCGTTTTTCAACTGAAATTTACAGTTGGACTTTTGTACAACCTGAAAATAATTTAATAAGTGAAAAAATATTAATAATTGAAATTTGACTTAAAATTTTCTACTAGTAATTTAAAGTCTGTCCTTGCTAAAAGCAAGGCCAGCTGAATGGTATCCGCTCAACATTTCACCATTAATATCATCGTCATCGCTCTTGTTGATAATATCATCGACTGTACCGTAGAATCGGGTGTCCCTTCGATTGGCACAAATTTTGTTCAGTTTTGGCGATGAGTAACTTTGTTTTAACCTTATATGACGTCATAATTTTCCTGATTTTTTTAAGTGAAAATAGATCGATGTGTACATGGACAAAGTCAAGGCAGTGCGCAATGCCGTGTTTGTGCAATTCTCTGATTTTTTTTAAGTTGAACTAGATCGATGTGTACATGAACTTCGAGTTTGTGCAATTCTTTGACTTCTTATTTTGGTTTTGTGTAGCGACCATCTTGAAATTCCGGCTTCCTGGCGCTGATCTTGGCGTCAAAAAAGAATCCTCTAATAAACGAGGGGCACCCAATTGTAAACTTTTACCATATTATCTTCATATCCGTCCATAGTAGCCTTAACGCAACATTTCTTTAACGTTCGAACCATCATTTTTGGTCTGTTATTCAAATATAATCAACAAATTCAGGGATTAAAAACATTGCCTGTGCTCCAAATAAAATTCTTATCTTCCATGTGCCAGTGCGTTGCCATTTTGCAATGTATAAGAAATTTAATTAATCTTTCAAATTTAATCTATCTGTTTTTGATTAACAAACAGATAAACAAAATGAGAGAATTAAAAGGTAAAACGCAGTTCTTAGTAATTTTCTAAACATTTTCAATATTGTATCTGATTGATTTAAATAAAAATGCATTTAATTCGTGATATATCTAATTAGTAGTTTTCATTATATATAAACATCAAATTACTGTTCCAAGATCATACACGTCATTTGTAACTCATAGGAAAAGGTTTTGTACAACTGTTAGCTTTTTATGTATTTAAATTTATAACTCATAAGGCGTTTTTAAAAGACAAAAAACTTTTATTGAAAGGTAAAATATACTGGTAACTTATTAGGCTTACAATGTAACTTATTCGTAAACGCATATATCTTAACAAACGTTCATAGTGCATCGTACATGTCTATATCTTTTTGAACGGCCATAGAATGATAACCAGAATTAGCTGTTGCCATTTCTGGGTAGATAATCTATCTACTAACAATAAGTAATTTATAATCATGCTCACACCATCATAATAAAAATTCTGCTTTACTCCGTAGTCATCAAATAGACAGTTTGCTGTCCCTTTTTAAGCTTTAGATAAATGTACAATTTTTAGAATTTTATTTTAAAGGTAGTGAATTGTATGTTAAATTATTTTACAAAAAATATTTTATATTTTGTATTGCAAGAAATCACCAGACTTTTTCAAATATATGTTTTACTTGCCACTTATTTTCCTTTTAACTATATTACCATTTACATTTTCTATTTAATACTGGATGTTCTTTCATATTAAAACACAAACCAAACCTTTAAGTAAATTAAGGAGATCCAAGTAACGGAATCACTTTGGAATACAAATTAATATACTGATTGCCAAAGTTAAATATTTAATGCTGTAAAACTTATATTATTTAAGGCAGCTTTGACTAAAAAGATCGAATTACTAAGGCAAAGCTGTTAAAAGCAGAGAATTTAACTGTGAATTATATTCATGTTTTCACATTTTACAAGGAAATCGACTTATAAGATATTTATCTCATTAAATCTGAAAAGGATATATTTTTGCAAAAAGAACGTTTTATTGATATTTAAATACTGCACTCCAAATATAATCCCTCGGTACTAATATATTTAGTTACGAATCGCTAACATTTTTATTTTTGATATGTCTTCAAGTATTTTGTACAGCGGCAAATGCAATTAGTATTTTAAATTTGCTTATATATTCTATAGCTTTGAAATTTATGCTAGCTTGAATATCCAAACTCAAAAGTTTTCTTCGAATGTTATAAAAAAAAAAGATAAAAATTTTTCAACGATGGAATTTTCCTTAATATTGGCCAAAGTGACAGATGATTCAGTGATGATTTTTATTTTCAAGAGATCGTTCTTAACTGTGGCATCATTTGTTCATGTTGATCCTTATTGGATGGTAAGGAAAATATGCTGACCTTCTGATTTCGTTAGAAAAAATTAAATTGTAATGAAAAATTTATTTGAAAATTTTTAATCGCGCATCATTTTCATTTTGCTTACACTTAGCTGTAAATTTTTCTTTTAATAACATGCTGGAATCACGAATCACGAACATCAAAAACATCACGAATTTAGCTATAGAATAAATAGATGTGATAATAAATATTCTGCATGGTACTTTACTGATGTATAAGTAATATGCATATAGTATTTTTAGTAACATTTCTTCTAAAAAATTCAGCTATTCTATTTTCAACTCATTTACTTATAATTTGAATATGATATGTGTACATAATTAGTTTTTTACTTTTTCACGAATCAAAAATAAGTGCTTAATATGCATACGTGATATTCAGATTCCTTATCAGCAGTATAAACATCTCTCAGCGAATGGAAACTGTGATGTCGAGCCTAGAAGCCAGTTTATTATGCCTTGGAATGTCATGGCCTATAAAACGTTCTCAGAAATGACGAGAGCCTAGTGTATGCGTAGTATTTTGAAAATATTTTCTCCTTCCTTCTTTCTAACGTTCTATGATGTTTGTCTAGCGGTATAAAGTGTAATAATTACTACAAAGCTACAATACATAAGAAATCTTCAGAATTTCATAATTTGGAATTTTATTCCGATATTCACGTTTTGTTCTTTTTTGAATCACAGTTGACGACATTGAAGGTAATAGCTCCTTGAATATGTAAATGTTAGAGAAATTTTTGAAATGAAAAGGTATTTTCTTTCAAAAGTACCGAATTATTCTATTTTGGGATTTCTTTCGTACATAATTAACCATAGCCAATTGTAATTTATATGTGAGTTACTATTACGTAACTGTAAATAAAAAATTATAATATGGAAACTTCAGAGCACAGTCTAATACCTCTAAGACTTGCGTGAAAAATAATTAACCCTTTGAAGGCCAAAACGCTGGAGACAACCTCTTATTCAAACGACCACAAGCGCCCGAAACTGCCGATATTGCGATGTTGTTTTCTTCCGTTCCCCTTAGGTATGCAGTAGATGATACAGTTTCACCAAATGCATTGTATCAGTTTATTGCAGCCAGCTTGTCCGAAAAGGCTAATGGAAGCTTCTTTGTTAGGAATTAGAAAGGATGTCATTTGAAATCTTCCTACCTCTTTGCGTTAATGGACGGGGAGCGAAGGAAGCGAACGGGGCGAGTAATGGATAGGGACGGGCGTTTCTATATTTTAAGATACAGGTTAGCGAAGGCTTCGGTTTCCTAAGGGTTAATAGTCCTAGTTAGTAAATTGAATTTTCTCAAAAACTGTAGTTCGGAATTGGATTTTTGAAAATATTCTCATTTTTCTTATGTGACTTACGGAAACAATGTTATTTCCCTTTAAAATGTCTCACAAATTTTTATGGGTTTGGGCTGATGTTACTGTCAGACAAGTAGCCATAAGTAACAACAATAACATGCCTCACTATTAAAAATTTCTTCATTTTAGGTGAGACAAATCAGAAGGAATTTTTCTTGCATTTCGGATAATTCATATTCCTTCCATTGCAAATTATATCCTTCATCGGCTGCAGTACTGGCACAACGCGAAATATAATGTTTTGAGATAAAGGTTTTAAAGCTTTCCTTGGTTTGGGAATGCAAGAGTCTCATGTTTAATTGATTGATGGATTAAAGACTACGCATTATTAAAAGGCTTTATAGGAATTCTGTTAATAGTAATAAAATGTTATAAAATAAACATTATTTAAAAATAAATTTTGATAAATTTTTTTAACCTTATCTTGAATTACACTGAAATTCATGACTGATAGTAATGAAAAAAATTTAAAGACAAGATACTAAAATTTATTAATAATGTTACCACATTGCAGCATGTAATACAAAATTATAAAAATGACATCCTTAATGTTTCATTGCTACTTCATTAATCAAAATATAAAAGAAAGTGAACAGTTTCCCAAGAATAGCCTATCTTTATAGGAGTTTCTAAATAGAATCTGTTTTTATGATTCAGATTTTAGATTGCTGCAAAATGCTGAATGCAGTTTGATATTGCATTGCTTGCGACAATTCTGTGTAGATTGCCAAATTTCTTCTTAGGTATTGCAAAAGGTTTACTGTAAGCTGTTTTAAATGTTGCTTCCTGGAAGCATTGCAAACTTTTTCGGCGTCTGGAGGCTTTCACTTTGACAGTTTTAAAGTCTTTTTCTTTAAAATAAGTATTATAGAAGAAGTAATTCAATGATTGCTTTCTGCTTTCAATACAAAAATGGTCGTTGAATTGTGTGGTGTCATTTTTAGTATTTATGATAAAATTTTGACATGTCTGATCGGTGAGATCCTTGACATCATTAAAGCTGTCTGGCAAACATGGACGAGTGTCAGTATTGCAGCCAATGCACGCGAGAAACCAAAAATTGCAACAGAGACAGATGTCATCTGTTAATGCGGTACTGAATTAAATAATGCGTCATTGCTGTTGACGCAAAGAAAACGTTTTTACATTGTTGAGAATCGCCATAACTCAAAACTTTTTCGAGCTTCTGCCTGTACTGCAGTCTTTGAACGATATATTAGTAAATGTAGTAGATTATTAGTTCAAAGATCCAATTTACCCAGAAGGACTATTAATTTCGTTTTTGCATTTTGCGTTGATTCACTAAAAGTTTTGTTTCGTTTTCTAGATTGTTGCCACCAAATATTATCACAATGTATTATATTTAAAGAAATTAAATAATAAAGAATCTGCATAAATGTATGTATGTTTCTCGCATTGTAATAAAACAACGGTACCTACAGCCATCCAATATTGAATATTGAACGTTTCGACCGGACATCTGTAAACCCAAATTTGAAATTTGGAATTTGTTTTATTATCTATTTCATATTTTGTAAAACTTTAACTAATTTTTGATTAGCAAACTCAAGGATTTCAAAGCGAGCAGTGGCAACGTTGTACAGAAAAAACATTTTTATCTCCAGTGCGTGATACTGTGTATCGGAAATTCTAAAGATATCCTCATTTAAAAATTATTTTGCGATATTGCTCTTGAACTGAATTTTGTGGTTTAAGTAAGAAGAACATGATATTTGATAAATAAAGATAACACACAAAATGTTAAATAAACGCCCCTTTGGACGTAATTTAAAACCTGACCTTTCAGATTTTTTTTATAGCCAGCGTTCTTAAAAAAGTACTAGAATTTATTAAAAGTAACTTAAATCTACTTATTAAATGAGTAAATTAAATCAAAATAGTAATTATGTCTGCTCCTATTTTTTCGTATTCGGGCTTTTTTGCACTTTTTAGCAACTTCCTTCTAAATGAAAATCAAGTTGTGAAAAATTCGCGAATATTTTTTAAGCTCTGAATATTGCAGTAATTATAACTGCTAGTGTTTTAACTAAGGTATATGATGCTCATTGACATTCTCTAAAGAATCTTCTGGTTACTTTCTTCTCTGTTTATTCTTAATTTCCTTGTGTAATTTTGCTATTAACTATGCATAAAAATTTTTTTGCGGCTGCGTTTTTACCTTAAAGGTATTAATCATCAACAGACTTTTGATATCCCAGAAAAATCTGGCTATAACTTGCCTAATGATGCTACCACGCAAAGCTTCTTGATCGCATTAGAGCCATATTACCACGTTGTAATGTGTTATTGACTCCCAAGAACGATGTGATATACCTGTTACCGTTAAAGTTATAATGCAGTTATTTCATAGAATACCTAGTTATTCCATGAAATAACTGATCATGTCCGTTAAAGTGTGTAATATGTTAATAATTCGATACTTTAACTAGTTATTCTATGAAATAACTACGTATTCTATAAATTAATTAATGAGAGACAGTTAGTGTAAAATAAACAATTTATCTAAAATGAAATAACTAGGTATTCTATAAATAAACTAATGCTAGACAATTAAAATAAAAAAGAAGCAATTTATCTAATTTATGCAGCGTATAAATGGTGTTTATGGAAACGTACCATAAAATCATTTGTTACAACAAGGATTACTAAAATGACACCTGGAATTATAAAGAACATTATTTCTAAAACAAAAACATTTTTTGTTGACACACTGGGTTTTACACGAACATTCCATATTGTTAAACGAAACGTAAATGTACCTTATACCAAAAAGCGAGATATATGATACAGATTATTTTACAATTTAACGGGCTGCAGATCGTTATTCTATGAAATAACTAGTTAAACCATGAAATACAAGAGAGTTTTACACTTTAACGGACACGATCAGTTATTTCATGGAATAACTAGGTGTTCTATAAAATAACGGATTTCATACTTTAACGGTAACATACCCATGTTTCATCAATGGCCACCTGTAAAAAGTTACCTGGATTCTGCTAAAACTTTGTCAAAAGTGATTCAGAATCCTCACGGCCTGTTTTCTACGTTTCCCTTAATATTCTAAATGAGGCTGAGGCTTTTCTCATTTTAAGATGCTTTCTTAAAACTGATTCCATTTTATCGCATAAAATACCCCATATATGCTCAATAGCCATTTGTCTATTCAACGTCATAATTTTCCCACTCTGGCGATAGTTTTAGCTAAGATTGATGTCGATGGACAACGTAATGTAAATGGAGTACAGGAGCGTGAATCATTTTTCCCAGGAAAATTCTCCAGAGGGAAATTTTCTTGGCTGTTTGTCTACTGGGAAGAAGCAAAGACAATATCTCCCATTGCCTAATGCTCCTGTGTCGACATGTGCTTCAAGTATAAAGTTTAATCACAGTACAAACTTCAATTTCTTCCCTATTTGAAATCTGGACTGATATGTTGACATGAGATATTTAAAAAAAAGAAGAAATTAAATAATATATATTATCAAATTAATTTTGAATCTTATAGTTATTGAATACTGCGTAAACTGCAGATCTAAATCGGCTTACCTTTGCTTTCCTATCTACAAACGTTCTTATCACCTTTCATAATTTTTCTTTTCACATGGGACTGCATAGAAATCTATATAAATTTAATGTCTCAGAACTTCAGCAGGGAAATTTTATCGTTGATTATGACAGGTCTTATGAAAGATAGTTAACCTCTCATAAGACAGCCTAAAGCCTGTCATAAGACAGGCTAATTACCTGTCATAATCAACAATGAAAATTCACCTGTGATAATATCGTTTTCAGGCACTTAAGAGGGTGATCGCTCTTTGAGTGCAGAAGAGGTATTAATGATCTCCCTTTGGGGGTCTTGGAGCTAAGAATGAGTGATGACTCATGATACTCTGTCTTCAAATCCTTTTGATATTTTATTCATTTAATACTGTGACGTTAATTCGTATTATGTAAGATTTTTTCGTCAATCCTTGTAAATTGTAGCTTTCGAGTTTTGCTGTATCTGAAAAGATCGCAGCGTCAAAAGATTTGGCTCCGAATTCTAAATCAGATCTTATTTTGATTCTTTTTATACGCAAATGTTTTCTTCAAAATTTAAATTACTTATGCCTCCTTTGTTTTTGGACTTATTTCCCATTGCTACATCTCAGCAAAATGCTACTCTATATTTACGGTCACTTAGTTGTAAGAGAAACAGGCCAACGTAAAATTATTAAGGGAAAAAAATCTGAAAGGCATCAGATTTTAAAATACGTCCAAAGGGGCATTTTTTTAGCATTTTGTGTGTTACCTTTATTTATTAATTCTTTGCACTTGAGACCATAAAATTCAGTTAAAGAACAATATCGCAAAATAATCTTAAACTGAGCATATCTTTAGAACATAGTCTCACGCGCTGGAAATAAAAGGGTTTTTTCTGCAACGTTGCCATTGCTCATTTTGAAATCCTTGAGTTTGTTAATCAAAAACTCGTTAAAGTTTTACAAAATATGAAATCGATAATAAAATAAGTTCCAAATTTCAAATTTGGGCTTTTAGATGTCCATATTCGCAGCAGGATTACGTCATTCAAAATTCGGTGACTCTAGGTACAGTCGTTTTATCACAATGAGAGAAACATACATACATTTATGCACGTTCTTCATTATTCAGTTTCTTTAAATATAATACAGAGCTGCAATATTTGGTGGCAACAGTTTGAAAAGTGAACCAACATTTAATGTTCCCGACGCAAAATGGCAAAACGAAAACAACAGTCATTCAGGAACAAAGCCCCTTTGGACTAAAAAAAGGAAAGAAAAAAGAAAAATCTGAAAGATTTTGAGATTTTAAATTACGCACAAAGGAGCGTTTTTTTTTTAACATTTTGTGTGTTACCTTTATTTATTAAATATCATGTTCTTCACACTTAAACCATAAAATTCAGTTCAAGAGCAATGTCGCAAAATAATTTTAAAATGAGCATATCTTTAAAATTTCCAATACACAGTCTCACGCGCTGGAGATAAAAATATTTTTTCTGTACAACGTTGCCTTTGCTCGCTTTGAAATCCTTGAGTTTGTTAACCAAAAATTCGTTAAAGTTGTACAAAATGCGAAATCGAGAATAAAACAAATTCCAAATTTCATATTTGGGCTTCCAGATGCCCAGATTGGGGTGGAAACGTTCAATATTCAAAATTCGATGGCTCTAAGTACCGTTGTTTTATCACAATGCGAGAAACATACACACATTTATGAAGATACTTCATTATTTAATTTCTTCAAATATAATACAGGGCGATAATATTTGGTGGCAACAATTTGAAAAGTGAAACAACACTTTTAGTGAATCAACGCAAAATGCGAAAACGAAATTAATCTTCTGGGTAAATTGCCTCTTTCGACAAAAAAAAAGATCGGGGTAGATTTTGAATAAAACTTTTCTTCCCCTCCAGTTTCGAAAGCGATCATGCGTAGGTCGCTTTTCTTCAGAAGCAAAAACAAACATTTTTGCCAAAATCATTCTGCTCCTGAAGAAGCAATCATAAAATAATAGGTTTCTGCTAAATTGCTCTGTATTTTCTCTCCCCTTCCCTCCGAAACAAAAAGGTTTTGCTTATGAGAAAAAGGACATGTATGTCTGATCGCACGCTAATTTGAGTGAGCTTATTCAAAATGTACGTCAATGTAATGTTACTTTTTTGATGAATTTTCAATTATAATCAATCGTCCAAAGACTATAAATTATTGATCAGTTATTTCAGGGAGTAGTATTTTCCCTCTTTTGTTACAAATGTAAATAAAGAAACTTTATTAAGTTTTATAAAGCTCTTTGTTATATCAAAGATAATCTGCGTGGTAGTTAACGCTGACTTTAGCGAAGATTTTTGACTGTCTTACTTTAATCTTTTTCTGTAGCTTCCCCCCAGTTATTAAGTGATAGTAATAAATATTACTAATTATTATTAAGTAGTGCTGTATGTTAGGGCCGAATAAACGCAGAGCGTTGATTGTAACAACAAAGAAGAAAAGAAAGACTGAAACAACAGAAAACTTAAAAAAAAAAAAAATCATCAGCTGATAAATTCTAAGGTTTAGATGAATCATGAATTAGATAAACTAAAGGTAATGTCAAAAATGAAATAAAGTTATAAATTATTAGATACATTTCTTTTTAGTTGTTCATCTAGTTCGTAAAATTCTAGCTAAATTACCTTTAATTATCTTTACTTAAAATGGGAAACGACTATTCGCTAAGTTCAACTGTATCAATGACAAGCTGAGAGATGGATGAAAAGACCTTTTTATTCAACTCAATAAAGGACTTGCAGATGGCACTTCTGATGCTTACAAAGGTAGCCAATACTTTTGGCTGAAACTCAAAATAGAAATATAAAATTAAAACTAATCTTAAGTTAAATAATCAGCCGAAGCTGTACAGAGATGATTAATGCGAGCTGGCTGTTAGTCTACCACTGATGTAGTCAAACAGGCAATTAATATGCACGGCCCTAAAATAGCAGTCTTAAATATCAGCGAAACAACGTGGCCGAAACGTAGAACATGCGCTGTATGAAGAAACTCAGACACCAGCTTGTCTCTTTCTATTCTGCTTTGCATAATGCGCGAAATTGAAATATCATTCTGCCAGGAAATGGAAATGAAAGAAAATAGAAAAGGTAATTAACTTGTAAAGGCTACGTGTTCTTTTAGGGAGCATACAACCTTGACTGTACGTCAAAGACGAAATAGCGAATTCTCGTTATGTCTTTAAGAATAAAAACTGAAGAAGAAAGGTTTTTAAATAACCTTTTTATTTAAACTAAATTAAAACAGACGCACGCACTTCGTGCTCACAGATCATCACTACTTGTGGCTACGTAAATTAGCTGAAAATAAGAATGTAACAAATCACTAGTAAATTAAGACATCTAGTGACTGACTCATTAGCTTAACTAAGGCTAAATCGGCTGCACACAGCAAAGCCGAGCCAAGAAATATCAGTTATATAAATTCTTGATTTAAATTCCTGATGCTTGAACAGGAATGTTATGAGAGTAATTCTTAATGAATGAAAGTTTGCCTGATATTTTTTAAACATATGGTAAGTTTTACATGTTCTTGATCTTTAGTTGATATTTTCTTTATTACAAAAACTTGAATTTGTATTGAAATGCATAATGATTCTTGAAAATAATTCTTGAAAATGTTCATGTATTAATGATAATCTTGATTGTTCTGAACTACTGTTCAGCCGGGCCCAGTGTGTAAGAAATTTTTATGTTGAAATTTATTTTAATCGCCAAAGTGGGCGTAAATCTTTCCGGTGATATAACTTCTTGTCTTTGGATCTGGCAGCGCCAGTTGAATTAGTTTTTGTCTTGAATAAACTTGAAAGTAGAAACCTGAAACATAGTGTTCTTTTGCCTTTGTGATGTTAAGATTGTGTGTGTTCTTGATCAGTATCCTGAAGATTAGATTAGATTATTTTATATTTTTTGGCGCCCAACTGTTGCGCTCGAACAGTTTTTTTATTTAAGAATGCAGAGTGTGGTGTTATCGAAGAAAATATTCGTTTGCACGGAACGCGGCAAGATAAATGTTTTGGTGAATGGTTCTTCCTTGAAAAGTGAGTTTAGCAATTAGGATTAAATTATTGAAGCCTACAACAGGTAAGAGAATCAAATTATTTTTGTTGTTATCATGGCAGACAATTTTGTTAAATTGAAAGCTGCTAGAAAAACTTTGAGACAGGCTATTTCTAAAATAGTAAATGTTTTAGAATCTGAAATTAAAAATGACATTTATGATAAGAATATGATAGAAGAAAAATTATTTTTATTAACGTCTAAACAATCTGAGTTAAAAGAAATTAATGGAAAAATACTAGACTGTTTTAAAGGGGACGAGTCCGATATTGAAACAGAATGTAATACTGTGTTAGAATATGATGAAAAAATTAGTTTATGTATTTTTAGGGCTAAAAAGAAACTTAACTCAAATTCTCAGATAGTGAACATTGAAAATGAATCGTCTGGTAACCTTACTGCTGCGGTAAAGATTGAAAATAAAACTAACATTCGGTTACCTAAAATTTCAATTCCTAAATATTATGGTGATCCTAGTTTATTTTTGGAATTTTATAATTCTTTTGAAAATGCTATTGGTAATAATAATGAGTTAACAAAGGTCGAGAAGTTTACTTATCTTAAATCCTTACTCGCAGGACCTGCTTTAAATGCAGTATCTGGGTTTGCATTATCCAACGAAAATTATGATGCCTGTATAAGTTTAATTAAAGAAAGATTTGGACGAACAGATTTGGTTGTATCTTCGCATATGAACAAACTCTTGAATCTTGAACCGGTTAGAACTTCGTCTAATGTAAAAGCACTAAGAACACTTTACGATTCCTGCGAAATTAATATAAGAAGTTTAAACTCATTGGGTATTGTGTCGGATGCTTATGGAACCCTTTTAGGACCTGTTATTTTAAAGCTTTTACCAGACGATATGAATCTGGAGTTTAATAGAAAAAGACATTCTAAACAACACTATAGCCTAACAGAACTTCTCGAATTCATTAGACTCGAAGTGGAAAGTCGAGAAGCTTCTAATTTAATAATAAGCTCAAAGAAAAGGGACACAAATTACGGTGTTAAGCAGAATAAAAGTAATTACTTAAAAGGGGCAAGCATTCCTACTGCTTCGGCGTTAGCTACAGTGACTAAGCAGTATTGTTTCTATTGTAATCAAAATACACATGATGTAGGAAGTTGTGAGAAAACAAATGAGCAAAAAAGAGCTATATTAAGAAACCATGGTCGTTGTTACAGATGTCTTAAAAAAGGTCATGTATCGGCCAGATGTAGAGTGAAACTTATGCCTTGTGAGTTGTGTAATGGTTTAAATCACAATAAGTTATTTTGTAAAAATATTGTTCCTGAAGCCAGTTCAGATATTAAACAGAAAGTAGTTACAGTATCAGATTCTAAGCAGAATGTAGTTGCATCCCTGTCGTTTAACTCTAAGTCTGTTTCTGAAACTGCTGATAAAGGTGTATATTTACAAACTTGCTCGGTTTACGCTTCAGATACAGATAATACTAGAAGTCAAATAGTAAAAATCTTAATTGACGGGGGATCACAGAGGTCATTTATTAGATCTGATTTGGCTAAAGAACTAAAGTTAAGGACTTTAAGAAAAGAAAGGTTACATGTTTATTCTTTTGGGTATATCCAGGGTAGACTAACGGAATATGATGTTGTTCAAATCACACTAAAAAGTATACACTACCCTAATGACTCAATCACTGTGGAAGCTCTTGTTACAGACACTATTTCTGGAGCGATCATAAGAATTCCCTCGAAAAACATTTTAGAAATATTAAAATCGGAAAATTTAAAATTAGCCGATAATGGTGAAGCAGCTGAGGTAAAAATATTGTTAGGATCTGATTCATGTTGGGAAGTACAAACAGGAGAAAAGAAAAGAATAAGTAATAAATTATTTGCAGTATCTTCTATATTTGGTTGGTCCTTGGTTGGATCTTTGGAAGGTGATCAGTCCAGCGCCTGTATTTTTACAACTGGTGTTTCTCATTGCTTGATAGAAGATAATAATTTAATTAATGACTGTTTGCGAAGATTTTGGACTTTGGACCACTTGGGTTTAGAGGAGAAGGAGAATCCTGATGACAAATTAGTTATTGAGAAGTTTGAAAAAGAATTGCATTTTACTAATGGTAGATATGTAGCTCGTTTATTATGGAAATCACATCATGAAAACTTGGGTAATAATTTAGAAAATGCCAAGCGACGTCTAGTATCTTTGGTTAATAAACTAAAAAATGATGAATGGCTTAGGGAAAATTATGATAGTATAATAAACGAACAGTTGAAAAATGAAATAATTGAAGAATGCAATATTGAAAGTTGTGACAATAGTAAAATGTATTACATGCCACATTCTCCAGTGGTAAGAAAAAATGTATCAAAAACTAAAGTCCGTATCGTGTTTGACGCATCTTCGAAATGTAATAATGGGGTATCTCTGAACAATTGTTTGATGCCTGGCCCAAATTTGAATCCTTCTGTTTTGGACTTGATATTGCGGTTCAGGCAATACAAATATGCGTTCTCAGCAGATATTGAAAAGGCTTTCCTCCAAATTGGAATTTCTAAAATTGACAGAGATGTATTACGGTTTTTATACTTTGATAATAATTACAATTTGAAACATTATAGAATGACACGCGTTCCTTTCGGAGTGTCATGTAGCCCGTTTATTCTGGCGTGCACCATAAAAAAGCATATAAAGAAAATAGAGTCAGAAAGTCCAGGTATTTTTGAGATGTTGAACTGTTCTATCTACGTAGATGATGTGTTTTATGGAGCAGATTCCGTGGAACAGGCTTTTAAGTTAAGTACTGGAGCATGTTGCGTACTTAAAGATGCCGGAATGAATTTGCGTCAGTTTAGTACAAATTCAGAGGAACTCAAAAAACTTTGGGATGATTGTGGAATAATTAAGTCAGAAAATGAACTAAATAGTTGCTTAAAAGTATTAGGCCTTAACTGGTGTACGAGTAAAGATGTAATTTCCTTGAACATAGACAAATTGTGCGAAACATTAAATAGTTGCAGAAACACTACAAAAAGAAACATATTAAAGGTGACTGCTACTATTTTCGATCCAGTAGGTTTCTTGGCGCCATTTGTATTACGTGCAAAAATAATAATGCAAAACCTTTGGCAATTGGGTTTAGAATTTGACGACGAAGTTCCAACTAATTGTAAGGAGTTGTGGGCCGAGTGGAGCAGTGAAATTGAAAAATTAAAGAAATTTAAAATTTCTCGAGAATATTTCCCCGGCAAATTGAATCAAAATAAAGATTTCGAACTGCATTTATTTTGTGATGCATCTATTAAAGCGTACGGTGCAGTTGCATATTTTAGATCGGTTGAAGAAGGTCAGGTAGCATTCATCATGGCAAAATCTAGAATTGCACCAATAAAACAAAAACTCACACTTCCAAGACTAGAATTGTTAGGAGCATTAACATCGGCAAGACTTGCTAAATATTTAAAAGAGCTGTTTTCAATTCATGAAGAAAATATCTACCTGTGGACTGACAGTATGATAGTGGTTCACTGGATTCATAGTGCTCCTGAAAGATGGAAAATGTTTGTAAAGAATCGCGTATCTGAAATACAATCATTAACTTGCCCAAATAACTGGAGACATTGTAATGGGAAGTCCAATCCAGCGGACATTTTATCTCGAGGATGTTCAGCCGAATATTTGTTGTCTTCAAGATTATGGAAATCTGGACCAGACTGGTTAGTTGAATCAGTAAGTGCTTGGCCTAGTAAATTTATTGCGACAACGGAGTTTTCTGATACTGATTTAGAGAGGAAAAAGTGTATAAATGATACCACAATACTATCGTCTACTGCAGAAAAATCTAATTCTCTGTTGAATCTTGAAAAATATAGTAAATTAATTAAAGCTATTAGAGTGACTGCATGGATATTTAGATTTATTCACAATTTGAAAAATAAAACAATATTAAGAAAAATTCTTGGTAGGACATCACTTCTTCTCGAAGAATTGGAAACTGTACTGACTGAAATTGAGGCGGTGATAAATCGCCGACCCTTGACTTACATCCAAGATAATGAACCCCAAGTTCTGTCACCTGCTCATTTTTTGCTAGGGCAGAAACTTGCTAATTTGCCTCCTGTCAAATACACTCATGAAGTGTGCAGTACTAAAGAAATTCTTTTAAAAGCGTATCTATATCGTGAAAAACTACTAAATAACTTTTGGAAAAATTTTTATAAAGATTATTTGTTGAATTTGAAATCTGCAAATTGTGTGAAAAATCACCGTGCAAAACACGACTTGAGTGTGAATGATATCGTGATAATACATGATGAACATTTACCACGTAACATGTGGAGATTAGGAAAAGTTCTCAAAACTTTTACTGGTAGAGATGGACTAATTCGCAGTTGCGAAATAAAGACTGAAAAAGGCATTATAAAAAGACCTATACAATTATTAGTTAAGTTAGAATGCTAAGAGTATTTATATTGTGTGACTGTATATTTTTTACTGAAAAGTAATCTTAATGCTATAATTACTGAAAAGTAATATAAGGGTATTTAAAGTAATGTATATATATCAGAAAATTTTAAGGTTATAAAAATGTATAAGTGTATTTAAAATTTTATTTTTATTTTAATCCTGAAAAAAAAAAGGACAGGTTTCTTGTAATATTTCCAGTATTTTAGTTGGATTATTGAAATGTTATTTGTTTAATATTATCTTGAGTTATATAAATTCTTGATTTAAATTCCTGATGCTTGAACAGGAATGTTATGAGAGTAATTCTTAATGAATGAAAGTTTGCCTGATATTCTTTAAACATATGGTAAGTTTTACATGTTCTTGATCTTTAGTTGATATTTTCTTTATTACAAAAACTTGAATTTGTATTGAAATGCATAATGATTCTTGAAAATAATTCTTGAAAATGTTCATGTATTAATGATAATCTTGATTGTTCTGAACTACTGTTCAGCCGGGCCCAGTGTGTAAGAAATTTTTATGTTGAAATTTATGTTAATCGCCAAAGTGGGCGTAAATCTTTCCGGTGATATAACTTCTTGTCTTTGGATCTGGCAGCGCCAGTTGAATTAGTTTTTGTCTTGAATAAACTTGCAAGTAGAAACCTTGCAAGTAACACCGGCTAGAGAGCTAATTTTCAAAGTGCAGCATAAACTCGGAACTAAGTCTGCTACTACTCTTTTCGAACTCTTGAAACGCAGCTTAAATACTACTTCTGAAACACGTTTAGCTTAGCATCTACGTCATTACAAATTTACATTCCGGCAGGAAACTGAAATCAGGAGGGAAAGGAAAGGAAAACTAAAAATAATTGGTTAGAATATTATCAGTCTTTAGAAACTGATCAAAACTGGTTAGTTTAAAACTAAACATGTCCTTACAAGTTAATCAATGTCTGATTTCAGTTTGAGAGACAAATTAATACGCCATATCAAAACGCAAAAATTCCGACAACTGGAATTTGTCTGGTCGCATAAATGACAAATCAAAGACCTTAACGCTTCGTCTAATGGAAATACTACGTGGCAGATGGCGTGAGGCGAAGAATGGCGAAAAAGATAAGTTATGGGCTTCTCTAATATAAGAGAAATAGTTAAATATAATCTATTATACTATTCCTAGAATTATTGCTTAAATATGAACAGAGTTTTATTTAGAAAGTTCAGAAAGAAACTTAAAATGTTTTGTGTTGAATGAAAAAATACAACTTTCATGCATTAAAATGGGCGTAATCTGGCTTTTCTATAGATTCTTTCAAATTTAGAAAATTATTATGTCAGCTTCACACACCATACTCTGAATGACAACAATGTTTTAACCTCGATGTACGGGTTAAATTTCTGTTAACCTTCAAAGTTCAAGCCTACCTCTATAGGTTAAATCTTTGTTTCAACTTCCCGTTATTGTTAGTAGCAGGTTCTTAATGTCAGTGTCAAAGGTCAAAAACGCAGTTACATCACAGCTAACGGGGTGTGACCATCCGAATGAGTTTTGTTCGCTCTGACTTTAACAAAACAAGGAACGTGCGTGTTTATAAACACTTGATCCCTGTTGACCTTGATAGTACAAGCATGAGTGGTTGCTTCAGCGAAGCGGTTACGAAATTTCACAATGAACCAGAGACGGTTACGCTATAGTAGATTTTGAAAAAAAAAAAAAAAAAAATTTTTTTTAATCTGACACGACGATATTTTGGGGTGGGAGGGGAGGTTGAATCCTCTACGATTCGGTCCTTTAAAAATTCCAGATTAAAACTGTAAAGCTCAAAAAATCATATCTTTGTGAAGTGAAATGTGCAAGTCAATCCAAAATTCCAAAGTTCTCTCTCTGTTTTTTCCTTTTTCTTTCTTTCTTTCTTTTTTTTTTTAATCATGGGAAAATACATACTTGCCTATGATGTGTGACAAACTAACAACCTAAAAATGAACTATAAACATTCCAAAGTCTACGATTTGAACTTTTTCTAAAACACAAAGGAGCTCAGAACCACGCATTTTATTTATTTATTTATTTATTTATTTATTAAATGCAAATAAAGCCTATTTTCGTCATTTAATACAATCCAGCATTTAGGATTTAAATACAGCGAAATAAAAAATGGTGCGTGTAGGATTCAAAGTATATTGCAGCAGAACATTATTGCCATTGGGTTTTTATTTATAACGCAGACAGCACTATAAAAGTAAAAGAAAAGAAGTTAAAGAAAAGTTCTTTACTTGAGGCGCATTTTATATGGCGTTACAAAGATCCTTTTGATTACACTAATGTAAATAAATATATTTACGGTTATGAATTTTTAGGAGTAAGTTTATATAGAATTGAAAATTAAAGAAAACTACAATCGTTCTCTTTAGCCTTCAATATACAGTTCTTAATTTAATAATATAATAAGTCTATACAAATAGCTTAGCACATTCATACAGTTACTTCTTTCCCGCATTAAATTCAGTTTTTGGAAAACTACTTAAGTTTCTGATTACGGTCTTCTGAATCTCTTCAATACTAGCAAAGTAAAGAACTTTGAGGCATACAGTTACTTTTTTCGTGCATTGAATTCAGTTTTTGGAATACTGCTTGAGTTTCTGATTACCGTCTTCTGAATCTCTTCAATACTAGCAAAGTAAAGAACTTTGAGGCATACAGTTACTTTTTTCGTGCATTGAATTCAGTTTTTGGAATACTGCTTGAGTTTCTGATTACGGTCTTCTGAATCTCTTCAATACTAGCAAAGTAAAGAACTTTGAGGCATACAGTTACTGTTTTCGTGCATTGAATTCAGTTTTTGGAATACTGCTTGAGTTTTTGATTACGGTCTTCTGAATCTCTTCAATACTAGCAAAGTAAAGAACTTTGAGGTTTTAGAAAGGAGAAAGTAGTCTACAGTGTAATGAGAATAAGTTTGAGAAATATGATACTTGCTAGGGACTGCTTGACGGATATAGAATTATAAGACGGCGTACAGTCGTACAGGAGAAGTCAGTAATTCGATGGAACATTGTCTGTTCTAACGCGCTGAATTCTTTATTACTACTTTCTTATAAAATATAGAGTTCACTATCTAGCTCTATCAAACTACTTGTGAATTATCACTTTCCAGTAAAGAAAGATCATTAGCATAGTCTGTATTCGGAATTCCGTGGCCTTAGTGAACGTCTCCAAGATAAAAAGATGATTGCACTAAATTTTATTTCCAGTCACAATTTGAAAAATTTAGAATTAATGTCTGGCATTTGGATCAAATTATTTGCTCATTTTGGAAAACCACGACAACAGGCATTCATTCGATTGTAGCAAACGATTAAGTCTGTCCATAAACAGACGATATTTTAAGCGCCACCCAGACGATAGTGGTTAGGGAAGCCTACTGCGATCCCGAAGGGCCCGGGTTCAAATCTCGGAAAAGGCATGGATGTAAAATTGTCTGTCCCCTCAATAGGAAGTAACGGTGCCCGGCTGTTAGGTGCCTGCACAATAAAATAGATAACACTTCCGACCTTAGGAGTAGCCAATGCTGAAAAAAAAGCAAGTACCTTCCGTTCCATATATATATATAAATTCACTATAAATTATAATAAGAAAACTCTACATATAACAGTTCCAAGCAACGGAAATTCAATTTAAAAACATCATTGAAAAGATATTTTTCAGAATTAAAAAAAAAATAATAGAATTTTCAGTCCTCCTTGCTTTAAACACATAAGGAAAAACCTATCGCAAAAATGCCAAAATCAAAAGTAAAACTTTTAAGTATTGAAAAACCAGTTATTGTTACTGATAACAGATTAATCGTCTTCTCAAGAGGATAAACCAATCTACCATCAATTAACAGCAACTAAAATAAGAGAGAGTTTTTCATCTTACTTCCTAGTAAGCATCAAATTATTTGCTAGATTCAAATCATAAATCTAATTGACACTCCATCAAAACAAAGATATTAGTCCACTAAACTAAAAGAATCCTGTTACAAAGCAAATAATCTTTAAAATTGAAATTGTTCACTAAGTACATAATTAATCTGAACGAGATGCTTACTTTAGAAGACATATCCCCTACACTCTCTTTTCACTTCTTTTAGTTTAGTGAACTGATATCTTTGTTTTGATTGAGTGTCAATTAGATTTATGATTTGAATCTAGCAAATAATTTGATGCTTACTTGGAAGTAAGATGAAACACTCTCTCTTATTTTAGTTGCTGTTAATTGATGGTAGATTGGTTTATCCCCTTGATAAGTTGATTAATCTGCTATCAATACTGGTTTTTCAATATTTAAAAGTTTTACTTTTGATTTTGGCATTTTTGCGATTTAGGTTTTTCCTTAACTGTGTTTAAAGCACGGAGGACTGAAAATTCTATTATTTGTTTTAAATTTTGAAAAATACCTTTTCAATGATGTTTTTAAATTGAATTTCCGTTGCTTGGAGATGTTATATGTAGAGTTTTCTTGTTATAATTTATAGTGAATTATTGCTTTATTACTTTGCAGCTTTAGCGCAAGTCTTGGGCTTATTAATTTACTTTTAATTACTTTTATTATGAATACATTGATTACAGTCTTCTGAATCTCTTCAATACTAGCAAAGTAAAGAACTTTGAGGCATACAGTTACTTTTTTCGTGCATTGAATTCAGTTTTTGGAATACTGCTTGAGTTTCTGATTACGGTCTTCTGAATCTCTTCAATACTAGCAAAGTAAAGAACTTTGAGGCATACAGTTACTGTTTTCGTGCATTGAATTCAGTTTTTGGAATACTGCTTGAGTTTTTGATTACGGTCTTCTGAATCTCTTCAATACTAGCAAAGTAAAGAACTTTGAGGTTTTAGAAAGGAGAAAGTAGTCTACAGTGTAATGAGAATAAGTTTGAGAAATATGATACTTGCTAGGGACTGCTTGACGGATATAGAATTATAAGACGGCGTACAGTCGTACAGGAGAAGTCAGTAATTCGATGGAACATTGTCTGTTCTAACGCGCTGAATTCTTTATTACTACTTTCTTATAAAATATAGAGTTCACTATCTAGCTCTATCAAACTACTTGTGAATTATCACTTTCCAGTAAAGAAAGATCATTAGCATAGTCTGTATTCGGAATTCCGTGGCCTTAGTGAACGTCTCCAAGATAAAAAGATGATTGCACTAAATTTTATTTCCAGTCACAATTTGAAAAATTTAGAATTAATGTCTGGCATTTGGATCAAATTATTTGCTCATTTTGGAAAACCACGACAACAGGCATTCATTCGATTGTAGCAAACGATTAAGTCTGTCCATAAACAGACGATATTTTAAGCGCCACCCAGACGATAGTGGTTAGGGAAGCCTACTGCGATCCCGAAGGGCCCGGGTTCAAATCTCGGAAAAGGCATGGATGTAAAATTGTCTGTCCCCTCAATAGGAAGTAACGGTGCCCGGCTGTTAGGTGCCTGCACAATAAAATAGATAACACTTCCGACCTTAGGAGTAGCCAATGCTGAAAAAAAAGCAAGTACCTTCCGTTCCATATATATATATAAATTCACTATAAATTATAATAAGAAAACTCTACATATAACAGTTCCAAGCAACGGAAATTCAATTTAAAAACATCATTGAAAAGATATTTTTCAGAATTAAAAAAAAAATAATAGAATTTTCAGTCCTCCTTGCTTTAAACACATAAGGAAAAACCTATCGCAAAAATGCCAAAATCAAAAGTAAAACTTTTAAGTATTGAAAAACCAGTTATTGTTACTGATAACAGATTAATCGTCTTCTCAAGAGGATAAACCAATCTACCATCAATTAACAGCAACTAAAATAAGAGAGAGTTTTTCATCTTACTTCCTAGTAAGCATCAAATTATTTGCTAGATTCAAATCATAAATCTAATTGACACTCCATCAAAACAAAGATATTAGTCCACTAAACTAAAAGAATCCTGTTACAAAGCAAATAATCTTTAAAATTGAAATTGTTCACTAAGTACATAATTAATCTGAACGAGATGCTTACTTTAGAAGACATATCCCCTACACTCTCTTTTCTCTTCTTTTAGTTTAGTGAACTGATATCTTTGTTTTGATTGAGTGTCAATTAGATTTATGATTTGAATCTAGCAAATAATTTGATGCTTACTTGGAAGTAAGATGAAACACTCTCTCTTATTTTAGTTGCTGTTAATTGATGGTAGATTGGTTTATCCCCTTGATAAGTTGATTAATCTGCTATCAATACTGGTTTTTCAATATTTAAAAGTTTTACTTTTGATTTTGGCATTTTTGCGATTTAGGTTTTTCCTTAACTGTGTTTAAAGCACGGAGGACTGAAAATTCTATTATTTGTTTTAAATTTTGAAAAATACCTTTTCAATGATGTTTTTAAATTGAATTTCCGTTGCTTGGAGATGTTATATGTAGAGTTTTCTTGTTATAATTTATAGTGAATTATTGCTTTATTACTTTGCAGCTTTAGCGCAAGTCTTGGGCTTATTAATTTACTTTTAATTACTTTTATTATGAATACAAATTCAAACAAACAGCTTTAGCGCTATTTTAATAACAGCCTGCTCTCATTTAAGAAAAGCAAGTTGAGATGCCATAGTAATAAATGCTGTCAGTTACTGCTTGAAAAGTTTACTTGAAATAAAAGAATAATTTCTAAACCTTTGCAGATGCACTTGCTGTGTAAATCGCTTGAAAATCCCCGCAAAAATACACGATTTGTAAAATAATATAACCGACGCAAGAAAACAGCGGCGCCTGAACATGAGCCATTCTATTAATAGTCTCGTTGCCATCGGAAAGTATTATTAAAAAGCTGTAAAAGTTTTTTTTCTAGGCGTTTCTTTTTTTCTGAAGATCGATACTTTTCAGGTTATTAGAGCTTTTTTCTTCTTTTTAAATCGGTTATGCATATTCGAATTTGAAGACCTGAACTAGTCGCTTTTATATCTTTTATTAGTTATGTCTTTATAAAATGTAATTTCCTCTCAAAATCTCATTCTATGCATAATTTATGAATGCTCTAAGAAATTGTCCAATAACTAATTGTCTAGTCATTATAGTATATTCAATCACTGGTTGTTTAGTCACTAGTTTTTGAAATGAAAATATTGGCACATCGCTAGTTTCTGGAACGAAAATTGCTCCCAATTTGTCACTCAAAAGCTTTATGACTTTTTTCCGTGTCTAATAAAAATGCTAATCAGCCATTTGTAAAGTCTTTATTCTTTCGTGCCTTTAATGGCGGTACAGAATTTAGATATCCGTTATATAACTTATGCTTTTCTTTAGAATATATCATTCTTAGAGCTTTGGCTAATTGAAATGATACGTAAATGTGGATAAATGCCGCTATTTACTTATTCTTAATTGAAACTTTTCAAGATATGTTAAATAAATTATAATTATTTTCATTAGCGGCACTTGAAATTGGTGATTATTCTTTAATTTTTTATTCCAACATTTCTCAGTTGATATTTTAGAACAGTTTTGTTAACTAGTCATGAAATTCAACAATGGTTTAAACAGCAGGAGGAAGTTTTTAACCATTTATTTATCTTTCAGATTATTACAGCAGTGAAGTATTGAAAGTCACAAAGAAACAAAGTGCTCGCATATTATCTTTTAAAGAACTTTTTGCAGTAGAAGATAAGATACTATTGTTTGTTTTGTAAGCGCTATAGGTTCGAGATGTTCATGTCAGTGATTGTTGCCTTATCTTTTCGGAAATGTTTTGATAAATGCAAAAGTATATATATACATATGCTTCCCCTAAAAGTATGCTTTTATTAAATTTAGAATAAATGTTTCCAATTCCTCAAAAGCGCTTTAATCAACGAAATTCATTTAATTTTTAAGGTTAGAGAGCTTTAAGATAAAACAGCCAACGTATTTCTTTTAAGGATTTCCTTTCACAACTATGCACACAGAATTTTATACGTGCGGCTAGACTGCAAGCTTTCGACTATCAGAAAATGTTTGAAATACATTTCTTGCACAGTTAGAGTTAAACCGAGGACAACAGTCTAAAACTTTCTCATACTATTCTTTATTAGTTACCGTATTTACTCGCGCAGTGGTCTCTTTTTTTCCTGCTAATTTTACCGCTTGAAAAGTGGACGGGGAAAATTACGTGGTGTGTACTACATTCCTGAAGAGACAGCTTAAATGATTAACATGTGAATTTCCAAGACTTGTTAATCTAATTGACATTCTTTTTACTAATGCAAAATACTTTTCTACTATTTGTGCATACATTCTACATTGTTACCGCAAATCAGAAGTTTTTAAACCATGTGGTAGGAACACTAGGGAGAAAATAACGCAAGAAGGAGAAATATGCCAAAAATTGTGGGTGGGACAACAAATATTTATAATAAAATTTGAATTCTAGCTGTGTCAATGCATGCCAACTGTATCCAGCATTGGATCCAGAGCACTATAGCGACGGAATCCAAATGTCTCGCTCTTCAATTCCACCAGCACTTTGGGATGACTTTAGGATTGACGGATTTCAACGCCGTGTTTTCGTAAAGACGCTGTAAGCATAAACATTTCATATCTTACATAGGATTCGACTTTATCGATGTGATACTTCTGATCTATAAGATGGTCAGTGGAAGCCGATTGCTGTGCTCATGTAAGAATATATTGTTCCTTTCTTTTTCAAATGAACGCCCTTTCTTCCCCGATACACAGGGGCCCTTGCAGGGATTTCTCAGATGAGCTTTATATTTTTGCTTTATCTTACCTTCATGATGAGATTCTGCGATATTTATCTCATTTGAGGATCCACCAAATTTCTGAATAGTGTTTGTATGTGAGGAAAAGGAAATACACGCAGTTATTTTGACTATTTTGCTTACGTTTTGCATTTACTTTGCATGAGTTATTCTTCTGCATATGTATAAAAAGATAACTATAGCAATAAAGCATAGCCAAACTGATGACGGTGATGTTAATATGTCTTTACAAGGAAGACCAAGTCAAAAGTCCTTGAATTGATTCACATAGTCGAGAATTGATGGAATTCACATATTCAAGACATTGCAATTTAAGTGCAGCATCTTGACTGGAAGTAAACATCCATTACCTTCTTATTGGATGGTTGAATAGACTTTAAAGTATCTGGCATCAAAGTCACATGAAGTCGCTTACAAAAACGAGACCCATGTTTTGCGCCAAGCGACTCTGCGACGCTTAATGCGTTCAGCAACATTGCGCAGCCATTTTATTTAATCTCGGGAAAAGCGAACAGCGTAGATAACGAAGTAAATTCGGTTAAGTGCTCGTCGGTCCATCCCGTCGAATCATCTGCGCCCAAGATTATCTCCGTTACGCGAAAGTAATCGAGCGTAAAATGTTCGTTTCTGCGAAGATTTCTTAAAAGCCTAGTTTTACGGTCGCTTTATTTATGTAGAATGTAAAAGAGGACATTTTCTGCCAGAGAAACAAATCGGGAGAAATCGTTCTCTTGTTTTCTCCCAAAGTTTTGGAACAAGTTGTTTAAGCGGAATCGCGAAACAATGAAAATACGGACAGATGAATGTATTGTAGTTTTCCCAAAAAATAAAATGGGTTTCTGGCTCATCTAACTAAAAAACTAAATATTTCGGAAGTTGAATCTAAGATAAAGAATTTCATTACTTAATTTGGAAAAATATTTGAAGATTTTCTTTTTAAATAACTGGCTTCGTTGATGTTTTGACGCAAAACCTTTTAACATTTTATTCGCTGTTGGTATCCCACCCATTTTTTTTCGTGTTTGATTTTTCATAGCTAGTTTTGTTTTACGCTAATAGTTTATGATACTAATTTTCCCATGTTCCCCAATAAAGAATTTAATGCTTTGACAGGGTCTGGTTAATTTCCAATCATTAATCCACCACTTGTTAATCACGAGTTTACTGTAGATACTTTATATTCATGCAATGCATATTATTCTAATTTGTTAAGTTTTGGAGCCATAAAAATTTAAATTAGGATGAATCTTCTTGCATTTTTATCCACATTATTTCTATAACAAAATTCTTTCTTTAATATAAAATTTTCGTCTGTCAGTTTTAAAGAATGTTACAAATAATTGTTAGAATTTTAAACCATTCAAGATCATTTAAATTTGTAGAGTCATTAGGAGTTTTGAAGTAGGAAACACGAAAAATGAGCAATGTCCTCGCCGGGACTCGAACCTGGACCCCTCGAATACGCGCCGAGTGTGCTACCATTACAACACGAAAGCATGCAGAAAGCAGGGAGAAAATACCTTATATACTCCCCCGTTTAAAGGGCGACTGGGGGGTAGGGAACCCAATCGCCCGTGAATTTAGAATTTTAAACGAATCAAGGTCATTTAAATTTGTAGAGCCATTAGAAATTTTGAAATAGGAAAAATGAGCAATGTCCTCGCCGGGACTCGAACCTGGACCCCTCGAATACGCGCCGAGTGTGCTACCGTTACACCACGAAAGCATGCAGAAAGGAGGGAGAAAATACCTTATATACTCTCCTTTTAAAGGACGACTAGTGATTAGGGAACGCAGTCGCCAAATCCTGGTAGTGAAGAATCATCATCCACCACCTTTTTAGTTCGGGCGCCACTGTAGAATCATTAGGATTTTTGAAATAGGAAACACGAAAAATGACCAATGCTTTCGCAAGAACTCGAACCTGACCTCTCGAATACGCGCCGAGTGTGCTGTCGTTACACCACGAAGGCATGCAGAAAGGAGGGAAAAAATACATTATAAATTAACTAAGGGCAAAAAGAGATGTTTAGTGTGAGTATTGTTTAATATGCTGCTTTTTGTGTAATACTCATGGTAGATCAGCTGATGTTTGAAGGGAACACAGAAATGTGGAAACCAACGTTTTATCTAATTCTAAATATGTTCATCAATGGGGGAAAAGTGATTCAAAATAAGAATCAGAAAAGAACGAAGCGGAAGTAAATAAGTAAGAAAGAATAAAGGAAGAAAACACCAAAATAAAATATTGCTAAATCTTTAGTTATATCTAATAATGTACGCTTATTATACTCGAAACATGAAACGTTTTACTTAAGTTTTTTGAAACGCCTAATCGAATTGAAAAACCTTTGGGGAAACTTCTCGTTTTATTGGAAAATAAATTCTAACTATGTATAAATTACTGTAATCTGTAGCTGAATTTTGTTGCATATATTTATGCTCGTAGTTTATTATTTACCTTAATATGCTTAAATTGCAAAAGCACTGTTGAACCAAGGAACTTGTTATAAATTTCAGATATGCAAGGTGCAGATGGATGAAACAGAAGAAAAACTTATTATTGTCTTTAAGATTCTGGAAGTTCTCTAGAGTCATTAACTCTTTTATTAAGATATCTTTCGAACACGTAATCTCAGTTCATGAATTTGCAAGAAGTTGAAGAGCTGAGTATTGAAAGCGTGAAATTTTAAGCTTATCCACTGTATTTAAAATTATCGTTGAAAAATTTGTTTCAAGCCTTATTAGCTATAAAATCTTATTATGCTAGTTGATACGATTTTCTGTTTATTAGTTTTGATTCCCTCCCGGAAAAAAACTCATTATCGCCATCTCTTTTGCTTTATGGTAGAGTGATAAAAAAAAAGATACTTCGAGATCAAGTTTATTAATGTTTTTATTGGACGGTCTTTTTTCAGTTATAAAGGATAATTAATTTTATATATAGGATAATTAATTTTATATATAGGATAATTAATTTTATATATTTTATATATAGTTATAATATATATAGTTTATATATAGTTATGTTTTATATATAGTTATAAAGGATAATTAATTTTATATATTTTATATATATGTAGATTCATTAGCTTATTTTGAAGCAGAAGACATGAAAAATGAGCAATGCCCTCTTCAGACTCGAACCTGGGCCTCTCGCATACTCGCCGAGTGTGCTATCGTTACACCACGAAGGCATGCAGAAAGGAGGGAGAAAATACCTTATATACTCTTCCTTTTAAAGGGCGACTGGGGATTAGGGGACTCAGTCTCCAAATCCTGGTGGTGAAGAATCATCATCCACCACCTTTTAGTTCGGGCGCCACTGTAGAGCCATTAAGAGTTTTTGATGCGCGAGGTGCGAAAAATATGCAATGCCCTTGTCGGGACTCTAATCTGGACCTCTTGAATACGCGCCAAGTGTACTACTGTTATACCACGAAGGAAAGAGGGGAAAATGCGTTACACCACGCATGCAGAAAGGAGGGAAAAAGTACCTTATATAGTAATGCAGGGATTATTTTAATTTCCTAACAGTTATTTTTAATTTTGAAACCCTTTCCTTTACTTTCTTGTTCTTGCCTAAAATTCTCTGCCAGAATGAGTTTTCAGTATCGCGGTTTATGTAAATGAGGTAGAACTAGTATTTAATGGGAAATTTCAGTCACTTCCGTAGAAGAGCTCAGAAGTTCTCAGTAGAGCGTGTTCTGCCTTCTCGCCACGTCGGTGCTTTAAGCCAATCTTACTACATTCGTCCGTATTATTTCGTGCCTGTTAGTATCCGCCGATAAGGACCAACTCGGTTAGTTATTTCTGTACAGCTAACGGCTAAGTTTTAGTTAGTTAGAATGAGTTTAGTTTCTTATTTTCTATCTTAAGTTCGAGCCCAAGTGAAGGGTTTCTTTAATACCGAGAGGGGCCAACTGTGAAATATTCTCTGAGTTAAATAAAAGGGTATTTTAACCCTTCTTTGCACTTGGTTCTGATAGTTTTCAGAAGATCAGCGAATAGTCGCTACACTCTTCTCAAGTTTCTACTTCTAAGGATAATCGATTTAACTATAATCCTATAGTAAGTTAAATATGTTCATTTGATGCGTTTATTAATGTATTTTACTATTTTCTACGGTGAAGTTTTTAATAAATATTTTCAGAGAGGTTTCATTTCAGTTAATTCGCCTGCTGTTAGTCGGGAGTTGACTGTATAATACCCCTTTTTGTTACATTTAAAGGACAGGCAAATCTTGTAGCAATTATGTACCTGTTTAGCAATAGATGCTATGTAGTACTAATTGTCATTAATATCACTGTTAAAGTTATGATCAGAGTTCTTTCAGAATGACTAATGTGGTTATTCTATCTTAGATCTCTATTACTCAAACTTTTGTCATCCTTGGCAAAGTTATTATCTTTTTCTTCCCAGGCACTACTGTTTTCATCGTTTATGTTCCATTACAAGCTTTCCTGTATGAGGCTTTTTCTAAAAATCATCCTATTTCAGCCTCTCTCTGAGGTCGGAAAGAAGACTTCCCACTTCAGTCTCAAGGTCAACGATAAACCGAAATTATACATACCGACCGGAGGTCACGTGACTATGAAATGCTTATGAAATGCTGTCACAATGTCGCCTCACCATTTAAAATTTGTATTCATATAATGTGTAGTTACCACCACGGATGTCGTTGGTAGCGATATCTAATACAGTAAGCAAGAAATGTTATTTGAATATAATTATTCATTGTCGTTGCTACTTTAAGATATGACTACGTCGATTTCTAAATAATAATTAGGGTTAAAATATTTTCAGGATTATGTGCCTCAGATAAAAGCAAAAAATGAGAACTTTCGAGATTAGGTTTGTATTAAATTTAATTAAAAAATATAATGCTTCAAAGACTCATAAAAATCATAATTGATGCTATCGTCACTGTTGTCAATAAAATAGGTTCATTAGTTTATTGAAATTAAAAAAAAAGTATAGGGAAATTTATTATCCATTTATAGGAAAATAATTTTTTTAAGACCATCAAATAAAAGCTATGTTCTCCTTCTCCAGCTTAAATAAGTGTTCTCTGTCATCTTAAAAACTCTCTCTTTTTTCTTACTTCACAAACATCATCATAAAGGTATACTTTATATGTTCTGATGTTCTTTGTTCTCTTCACCTTTTGAACAGTATTACCAGCAGCGACAAATTAGTAATCGAAATTCTATTAGCTGTCAGTTCGACTAGAAACAGGAGCATTGATTCTATGGAAGTGAAAGAATTGATTTCTTAGCTAAAGATGCTTTAAATTTATCTATCGATATCTATATTAGAGTTATTACTCATCGATATAAATTTCAAAGAGTTATTGGAAGCTCTCTTTAAATGTTAGGGGAACCAAATAGTTTTTTCCATCCATTTACCACAGACTGCATTCTGAGTCTTTCCCTTTTTAAAATTTTATCTGGTCACGCTAAATTTGGAAGTTACCCGTTTCGTTTAAATCTAACATAAAATAATTTATGTAAGTGTTAAAAAAATGTTCCTCGAGGTATTTCTTCCGCCTTCTTGGTGTAGTGGTCAGCACGCTCGGCGCGTATTCGAGAGGTCCGTGGTTCGATTCCAGGCGAAGACATTGCTCATTTTTCATGTCTTCTGCTTTCTAGATAACCTAATGCCTCTACAGTGACTATCGAACTAAAAACAGGTGGTGGATGATGATGCCACCACCAGATTTGGAGATTGGGTTCCGTAATTCCCAGTCGCCCTATAAAAGGGGGAGTATATAAGGTATTTCTCCTGCCTTCGTGGTGTAGTGGTCAGCACTCTCGGCGCGTATTCAAGAGGTACGTGGTTCGATTCCTGGCAAGGGCATTGCTCATTTTTTATGTCTCCTGATTTCGAAATAACCCAATGTCTCTACAAAGTCGCCGAGCATTTAATCTTTTCCTGTCCTACCTTCGATGGCCCTATATTATGCTTGCAGAACGATTTGAAAAAGCTTGGCGTGACTTCGCTAGTGAACGTATCTGTTTTTGTGAAGTTTTGACTGCTGTTCTCTGTTTTTATTTGTTTTATTTATGCAGGTAATATTTAATGTTTTGATTAGGGACATTGCATGTGGTCAAAGTTTAAAAAAAAATCTGTTTTGAGTTATTTTTTTCAATAATTTCTGTTTATACAGAAAATAATGAATGGGATTTCTTGCTAATAAACATTCGAAGAAGCCAAGACGCAAAGCAGATTTAACATGGAGTCAGCCGGTATGCCCAGCTATGATATGCTTTGGAATTCTTGAAATTATTTGTTAAAAAAATGAAAAGGATTCTACCCAAAGAAAAGCTGAACAGGAACCATTTTTGATATTCTCTTCCACAGAAACCTGCAGAAGGAAAAACGCCTGATGTGGCCAACATATAACCTTCCGCCTATTTTATGTTTTAAATAGCAACAAGCTTTACTTTGAGTCACTTACGATTAATCATTTGTAAGCGAAATCTAACTTGCTATTCAAATAACTAGAAAGGTCTGTAATACAAAGTTTTGGATTATACTTTATTAGGTATAATTGATTATGTGAAAAAAAACTGGTTTAATTTATATCAGTTTAATCAAATGTTTGTCCCTTTATTTTTTGTTATTGGAAGTTTTATTTTATTGGGTAGCTGAATAACATAAAATTTAATTGGTAGAAAATTAAGTGTTTATAATATGTATGAAATAAATACTTTGAAATGAATAATATAATATTTTTCTATACTATTTTTATAGTATCAATAAACCTAAATTCATTTTGAGTACACGTGTAATATCGCTATATTAGTAAACACTGCTTGCTAGCTTTTGCAACTGCTGCTAATTAGTGACTACCAGGCATTCAAGGATCAAGAAAAAGTAAAGCAGTAAGTGTTTTCGAGTTGGCTGTTTGCTCTTGTGCCTCGTCATCACCAACAGTAAGAGAATAGAAAGCGTATTTTCACTTCCTTGGACGAAGTATTATAAGTTCGAAACATTTCGGATATATTTCAACAGAAATGTTCATTTTGACAAATCCCGAACTGATTGAGAAGATTTTTTGCGTGACGTCTGTACGTACGGACAGAATAAGGGACACTTTTTTTTCCAAAATGGATTGTAAAATGGATTCAAAAGGGCTTTTTTCGAAACGTACGCATGTATGTATCTCGAATAACTAAAAAACTATTAGTCATAGAACGTTGAAATTTTATATAAGGTATTGCTATAACATCTAGTTGTGCACCTCCCTTTTTTAATGGAATCGGTCAATACCAAACGTATACATGTCTTTATCAGGATAATGAAGATTTCCTAGACCGAATCTACTCTCTCCCTCTCTGTGTATATATACATACCTACCCCTTTATGCGCCTCAAAATTCTGGCTTTTATTTTCGCAGTCGTTGGTCGTAGTTACAGAAGCGTTTTAAATGATGAAACGGATCGGGATATTTAATTTAAAAATTTGCAGTTTTTGATGTCATTTTCAACTTTCCTTGTAGTACATTATTTCACGAAAATCTATTCAGAGTTTCAAGTAAAATTCACTTTTCGTTTATCAATTTTAGCCAGTTGTCTCCATTGATATAAATGATTTAACATTGAAACTGGAAAGTTTTGGATTTTATTTTAATATAGGTTTTCATTCAAACTGTTTTGAGCTTCAAGTACCACTTGAGATTCTCTATTTTTACCCAAAATATAATCAACTCTTTACACGAATGCAGAATGGTTTAAATACGGAAAACAGAAGTTTTTCGATGTTTGATATGAGAGTTGCCCTGGGTGAAAACATTATCATACACGTACATACGTATAGATAGACATCATTGTAAAAATAGCGAAAGGGTGTTGGGGAAAATCTAATTCATGATTATTCATTGAAAACTCACTTCTTGTTTTTGTTTTTTTGAAAGTTTTGGCCGAACCTCTATTACCTATGTATAAAGGTTAGTAGGAGGCTAAAATAAGCCCGAAATGGCACATTTTTTGTGGATCCCCCCAAAAAAGCTTGAACGAAGTGATAAGGCTGAAATCGAACACCAGGTTATTTATCTGATATGTGTGTAAAAGTCTTATTTAGTTGTAGAGACATTAGGTTATTTGGAAACTGGAGAAGTGAAAAATGAGTAACGCCTTCGCCGGGAATCGAACCACGGACCTCGCGGTTACGCGCCGAGCATGCAGATCACTACACCCCGAAGGCATGCGAAGAAAGCGGGAGAAATACCTTATATACTCTCCCTTTTAAAGGGCGACTGGAGTTTCGGGGACCCAATCGCCAAATCCCGGTGGTGGAGAATCATCATCCACCACCTTTTTAGTTCGGGCGCCAGTTCTAGAGACAGTATAGATTATTTCGAAGTGGGAGACATGAAAAATGAGCAACGCGTTCGCCGGGAATCTAACCACGGACCTGTCGGTTACGCGTCGAGCATTCACACCACTACACCCCGAAGGCATGCGAAGAAAGCGGGAGAAATACCTTATATAGTTATCGCTTATGTATTTCAACGTTTAGACGTCGTTTTAAATTACATTTGTAATGAAACAAAGAGAGATAAAAAAAAAGGAAATACAAGCACTTGCTCGTTGTAAAAACAAAACAAAACGAAACAAAACAACAAAAAACCAGCACTGATGGTCACAATTTCATATAACTATTGTACCGATAAATCTATTGGGATTATGGACGAGCTCTGAATGAAAGAATAAAGATAATGGTAGCTATTTTCTGCTTCTTAAGGCTGATGTTGGACAGGAAGGAGCACAAATATTGAACTTTTTACAATAATGTATGTTTGTAAAGTTTATCTTTTTCCGGTTTTTGTTTTGCTATGCGTAGTTTTTCCTAGTAATCGTGCAGAATTGCGTAATGGTAATTTAGTGTTACAAGGCTTTTTTCATGCTTCAAAGTAACCATACTGCATTATTTTACCAAGCAAATAAGATAAACAACGAAATAACAGTTCATACTATTTCCTAAGATCGTAAAATAAACTTGAATTTGAATGGTAAAAATTTAGATGTATGTTAACGTGTTTACTGCAGAATTTTTCTGCGGTAAATTAGACAAAATTTATAGTTATCATACGAGAAGGGGTTGAAGAATAGCTTATTCTTTACATATCCTCAACAATAGCAAGATACAAGGGTACTTCATTCCAAGTGTTTTTGTGACGTCATTATTGCAGTTTAAGCTATCGAAAAGTGAAACCTAAAAAGGCGCATCGTCTTTAAACTTATCAATTCATTGTGTCAATATTAATTCTGGAAGAGCAACTATTGAAATAGTTTTTGTTGCTGCGCTTCGTTGTTTCAGTTGCCTTGATAAACATGCTACTAATCAAAGTGATAATCAACATCAGTTCGCCTGGATAGGGAGGGGAAGCATTGCTTTGCTTTGGTTGTTAGAGATTCTCTAATTCGCTATGTGTTTAACATACTGTTTGCTCACAGAAGCAATTCTAGTAAAATGAGGAACCCATTTCAGTAAAATGAAGCTTCCATATCATTTTTACCAAATTCTTGTCAATACTGAGTTAAAATATGTGAATAACTTGGCGCTGTTTTTTACCTCCCGCCAAGCTATATACATAGATAATGCTTTCGAGCCAAAAATTCAATAGTGCGTTATCAGTGAATAAGCACGACAATACGACATGGCCCCACAATGCGTTTTTGTTATTTAGTGCAGAAGGGCTGTTAAGTCTCCAAACGCTTTTGTTATTTTTACAGTGATGTCTGTGACGGATTTTTCATCCACGACAACTCTTACATCAAACTTCCAAAAATTTCTGTTTCCTACATTCATATAAAGCGTTGATTATGTTTGGGGTAAAACTAGACAAGCAGAAGCGGTATTTGAAGCTGATAATAGCTTTTGATAGGTTTAGGAGTTATACTTTCTTTACTTGAAGCCCATAGCAGTTTTGCAGCAATGAACATAATATATTGTTGCATATATAAACCACATTATATTGTCGCAAATGAAGAAGTATTGTTTACTGATACTTAAAATTCGAGGGGATACATCTGCAAATCAAAATAAATTTAGATTTGTTGATACCATACAAATAACATAAAAGAAAATTAAATTATGGTATTCATTTCAAAGTGTTTATTTGAAATATATTATAAACATTTAATTTTCTTTAATTCAAAACTAATTAAATTATATGTAATTTAACTACGCAATAAAATAAAATAAATAAAAAAGTAATAAAATGAACTTTAAAAAAATTCTGAAAAGTTTCAGATTTTAAATTACGTCTAAAGGAGCTTTTTTTAGCGTTTTTGCCTGTTATTTTTATTTATTAAATATATATACGTTATTTCTGTTTAGCAAACATTCTTTATTTGTAAAAAGCAAATATAAATTAAAAATTAATTATAATTGCAAAAATAAAATTAATTATTGCTGCGAATCAATTTACAATATCATTTAAATTCTGATACACAGTTCCGCGCGCTTTAGATAAAAAGGTTTTTTTCCCGTAGGGTTTTGCCATTGCTCTCTTTTAAATCATTTGAGTTTGCTCATCAAAAATTCCTTAATAAAAAAAGCATGAAATAGTTAATAAAACAAATTTTAAATTCGGGCTTCCAGATGCGCATATTCGGGTGGAAACGCACGTTATTCAAAATTGAATGGCTCTAGGTACCGTTGTTTTATCACATTTGGAGAAATATACATACATTTATACAGATTCGTCATTATTTAATTTCTTTATATATAATACAGGGCTGCAATATTTTGTGGCAACAGTTTGAAAAATGATTCAGACTTTTAATGTTTCCAACGCAAAATCGCAAAACGAAAACAATAGTCCTTCAGGGACAAAGCCCCTTTGGACTAAAAAAATAAAGGGGCAGACATTTAATTATGTTGGTATAAATTTAGGAAAGCCAGTTTATATGCAGGTCCAATTATACATAAGAACATATATTCCAAAATTTCGTATTCCAGATATTCTATTTAGTGGAACAAGAAATTAGATTTTATTTTCAAATGTTCAACCGGAAGTGTTACTTTACTTAAAACTCATTGCTGTTGAAAAATTGGAATTGGCAGGAGGTCATGCTCTGGCCAATCAGAATTTTTCAACTATATTTCGGTCCGAAGTAGACTTCAGAGTATTGCTCACAAACTACCCCAGATGTACAGTGCACAACGACAACCATCATATTGTGATTTATGCGGAATAATGATTATAGATACAGTTTCACAGTCTTCAAAGAAACCATTTCAAACGCTACAAAACCATGATAATGTTTAGTAGTCATATTCTATCATTGTCATTGACAGGAATACCTAGAAGAATTGAAATGAAATCTTTGATTAGTATATCATACTGTGTGCTGATGCAGCTGGTATGTCTTTTCTTTCAATGAACAGAACTGTTTAAGCTAACCGAGCTGATTGAGTCACCGAGTTTCTTGAAGGAATTGGAATGGAATGGCCAGGTTATTCAACAGAACTTTGTCGTAATAGAAGATTTTTGGGTTATCTAGAAGGGAAAAGAAGATGCTAATGATAATGTCAGAATTTTAAATTTTCTATTTAATGGTTTTGTAGTTTTGATAAATTCAGAAAATTTAGGATAATAAAATTTAAATAATTTTCCATTCAAATTTTGTACATTAATTAAAAATCGAAACAAAAATATGGTGATTTCATATTAGTAATTAATGCGCCCTAAAAGGGAAACTAGATCATTTGATGAATAGTATTTTTATGCTGTTACGTTACTTAAGTTTTTATCTTTGTTTAACTGTACAGTTTTTTAACGTAAATTAAACGTAATTTAATAATGCTCATATACACTGGTTATAATAAATTAAGAAAAAATCACAAAAATCACGATTGCTGAAAAATATGTACAATTTTATGGAACTTTTTGTAGAACTTACCCACAATATACAACATATAGTAAGGTATCAAATAACATAAAAAGAAATTACCAGACAATTAGGGTAGTACAGAAATTAGCACACGTATAAAATGAACAAATCGAAGGTGTCAGTTTGCTATAGGAAAAGTGCCTTCAATTTGGAATATGCTCGCCTCTGGAAGCAATACAGCACATACAGCAATGAGTGATGCTTTCAGTTATGCGGTCTATTAGTTCGTTCTGGTGGCTGCAGGTGGTTCCGGTGTCCAACCTTTCGGTGGCTGCAGCAAGGGAGGATCTAAGAAGAGTCGAAGTAGCAGTTCTATTTCTGCGTGCACATAATGTCAAATGTCGGTCATTGGTGCTCGTTATAGCAGTTGGCCGTCCTTGGCTGAACCTTCTGAATCTGTGGTTTGAAATTGCCTGCAAAGTCTATGAACTACAGAAGGACTCACATTTAGCCATCTGGGCACTTTTGTTTGACTTTGTCCTACCTCTAGTCTCCCATTGGCTCTCCATCGTAGTTCTGCAGGCAAATGATGCCTGGAGGTCATTGTTACGAATTGGCTATCTCAGAATTTTGATGTCTTTATCACAGTGAAATACCTCAAAAATGGACTTTGATGCTCCTCGCATATGACGTATTCCGAGTACAGCGCCACTAACTTGCATATTGCAGTTTTACTCAGTTACTCTTACTTGGCAACATATTCAAAATTTACACGGTTTGGCTTATTTTTGAGGGAGTTATTGCTATTTTTGTGATTTTTCCTGAATTTATGATAATCAGTGTATGATACTTTCGCGTGGTATTTATAGCGTAATGTAAAAAATGTAAGTTAAAACTGCAGTTTAGAAAAAGTAAATGTTTTTTTTCTAGAATTCCCTGACGCTGAAAGATACATGTTGTTTATTGCTATCCACTCAATGAGCATAGCACACGACGGTGATGTACACCGTGATGTCACGGATGATACCGACTTAGTGAATAAATACCAACATCCGATTTCATTCTCGCTGTGCCACGCTGTCTGGTCGTGTGGCTGTATCTGAATCTATTTTGGTACTACCGTCAACAGGGTCAGCAACCCATAAAAATTCTCCCGCTGTGTTTGAGACACTGTCTCCTCTTTTTGAGATTTCCATTTACCACATTTCACTTTAAACTTGGAGTATTTTTGTTTACTTCTTTAGTTTACCTTGAAGTAATTAGTTGGAAATGTTAAGGCGAAGTCTTTCAAAGAGTAGAGAAAGCAGAAGACGTAATGCATCTCATTTACACTTTAGTTTTTGGTGATTAATTCTGTCATGTGTTACATTATCTGCCATTGATGCAAGTGTCTAGAAGTTGCTTAAACTTATTTTGTTGTCTCTCCAATGCCAGGCAAAACTGTCTTATCCAAGAGTCTCGAGTTTACCTTGGAAAGAAGATGTAGTATAATTTTAGATCCATGAATAAAAAATTAAAATATGAATTAATAAAAATTTCGTAATATGAAATCTGATTCCATTTTGCCTGTTTACCATCCTTGAATCATCTTTGAATCCTGTCTTTGAATCATCTTTGAATACTGTCTGTATTCCATCTTTGAATCCTGTCTTTTTTTTTTTTGGTTGAAGTCTGTCTTTCCTATCTTTTTTCCTGTCCTTTTTTTTTGGTATAGATGATTACAAAACTAGGCTTATTTTCCGAAAAAATCCAAAGAAATTTTGGTGTGTTGTTACATGTTTGGGCATCATGTTACATGTTTCCTGACTTAAAACATTTTTTAATTTTTATAATAGAGACATGTATGCATAATGCTACATACTTCCGTTTAATGCGCAATTCTTTTAAATATGTCTCAGTTTAACCAAGCAAAATGATGTAAAATTTAACATATCCTGATAAGTGGAATATGTCAGTATATAAATACTTCATGATATTGCCACATTTTACATGATAAAGTAAATAATCAAACAAAAATGAAATTTTTGGTTTCCTAGAGCATGTAAAAGTTGTATTTAAACGATGTGTAGGCTGTTAGTCAATAATAAAGTGCCAGATATTTCAAAAGCCAATCCGAAACTCTTCAAAAAAGCTTTAAAGTTAGAATATTGTTTTACAGGCACTTAATATGTTTTATTGAAGTTCTCAGTTGCTGGCACTGAAACCTCCTGCTTGAAAATAGCCAAAAGACAACTTCCAGTGTTTATTATGAAGGTGGCCTGCTATGGAAGTAATCGCTTTAAAGAGTACGACCGTGGCGTTGTTCGAAAACAGTGTTTGCGTATGTTCATCCAATTATTGGTCTCATATAGAGGGAATCATCTACAGAGAGTGGTCTTTCTGAGTAATTTTTCGGCATTTGTTATCGAAATACAAGCAGCGTGTTAGTGAATTTGTTCTTGTAAATGTATTTAAGTTATTGATGTTATAGACTTGAAAAACTATGCCTGACTTGGAAAGGTATGCACAAAATAGAGATACTTGGGTACGTTTTGCTTATTATTCAGCTTTGTGCTTGAACAATTATTCAGTTTTATAGCGTTATGCAAATTTTTAGATACAATATTATGCCACTGAATAATTTATAATCAGATAATAATTTATAATCTCTCTTTCGCTAAAATATTGTCATGCAAATGTAAAATTTTCGTCTACGTTTTATCGATCTACAGGATTTTCCAAAGGTGATCTATTTAAAATCTTATAATAATTTGATTTTATTAATATGAAATGCAACCCGAGAAGCTCCAAACGTTCTTTCACAAACCCTTCTTTTTGTAGACCTTGCGGCTTCTATAAAATGTATATTTTGCGATTATTTGACGTAATTTTTATCTACGTAAATATTTCCATGACACTAACAAAGTAATACATGACGATTGTTTGCAAAACAAGGTGCATTTTCCGGGACATATTTTAAGCGTGACACTGGATTGAAGCCCGGAATGTCCCGCCTTGACATCTGGTCATTTTATCAGTAAAACAATTTTCACCGTCTTATTATTCTTGTTATTCGCCAAAGTAGCGCTTTTCATTTGCTTTGAAAACTCTGTCTGTCATTTCACAACGAGATTAACTTTATGATACAAAAAGTTTAAATTTAGCTAATGCAGATTTCTACGTGCTTTCTCAGATTAAAATGAGAGAGGCGAATCTCTTGCTTTTATTTGAGAAAGTACTGGTAATTGTCTGTTTTTAATTTTCCGAAATTCAGTATAATGCCAGTGAAACATTTGAGCTGTTACAAGAACTAGCAACCTGTTTATTAAATGTCTAATTTTTTACAGGAATACTGTAATATTCTAAAAACGGAAAAGTAATGATATGAACAGTTTCAACAATAAACAAAATTAAAAATATCAGTGTAATAATTCTGAAAAGATTTCAGAACTGCTAGACTGTAAGCCGACACAATGAAACCTGCCCTTACCTGACACATATGCACTTCCGTTGGCACGAGAGATAGAAAGAGAGCCAGTGCAGTTGATAAGATGTACTTGATTAACTTCTTATTCTTCAATCTGTAAATCAGCACAAGATCTGTGAAGCGCAATAAAATGGTTTTTGCCTGTATTTGGCTTTTAAAACTATGTGTGAAATGCATAGGAAGAGGGATTGTACTTTTGAGGCTCACCTAAAAAAACATTTATTTTCGATGTAGGTAAAAACATTTCTGATACGCACTTTCTTGTAGCCATTTAACTACATAGATTTCTTCAAGATAATTTATTTTTGTAGTATAATTTTAGTAGTCTGATCTTAGTAGTATAATTTAATTCTTCTTTTTTCTAAGTTTGTAATTTCTGATGTATATTGTCTGTAATTTCTGGTGTACATTGTCTAGAAAGTTATGTAATTAAGCAGCCGAATAAATAAATGGTGACCAAAGAACTTTGAGCAATTTCCTAATGAACCTTGTGCTAACATGCACGCTTTTCGTTAGCGAATTCACACTCTAGTTTTTTTTTCTTTATTTTTGCAAGTAAGCTTTGCTCTTCAGTTAACCTTTGATTGCGTGGTATGATGGTGCTTAATAAGGCATATGTATCTAGTTTGCTGCATATATTTAACATTTATTTATAAGAAATTTACATGTTATTAAATAGTAAATTATAGCGTAACTTCTAGAGAATTTTCTTTCTGCTTGAAGAGGCAGTTATGAATTTGATTCGAGAGGAAATGAAATTTTTTATTTTCTGGTCTTTTACTCAATGTGTTGACCTTTCACCTCCAAGGCATGCAAATCTCGATCACGTACTATCTGTGTGGGTATTAGGCTGACAAGTCGTTTGAAGGATTAGGGTTCAATCTATTTCACTGAAGATATATTGCTTTAATTTTATTTTGCTTGTATTGTGTGTTGTGCGTATGAGTTTCATTGTATGGCACTTGCATTCTTCAGAAATATGATTAAATTAATCAAAACGTGTGGTTTTTTTTTATTATTTTAACTCCATCTACCCTTAAAGGGACACATACACCTTAAAACCCTTAAGATCTCCGAATATGTGATTGTTGCAATAATTGAGATTTTTTTTTTATTTTAGAAGCAATTACTTGCAACCTTTTACAGCGGGCTACATAATATAGCTGCTTTCTGAACTAGTAACAAGAAAGTTTTTGTTGCCAAAAATATTTTTATAATTTAATCTGCTTTGTGACAAAATTTTTTATGTGTTCATGCCATGATTCCACTTTGCGCGCACTTTAAAACATTCTGTTGCATAATTTAATTCCATATTTATAATATATAGCTTTTATAAAATTTGAAAACTACTGTGAACCAAAAATCCTAAGAATTTGATGTTAAATTTTTATTTTATTTGGAGTTGAGTTTAGAAAATGTATTTTATAATAAAAATCTGTAATGTTTTCGTGTGTAAATTTTTTTAACATTAAAATATTCATCAGATTTGTGGTTCAGTTAGAAGATAGTGCCCATATAAAGAAGTCCATCAAATTTCAAGTATGTATCATTAGCCATTTTTAAAATATCATGCGCGCAAGGTGGAAACATGACGTGAACACATAAAATTTTTTGTCACAAAGCAGATTAAATTGTAAAAATATTTGTGGCAACACAAACGTTCTGGTTACTAGTTCCCGAAGCAGCTATATTATGTTGTCAGCTGTAAGAAGTTGGAAGTAATCGCTTTTAAAATAAATTAAATATGTCAATTCTTGCAACAATCACATATTCGAAGATCTTAAGGGTTTTAAGGTATATGTGCCCCCTTAAACTATGATGGAATATAGTTACTAGTTTGACACTGTACAATATTTAGTTTCATTATTTCACTTTCTAATTTAGTCATAAATCTAATAAGATTAAAAGTTTTATATGTCGTGAAAACCTGATGCTCTCTCTCTCATTTCCTACAGAGAGAGGGAGAAAGCATAAGATGCTCTTTCTCTCTAGAGTTATTTAAATATATTTGGTAAAATTGTAAAGACAGGTAGAAGAGACCGAAATAAGCAGATTTTGCAAAAGAGTGTGTGTATGTCTATAAGTGGAGCGTTGGGTGGTACAGGACACCGTTGAGTGGTAGGTAAAAGATTTCTGCTGGCGTACATTATAATTCCTCCTTATGGAATTTGACCGGAATGTATCACTACATGAATGCTGAGCTTGCTGACATGCATTTTATCGAAGGCGTTACGAACGGAAATGGAGCAGCTGTTCAAAGGAGGGCATGGGAACCCATCTTTGTACCTTTTTTATTACAATATACAAGAGTTATGAGCATTACGGATAAAAACTCTCTACCTTTAATGTAGCTTTTTCCCCCTCCAAATGTTTTACTTCCAAAGCTATGCTGGGTCCTGTATTTACATGCTTCAGTTGTAAGGTTTTAGTTAAACTAACCAAGTTATTTTAATTTAAATCTGTCTATCTCCTCTCTGCTTCAACTTCCCGTCAGAAGAAGCGCGCGGTTTCAGCTTATGCTAATTTTGAAGTACAGCGAAGTACTATTTAAGCCAGAGGTAGAAACCTCTCAGTGTGTGAGAGCTTAGTCTCAGATCACGGTCACGCCGCTCAACGTTCGTCTGACCAGCTAGTAGTTTAAATTTATAAGCCATAGTGCTTACTACGTGACTGCATTGTAAAACAATTTGAAGTGCGTTAGTATTAGTATATCTTGCTACCCGTCTAGGTAGAGGCCAATCTCCGCGAATCGCTCTGTGAGCAAGGTTTGATTTAAGTTCTATTTAAATTTAGTTAAGTTATTTGATTGTTAAGTTCGACCCAAGTGCGGTCTTTCACGTTCTGTATCTGTCCCGAGTTGGGAAGTTTGTATTTAATAGTGATTTAATAAAAGAGGATTTCAAATCCCTTCACGTGCAGTTATTATCCAGCCCAGCAGTTACATCAGAACATAGCGTACCTTCCGCTCCCTGTTCCAGTTCAGGACTTAGAACTTGAGGATAAGAACCCGATTACAGACTGTATTTATGTTTCCAAAAATGATGCACAGAACACTAAGTCCTGATACAGTTAACATTGATATTAATTCAACTAGTACTGTACTATGTAGCTTTAGTTCTTATTTCTATAGATGCTCTAATTAACTGTAGTTTTATCATTGGTACAATGTTAAATAAATTTGTTGTTGAAGATAATCCATGTTTGATTGAATTTTCTGATTATCTGTAACTTTAATTACAGCTCTTTTAAGTCAAGCTCGTTTAGAAAAAGTATGATTATATTTCTATGGCAAGACGTAATGACGTTAATTTATGCTTAATTCCATACTGACTTTTCTCAATATGAAAATAACGGATAACATTTACGACGAGGAAGTTTTGTTAATATTAGTTTACTGGTCATAACCACATCTAATAATACTAACTAAGCCCAAATGTATAAGTCCAAATATAGTAATTTACAAATATAATAATTATAATTTACAAATGCAGTAGTACGTACATTTGGTCTTATTTACCGTTGATAAATGAATCTTAAATGAAATTTGATAGTAGCATTTCATGTAAAAATTTATATTTACCAATTCATTTCAATGTTCATTTAGAAATTGTTATCCTTTTAATCAATATTTCAATAACTTTTGCTCAGGCGTTACTTTTAATTTTTTGCCTTATTGCCGAAGATCAAAAACCAAAGTGAAATGATTCAGATATTAAATTTCGTAAATTGATTTGAAGAAATTGTTTTACTCAGCACTGGTAAGATTCTATTTTGTAAAATGACTTAAAGTGACATAAAATTTCGAAAAGAAGTAGAGATAAGTTTTGCGCCTCTTTAGTGTTTTATTTTAACAAACTAGTACAGTTGGTCCGTTACCAAGCGTATGTTATAAAAGATTATGTCCTGAATCATTTTTTTGAAAATATAAAAACAAAAGCACTTTTTCATGGCTAAAAAAGAATTTATACTGAATTCTACAGTAAGTGACTGGAATACTACACTTCACGAAGAAAACAAAATAAAATTATGGAGAACAATATGTAACAGCATATGGGGAATAAAAAATGCTTGTATATTCTTTACTATATCCTTATAGCTTTACTTTATCATTATACTTTAGTCTTTATTCATAATACGAGAGAATGTTTCAGGTTTTCGCAATGAGATACTTTATTTATAAAATTATTCCACATTTTTCAACAAAATTAGGCCAATTTTAAGATGCATTTCTTCAGTGAATCTATTGTTCTTAGTACTAGCAAATCCTTTCTTAAATATCCTGCTTTTTCTGGAATATTCTCATAACGTTATCTTAATCCTTATAGTTTTTATTACTTGTAGAAAGTCTTGATTTTTTGGAAAAGCCAGAAATCAGCTGAGGGAAGATCTGGACAGCAGCTGTAATTTGAGCGAGACGTTTTCCCTGAGCAGCTGTACTTCTTGCCATCTTAACTCTGGGTATTACGAATATTGGAGCCCTATTCTGAAGAAATGTATCGATAATGGCCACGATTTTGTTGTATAACTCAGCTTTCAAATAGAAAATATTAGGGTACATCTTAATGATATTTTAAATTAAACAAACTTCTTAAGCTTTTCAAGTATCTGTAACGATAAATTATATCTATTAAACAAATAATTTAATAACTTTGTGACAAACTTAGCAATTTCTTTTAAATGGAAGTAACTTCCAAAGGTAAAGGCATCATTTTATGCATTTTCATATTCTTACGGTTACGGTTCTTGTTCTTCCAGAGACTAGAACAATCGAAGCTGAAAACAGTTTTTTTCTTCCAACAGCTTTTAGATGTCAGGCAGTTGACTTTCAAACAAACAAAGCGATCACTAAATAAAACAGAAGCAAAAGCTGCTGCTAATATAATCAAAACTTGCTGCTGACTTGACTTTGCGTATGGCATTGGTGTAAAACTTTCAAGGCTTAAAATTCCCCACCAGTTTCTTAAAAGAAATGTATTCTGTTTTATAAGACGTCCAATGTTTGTGTCTAACTGTGTTCTGATTCTCTCTTTTTACAAGGGAGACGGGATGCCTCCTTTCAACGCTTACGGAGCGCCTCCACTGGTCACCATGATGTCCAAAGAGGTATCGTAATTCTTTACTGCAGGAGTCAGTTTGCTTGAACAATTTCTTAACGTGCGTTCTAACACGCCTGCGTTTCATTAACGATTCCGAGCTATAGTTTTTTTTCTTTACTTTTGCAAGTAAACTTTCCTAACTCTTCAATCAACTTTAAGTGCGTGGTATGATGGTGAATGATGAGGGATATGTATGAAGTTTGTTACGCATATTTAACACTTATTCATGTGAAATTTGCATGTTATTAAGCAGGGAGTTATAATATAACTTTTGCATAGGTTTCTTCCTGTTTAAAGTAGCAGTTGTGAATTTAACTTGAGAGGAAATGAATTTTTTTATTTTTAATTTCTTGTAGAAGATCTTGACTTTTCATCTTCAAGACATGCCAGTAACTATTACGAATTATCTGAGTGGGATTAGTCTGACAACACGTTTAAAGAATGATGATTAAACTTATTTCATTGAAGATGTATTACTTTCATGTAGTTTTACTTATATTTATACATTTAAGATTGCCAAATTGCATTATCAGATGGGATTCGTTCATTGCATCATTCAATATTTCATTGGAAATATTACAGGTTCAAAATAAACTGTTATAGTTTTCTGATCATTTTCTTTAATTGTTAATTTTTATAAAATTAAGTATTTGTCTTGAATTTAGTGATTGTGAAAGCATGTTAAATATCTCAAAATTTTGCCCTGCAATTTTAAATTCGATTTTTCCAATTATATTCTCCGAAGGAGTCCAATTATATTCTCCGAAGGATATGGAAGGCTTTCTATTTAATTAGGTTATCCACCTGACAGGGAAAATGTTTTGAGATATTTATCCTTTTAAGTGTTTAAGCTTTGAAATTGAATTATATTTTCTATTGCTACTTTCATTGATATAGAGTCTCTGACATTCTTGGAATCATTCAATTAAATAAGAGTTGTGATGACACATCTAGCTGTATTTTATTACGATCATGAATTTGTTTTTCATTGATTTCCCTCTGACTCTTATAGAATGTCATTTCAGACATAAATCAGGTTGGATATTCCTATATATCATTCAGTATATCTTCTGACGCTAATTTTGAAAAGCTAAAGTTTGCTAAATGTACAGTTTTTACGTACCTGTACAACCTTGCTTTGATTATAACATTATGCTGAAGATTTATTTGTATAATATTAGTACATATATTTTATATATTGCGAAATATATTATTGAGACAGTGTACAGATAGGATCTCCAAAGAGAGCTTTTAGAGCTAGAAAAAATATATATCCTTTAATAGCATACGAAGAAATATTACTAATAAAAACCTTCGGAAATATGTTGTAACAATAACTAACACTGTAATGTCGTATGGAATTATTTAAGTTATAGAATAGGGGCAAGAGTTATAATAAAAATGTATTCATTCAATACAATTAATTCAATGCAATGTGTTCTGTATAATATAATAATTCAGTATATGTTGAGCATGTTTATTTCTGTAACATTAATCTTCTTGCCAAATTCGAATGCATGGTTTTCCTGTCATTTCTGATTTTTGGAATTTATACCATGCGCAAAAATATGTAAGTCAAAAATATAATGACAGAATTGTTCATGAAGTTGTAAGCAATTTATTAACTTATTTCACGCTTAATAACGCATGCACCATTGTTCGATTTTTATGCATTTATGCCACACCTGTGAAAAAGGTATTTTAACTTGACTTTGGAGGAATATTCACAATTGGTTTTGTCAAATTCTCGCTTTGTTCTCTTGCTGCTGCGATTACCGATAATAAACATGATTGCTAATACAGTACAGAAAATATTTTGAACGTGTTTTAATTAATTGAAAAATAATAAATCTACAGCTACGAAAGAAAAAACTGAAACTTTTGGGGAATCAGGAAGTGAGATTGTGATACGCATGGTAATTAGAAAACATACCATGACTGGTTATCTTGTTCAGAAGAATATCATCTGAAAATTGAAGTAAAAATATTAATCTTGCCAGTAAGAATCCGTTTCATATTACGGTCATTCTTGTTGTGAGTGTGCGTTGTCCAGATCGAACTTGTACCTGGTTTGATCATTCCATATGGTTTGCATGCATCTGTAACGTGGCAGAGCTATTTAAATTAAGCCATTAAAACTGATGGTAATCAATGTCCTAGATTTAATGAAACATGCAGAACAATAACAATGAAACTTACATTTAGAACATAACACATTTATGTTTTATCACTGTAGATGTCTCGCATTAAATTTTCCGAGACACCACCAGTAGCAGAAAAGATATAAAATGTTCGATCCTGGTTGACATTCCGGCGAATGGGCTGGCTGTAGGGGTGTTTTCTTTTCTTTTTCGCAGTATATTGTGAACACGAGACATTTTTCATTAGAAAATCTTTCATAAAACCATTCCTGTCTTTGGCAAATAGCCTTTATGTTGTAATGTCTTAACCTTACGGAATGGAAGAAACATCAGACAGGGTGTCTTTTGCTGTTTTATTTAAAATATCTAACAATTACATTTCATGTTAAACATCTGAAGGGTATTATCATACTATTTTACCTTGAGATACAGCGATACTCAAGGTTCAGTTCTGGTTTGTCCCCGGCCGACTTCTTTTTGTTCTCGAAAATTAAAAAATCCCTCAAAGGACAGCATCTGTAGACCCTGGAGAACATCAAGGCGGCTACGACGAGGTTATTAAAGGACATCCTTGTGACGGACTTCCAGGATGCATATAAAGCATGGAAATCGCATTGGAACAAGTGTGTTAAAGCAGGAGGGATGTATTTCGAAGAATGTTGAGTAATTGTACGAGTCGGTTCAATAAATTTCTTTAAAAAAATGGGCGCATTACTTTCGGGACAGACCTTGTATGTTGTTTATTCACAGTTAACCAAAAACAAACGGCAGCGTAAGGTTTTGCACACATTCTTTCAATTAAAACTCTTAAGCAGTAATATTGATAAATGTATCCGTTATTTTTTTCTTAAATTAATTGTTTGATTGTGAAATCAGTTTTCCAAATTTTTAATTATTTTGTTTGAAAGAGAGTGAATTTAAACATTTTATGGGAGCCAAAGTATGGTTACGTTGACTGTTGCATGTATATTAAGGAGAGTAAAAGTTGCGAAGATTTTTCATGTACTAAATGCATGCTGATTGTATAATTAATTCACTTAAATGAACTGATTGTAATAACTTTGTGAAATGTTAGATTGAATTTTTTTCACTTGTAAAAATAAAATTCGCAGCCACTTTCATGGAACAAAACATATATATACTACTTAACTGATAGTGATTAATAATTAGAATATATTTTTCGGTGACAAATAATGAGCCTTACGAAATGTGAAGAGTTGATGTGATGAATATGAGAACAGCTAAGGAAAATCTTCCTCATTTTCTACAAAACCTTGAAATTATTTTGTCACTTTTTCTGAGGTTAAAGCTCTGAAAGATTACTCATCGCCTTGTCCAAAAAACTTGTTTAGATATTTAAACGTCATGAGACGCGAAACGGTGGATGAAAATGGCAACAAGCTATGGAAAAGATGTTTTAAAAGATAAAGCTTCAAAATCATTTTGCGAAACCATGAGCTCGCTAGAAGGTATTATAGCTATTATACTTTACAAGATAAGAAAAAATTGCAATTTAGCTCTTCATATATAATACCTAAAAAGTGTTGTAAATAATACCTTTGTGACTTTGCGAAAAATTAAAATCGACACCTTTAATAATGAGAAGTGCTACTCTTACTTTTGTGTGATATGTGAGCTAAATAAAAATTGCTGAAGTTCTTCCGAATCATGCAACAGAATATTACTAAAATCCAGATCAGTGGAGAATCATGCAGATATTTTTTTTTTCTTTTTTCTTTCCCCCCCCTTTTCTCTCTTCCTTAATAACACTTATTGATCAAACCTAACACATCAAAGTTCTTTCACCTTTAATGTGAAACTCTATTTCATCGCCTTTTTTAAAATTCTGCACTTGAATTTGTACAGTACTTACAGGTAATGTTATATAATCTTATCCATTCGCATTTGACTAAAGTAATTTCTCTTCAAATTCATTATTTACATAAATTTGAAATGATATATTCACTGTATAAAACTTTAATCTTTTTTTGGTTTATTTTATTTATATTAGAATAAACATCCAACCATTCGGTACATATTGCGGACTTTAGCAGACTGAATTAGTGGATTTTATCGGTATGCATTTGTAAAAACGATTTTGTGGCTATTATTTAATGTATCTTATTAGAATAAACAAAACTATGAGAGCTTCGTACTACAAATGTCTTTGAGGATAGAAAATAAACCAAAGACCATGAATTATGTAATCAATTTTCCAGTTCTGGAATCTAGTGATTTGCTATTACGTAAGCCTTGAGGGTTCGAATCTTCACGTGTTTCATAGGCTGTTATTTTGAAACAATTATTGGGGATAATGTGAAACTAATTCTTTTTCCGATACTGTGAAAGCTCTAATTTCATCTTCTTCCATATGTGGTTAGTAAATTCTTCATAATAACATTTTTGGTTACAAATTCAGCAATTGAAATCTTAAAGTCAATTTATCAACACTGGTGATTTGAAAATTAGTTGTCTTTAAAAAATATTTAGCTTTTGTTTGTAGGTCTCAGAAAAACCTCCACATCTAGAGTTTTCAATTATATTCATAAAATATTGTTGCGTTATACGGGTTCGTGGATTTGAGAGTGTCCGATGAAAACACGATGCAGAACAATAAAAAGCACAATTTGTTTACAAGAATCACTATTTACAGCACAGTTCCAAAATTACTTTAAAAGCGTCGAAAATCTACAACAAAGACGCTGAAACAATCAGCAGTTACAGCTTCAAGCTGTAACTGTAAAGGTAGCTTCACGGCAACACTAAACTTATAATAAACACCGTGGAACAATCACCAATACACTGTCAAACTATACTGTAAAGGTAGCTTCACGGCAAAGCACTATCTCGATCGCTTTCCGTTCACAAAACCCTCGCGTAGCTTAGCACTCACAGTAAGCAGCTATTCTCACAATTCTCACAACAATGCCGTCTCTCAGAAACGCACGGGTTTATATAGCTTTTCCTTAGGTTCCACACGTTTCGAGAAATATCTCGACAGAAAGTTATTCTAGAAGCTTCCCGATTGGACCATGGGATATCGCCTATTTGGTCGCCAAATGGGCGATAAAGTCGCCAATCTGGCAACCCTACCATACACTATTTTATGGCAACCCTAGTGCTATGCCGGAAAGCTTACATACAGGCGCAACCGCCGAATTTTTCGCAACAATATTAAAGTCTACATGTTTCTATTTTGTTTTATTCCAAAATATCTTTAAGCTGAAAACAAAATTGATGTTTTAATCTAACTGAGCTCAAACTGAGCTTGATTTAGAGTGGTAGACTACAATAATCAAAAGGGTTCATCAATATTTCGAGAAGAGAATGGTAAGCACTGTCGTTATCATGGGCAAGTATTCTCCTCTTGAACGCTTTGCATTATATGGCATAGCAACAGACTGAGGACAGAGTGTTGATATGTTTAATTCGGCAACATTTTTATTTGCTGATATCAACCTACGTCATAAAAGGGCCTGCCTTGTTTTTGGAATATTTGGGAAGAAAACCTGTTTTTAGGTTACAAGAAATTAATAAAAGATAAAAGACTCACTTCTTAAAATTACGCATCATGACTCCCTTTTACTATATGGCACATAGGCTTAGAACTGGCTATCACGGAGGATTAAAACTGAAAGAGAGGTTTGGAAAATCTACAGAAAGTATAATAACTCCCCAGACACAGAATTGACAACTACACACATTTTTTATTGTCCAGCCATCCTTGTTGAATTGTTAGAAATTGGGGTCTTGTTTAATAGACCGAATCTCTACGATGATAACATTTTTCAGATTGCTAGGGCTGTAATCTTCGCCCATGACGCTATTTGAATAGGCATCACCATAGACACGACAACAACAACATAGCGTTACCTGATGAGCGATATCTCGGGAGGGGGGCAGTTAATTGGAGAAAAATAAGTATTTTAATATAAGCCATTCTTGAAAAGTGAGGATTAGATTAACGTGTAAGTTATATTTCGCTTACGCACAAAATCCTTTCTCCTAGACTTTGTACCTTTAGAGATGAAATCATTTTGTTTATTTTTGTTATCATTAAGCACTTGAAAATTATCTTTATTAATACGAGACCTCTTGGAAGAATTATCTAATATTTATTTTTAAGTGGTATAAGCATATCAAAATGAAATTGGCATTGCCCTGAGACTCGGAAGAGAATCGATTCAAGAACAGAAATTCGATGAGATTATGTGGCATATCTCATATTAATTATATTATAAGGTATTTTGTCCCTCCTTTCCGCGTGCCTTTGTAGTGTAAATTGAAGCACGTCCGACCTGCATTAAAAAAACCCGAATGACTCTACAGTATAAAGGTGTGTAGATAGCTTATAATTAAAGATCATTAGATATTTCGGTCCAAGTAACACGAAAAATAATTTGTGCCCTCACATCTTCCAATGTTAGCTAGATGCACTACCGTTACATCACAAGAGCAATGTTTAGTTACGATAAAACACGCTTGGGCATTCTTCCTAAGAGAAGTGTTACTTTCGAAAAGGCCATTATGAGGGGAATTGACTAGTTTTTAAGTTACGCGTAGAGAAAATCACAAAAACTCTATGCATTCAGTTAGTTTTCTTTTAACTTTTTCTTATAATTGTGCGAAACAAAAAGTATAAGAACCCATTTTATCTCTCGGGTTGCGTTTTGTATGTTGATGACACTTCAAAAGCATGTGTGAAACAAAAAAAAGGGATATCGAACTTAGTAATAACTGTTGCATGGGTACGGACAGTTTATTAAAAGTTATATTGCTTCCCACCCATTTAGACTACCAGTTCGTTCTGCGAAACTACAGCTTACATTTATAAGGTCTTTTTTCGTAGAATAAGCACTTCACAGGATCTTTACTGTGTACAATTTGCACTCTACCGTCGACATGGAATAAAATCGACCCGGCACAGGATTAACATTGTCAAATGACGGATTTTAGATACCTGCATACGATCGATACAACAGCAAAGAAATTTTCATAATACGTAATCATAAATAAGAGGATTAATGCACATTTGTCTCCTGTACAGAGTCATTGCATACATAGATTGACTTTACGTGAAGTCGACAAAACTCTACTTTGCACAAGGTTGACTTTGTATGAGGTCGATAGAGGTTTACTTTGCATAGGATTGACACGGTCTGCTTTGCATAAGCTTGACTTTGCAGGAGGTCGACATAGGTCTACTTTACATAAGGTCGACTTATTTAAGACGAGGTCGACATAGGTCTACTTTGTATGAGGTCGACACAGGTCTACTTAGCATAAGGTCGACTTTGGATGATGTCGACAGAGACCAACTTTGTATAAGATCAAGCTAGGCCTAACAGCATCCTACAGTGTTCTAAAAGTCTCCACGGCGTAGGATAGATGGGGCGTACGATCGACCGGTTATAGGGTCGATAGAACATAGGATCGACACGGTGTATGAGCGATGATGTCTAGATAAAACTTATAATTAACATAGGTGGATAATCAAGAGAAAAAATTGTAATAATTATTACTTTTAGGGTACCTACAATAAGATCGACACTACCTTGGAATCCAAACCAGTTTTACGCTGTCGTGTGTAGCAAAGCAGCTGTATCGCATTCTCAAAGCAAAACTCGAGACAAGATATCAGTGTTCTCTGGATTTAACATCTCCCTCTGATGGACCAAGAGTTCAGATAAAATGAAATTTTCATTTTTTAGCAGATATTTTAGACGATCCAATCATTCCTATACAGATTAGGTAAGAAAATTTGAAGTGCTAGTCTCTATAAGCAAAAAATGCATTGCAAGAGCATACCTTTATAAAATTGTCACCTGATTCTTCCTAAGCTTTTGAAGGTGCTGCTGCCATTACAGAAAACGCTTTTCTTTCCCTCGCAGCTTGTCACGTAAGGCGGTTAAAAAGTTGAGTCTTCCCTTCTTCGGCTGCAAAGGAGAGGGTAAAAGACTGAAGGGGGGGAGGCGATAAAAATCCAAGCCTCGTCTCCGCGGAATAGCGAAGCAGAAGGAAAAGATCGAGATGACGAAAGAAAGCCGGATTTGCAATTGCTCTTTTTAAAATGCTTCTTTTCCCGGAATTGTGTCGCATATTTGTTCTAAGATAAGTTTCATTCGTAACTGTAGTACTTGGTGCTTACAGTACCATCGCACGTTAGAATTCATATTATATTTCATATTTTTATCCGCTGGGACGAATGCCATGAGTAAAGGTTGCATAACTTCTGGTATATATAAAATATATAATAAAGCATTGGCTAAACATCCTGTTTTCTGTATGAACAATGCATTGATTTATAATGCGTTTTTGTTCATACGCTCTTAATTGTTAATTATTAAGTAGCTATAGAAACTACTTCTTAAAAGTTAAGAGGTTGGGGCTAATCTGAAAATAAGTAGCAGATTGCTAGTAAAATGTAACATTTAAGTTAATTTTAAGTACTGTTAGCACATTAAAGCAAAAATGTATAAAACTGTTTTTTTTTGTCTGAAGTACAAAACATGAAAGATCAATTGCTCAAATCGGTGGAGTTCGAATCTCGGATCTTGAAATTTCCTAAGCGGATGTGCTAACAACTTAAACCACGGGAGTATGAATATGGAGATACAATAATTCCACATGTTCTGTCCCATTTAGAAGTCTGCTAGGAACAGACATGAGGCCCAATTGACCAAATATTCAGATTATGACAAATTTTTATCCAATATATTATTTGTTTTGCAGGCTGTTGTGAAGGCCATTAGTTTTTTTCGAAGCAGAGAACATGAAAAGCAAATGTTCCCTTGCTGAAATTGGTACCACGGATTATTCAGTTTGCTAATTAGTTGGCCATTAACATTGCTACACCAGGAATACAAAATGCAACAAATGTCAAATCTGCATGAAGGTTACTGCATGCTGAAATATCCAAATGATTAATTTTCCAGCACATACGCTGAAAGTACGTATGATTAACGTCATGTACAATGAGCATAAATGGGAAGATTTTGCAGCAGAATCCTAAGAACGTTGGTTATTTATCTAAAGATTGTGTTATCTCACGTGTAAGGAGGAGAAATTCTTACTAGCACGTGTTGGAATACGACTGCCGTTGAAGCGTTGCCTATCCCACAAGGTCGAGAAGACAAACGCATTGTCCTCTCGACCTTGTGGGATCGGGTCACGTAGCCTGAGTGAATAACTTGGCTCGTGTGCAGGATGACAAGTATCCACACGGACAGTGTGACAACGACTTCAGCACCACTGACTTCACGGTGTAGATTGATTTACCCAGATATTGGGACCGCGGACCGCATCACTTCGCACTGTGAGCATTGTTATGGTTTCCCTTGACAATGCTACAGAGACAGGCGTGCCAATCTCTGTAGCAGTGTCAGTTGACGACTAACGACAAGATTTGACACAGAAGTGGCACCACTTCTTCTCTTCAGATGAATGTTCTGTGCACAGCAGCATAATATACGTACCCGTGTGTAGAGGCGCCGAGGAGAGCGAACTTTACTAGCTTGCATTCATCATAGTTATACGGGGCCAGCACGAAGCGTGTTATATGGGATGCCACTGGAGAAATGTACCAGTCACCTCTTTTTCGCATAGCTGGTAATGCGGACGGCCGCTATTCAATTTGTAACGTGTTAAGGCCCATGGCAGTGCCCCATTTTCGAGGCTGCGTTAGGCCATTTTTCAACAAAATAATTCACGACCGCATGTTGCCCCTGCTGTTCTGACCTTCTCGATGCAAAAGGTATTCACTGTTGCCCCTGGCCCGCGCGTTCACCAGGTTTCTCGTTCGTCGAGGATGTATGGTGATGAGTTGCCGAGACGCTGGCATTCCATTACTCGCCGGCCTTTACGATTGATTATTACTTCAACTCTGCCAGAGTTGAAGCCGAGTGGAGAATGAAATACCGGATCTGTCATGCAAGCTTAGTTTGATTCGATGGCTAGCCTGATTACAGCCATTGTTGCTGTAGAGGTGACAGCTCTATGTACTTGAGTTCTGCAAGCTGTGTTCCCCAAACCACCCTCAAATTTTAATATGTCTTCCTCCCATTATACTGTATATGTACAATAATTAAGATTCTGCTATTTCCTTCCCCCCGGTGTATCGTTTTAATGATCAGCAGTGTAATTAATCTAAGTGTTAGTGTAATACTGTGTTAAAGAAAAAAATTAATAAAAAATAAAATTGGAAAGGTTTCAGATTTTAAATTACGTCAGAGGAGCATTTTTTTAATATTTTGTGTGTTACCTATGTTTATTAAATATCATGTTCTTCGCACTTAAACCATAAAATTCAGTTCAAGAGAAATATCACAAAATAAATTTAAATTAAGCATATCTTTAGAGTTTAATATGCAGAGTCTCACGCGCTGGAGATAAAAATGTTTTTCTGTACAACGTTGCCATTGCTCGTTTCAAAATCTTTGAGTTTGTTAATCAAAAATTTGTTAACGTTTCACAAAGTATGAAATCCATAAAAAAAACAAATTCCAAATTTCAAATTTGGGCTTCCAGGTACCCATATTCGCAGTAGAATTACCTCATTCAAAATTGGATGGCTCTAGGCACCGTCGTTTTATCACAATGCGAGAAGCCTACATACATTTATGCAGATTCTTTATTATTTAATTTCTTTAAATATAATACTGGGCAATAATATTTAGTGGCAACAATTTGAAAAGTGAAACGGGCATTCAGAGTGAATCGCAAAACGAAATCGCAAAATCGCAAAACGAAATCAGTAGTCCGTCAGGGACAAAGCCCCTTTGGACTAATAAGTGAAACTTAGTAGTATCTTGTTACTTATTTTATTGATTATGTATCATATACAGAATTCTTGTGATAAAATGTTAAAATTTTAACGTTTTATTAATTTTTATTTTATTTAATACTGCACTCCATTTTAAGCGACGATCTGATGACATGGGTCTTCCGTCTTTTTTTTTTTTTTCAAAGAGCAGGATGTTGCGTTCTTAAGAAGAGAGATCTAAATTAGATGGTCTTTTCAAATGTGTACATGTATCTTCTAGTCAGATTTCGTTGATCGATAATTTTAGGTGTACTCAGATGATTTCTTTTTCATTAAAAAAATCTGCTATTATAATGAATGAAATAGGGGAAAACGTTAATTTAAAAAACATTAAAGATGGATATTTTTGAATTCGCTGATTTAATGTTATTTTTCTCAATCTTTTGGGTTCAACAAAGTAGGGTAAATGGGGTTAATGGTAAGTTTTATTTAATGTATTTTTACTGTACCTAAAGTTCGATCGTTAAAAGACGCTAGGAAAGAAGAAAGCTAATTTATTAGGCTTAACATTTTTTTTCAATTTAGTTACTAAAATGCCAAGTGGTTGGCCTCACACAACGAAATAATATTCACTAAAATCACTGAATTCCTAAGAAATTCTTGTATAAATTTCATTGATATTTTTAGGGCTTTTATAATTTATTAACTCAAAGATTTTCAAATGTTTTCGATTGACGACACACTTAACTGAGCAGCCATGGTTCTGTCATATAGTAACTTTATAATTATCGACGTTTTTGTTTTCCTATTTCATCATAGTTCGCTTAGAGGATAATATAGTTACCATGATAGGAATATAATTCTATATATTGTTTCCTAACAACGTTCACATTACACCTAACCTGCACATAGTCTTTCGATAATGCATTCATGTGCACTTCAGTTTCATAAATCTATCTATAAAATTTACTTGAGTAATTATTTAAAATATTTCATTTGTGTTTAATTGCGCTGGTTTCCATACCAAGAAGTTTAAAAAGAAATAAAAATGATTGAAAATAGATTTTATTAATATTTGTATTTTCTTTTTAAATAATAAATATTATTTTGCTCTAAGTTTTGGTTTTAAAAATAAGTTCCATTCAAGGGTATAAACAAATAAACTCGTTAATATATAAACTTTGAAAACTAATTTATTTGAATAGTTAGATTAAAGCCAGGTAGATGTTAAACTCTATCCCAATCTAAATTGAGTTGTGTTTAATTTTAGATCATAACTTGATTAACTGATCGTTATGGTTAATGTTATTACAACAACAAGAAACTATATTAATACAACTATGATATATATCTTTTCCCCCAGTGGTATCATTTCATGATTTATTCATACAATATTACTTTTTCCAAATGAAAACCTCCAACCGATCAATTGATTAATGCCAAAATATCTTTATTAAATTCTAGTATAGTTCAAATTCTTTTATTTTACAGCACTGATATTTTGCAAAAGTGCGTTGATTGCAAATAAACAGAAATTATTAAATTCATAAATTTGTTTCTTTATGGAGCTTTATAAATTTAAGGAGGCATTTAAGTACGACCTTCGAATTTCTTTATGATAATTTAAGTAACAAAAACCTTATCTTTAAGTAACATTATCCTTAAAAAGCGAACCCCATAACGTACATCTACGTTGTTGCACTTTTTTAAATACTTCGAAGAAAACCTTTTCGATGTGTTTACTGTTTTCAGTCGTGGATTTAGCATCTTGGCAAAATAGAGAGAATCATTTTTCTCTTTGGGAAGAAATATTTATTCTAAGCCTCAGTGGAAGTAAGAGAATGTAAGAAAGTACACAGTTATATTTTCATACTCAAGAATTTTCTTCATTAAATAAGTGCAACAGACTCCACCTGATGTTAATTTAGTATAAAAAAGTACCAGAACGAGTTTTTTCTCCTACTATTTGGCACTGTCATTTTAAATAGCTTGTTTCAAATAATTTTAAGTTCTGTATGCTGAATTTCTATTCTTGAATTAATAGGGCTCTTGTGATTGTTTAGCTTAAAATTGTTTCTGATATTAAACAATATTTGGCATACGAAGATCATGTTAAAATTTTATTAAAAGTTTGTGATTTTATATTTAAATTTTTTTCCAATGTGTTAAACTTTAATGGCAGTTATCATAAAAGTTGCATTCTAAAAGATCAAACTGTAACCTAATGCTTTCTGAAATATTTTTTTAACGGAAAACAAAGAGTGCTGTAGAAATAAAACGGATCATTTATGAAATCACTAAATGGAATTTTAACCGATGATGCTTCTGAGAACAGTTCTAAAAGGCACAGAAGTGGCAAAATTGACGTCAGCCATAAACTCCTTTCAGAAAGGCTGAAAGATTTTGAGAGCAACGGACTTAAAGCAACGGACTCAAGGATCTGTTAAAAAACCACATCCTTGGAATAACTGTTTTTTCGAGTGGATTCTTTGAAGAAGGTGCTAGTTTTTTACTAATTATTAAATGTGAATATATGTAAATTCAATTAACGTCTGAAAGCACTTACATTTTATTTGTATAGATTTAACTCTTACTCTATTGGGACTTTAGCAAAGTCGTCTGTATTCTATAGAAGAAAGCATTAATTCCACTAAATGAAGTTTGCTTATTTAAATTGCTACATATCTGCGTTTGCGTGTAATATAATAATGTCCTGAATAGACATTTATTTACAAATATAAATATTTAATTCCTTAATAAAGTACAAACATGTTTATTATGAACAACCTAATACCATTTCAGCTATCTAGATAGTTTGGATTTCTATAACGAAATCAAAGCCATTTCTTTTTGAAATCAATGTAAATCTTCTCTAAAGACTACGATTCTTTCAAGGTAATTCAGAATCTCGGAATAAGACTTTAAATTGAGCATAGAAATGAAAAGTAATCTATTTACATATAATCATATTAGAATTAAACTGAATATGCTATTTCAGAATTATTTTTATTTTTAAATACTCTTAAGAATCGGCGGTATCAAAAGATATTTACCTCTTCATAATCTGTATTATTAAAATTGTGCTTTTAGAAGAATATTTACGTGTGCCTATATTCCTGTCCTCGATTAAATTGCTAAAAAGCGTAGATTTTTCTATTAAATCTTCAGAGAATCTTCTGATTTGTATTGAATTTCGGTTTTGTTAAAAGCGAATGCAGTGGAGAAAAATCCTTTATTTGAAGATTTCTGCAGTATTGTATAGAAAAGTTATACTTAAAAGCGATGTATAGGCCAATAGTTAAAATTGTTTGCGATATAACGTCAATGTAAATTTAACGAATATATGTGTATAAAATGTTTATATAAAGTGTAAGAAAAATAATACTGCTTCTATTTCGAAAACTGGGGACAATATAATTAAAAAATAAAATGTGAATTGCATATGTGTAATATCAAGCTTAAAGATGCAACCAAAGCATGCAAGTGGATGGATATCACGATTTTAAGTGATTAAAAAAAAGGAAGTGTTGTAGAAACGAGATTATTAGGATTCAGGAAATTAGTCTATATTCATTTGTTTGCATTTTGAATTTTCGCATTTTTAGAAACATAATCGGGATATTATGTCCAATATATATCTTCACTGAGACCATTAATAATAAAAGAATTAAATATAAATAATTAATTTATCCACATAATTAATTATTTATATTTAATTAATAAATATAAATAATTAATTTATTATTATATTTATATTTAGCATTATTATTATTTAGCAGTAATTTTGAATTAATCGAGAGATAAAATGGTGCGAAGACCAAAAGTAAAAACTGTTTAATATTCGTAAAAATATGTAAGGTGGTCTTTAGACTTTTTTTAATTGATATACATTTAATAAAAAAATTGCGTAACACTTTTTCAAAGTCATTTTTGACAATTTTATGCAATTTTAGTTATTATTTTTATTTATTTCGTTGTAATATCCATTAAATAACTAAAAGAAAAAAAGAAAGTCTGAAAGGTTTCAGATTTTAAATTACGTCCGAAGGGGCGTTTTTTTAACATTTTGTGTGGTACCTTTGTTTATTAAATATCATGTTTTTCGTACTTAAACCATAAAATTCAGTTAAAGAACAATATCGCAAAATAATTTTAAACTGAACATGTCGTTAGAATTTCCTATACACAGTCTCACGCGCTGGAGATAAAAATGTTTTTTCTGTGCAACGTTGCTTTGAAATCCTTGTTGAGTTAATCGAAAATTCGTTAAAGTTTTACAAAATATAAAATCGATAATAAAACAGATTCTAAATTTGGGCTTCCAGATGGCCATATTTGCAGCAGGATTGCATTATGCATAATTGGATGGCTCTAGGTACCGTCGTTTTATCACAATGCGAGAAACATGCATAAATTTATGCACATTCTTCATTATTTAATTTCTTTAAATATAATACAGGGCTGCAACATTTGGTGGCAACAGTTTGAAAAGTGAACCGACATTTAATGTTTCCGATGCAAAATCGCAAAACGAAAACAATAGTCCTTGAGGGAAAAAGCCCCTTTGGACTAAAAATAACGTGAGATGACGGAATCTGAAGTTTCCTGAATACAAGTTTATCTATTTATTATTATCAATTTTTTCTATGGGAAATAATTTTGTCATTAACATGAGAGGAATGAAAAGTATCAAAAAGCAGCCCTGGGCAGCATTGCCATTGTGTGAAATGTAAGCCCATGAATTTATCTTCCGAGCGCTCCCCACGTGCAGTGGATTCTCATAATACTGGCATTCAAAAAAGCATAAGATCTTTGAATGACCTTTCTACTTTATCTTTCCAATTTAAATAGTCTACTATCGATTACAAAGTGAGACATTATATTGGCAGCGCAAATAAAAGGCCTTTATCTAATCCTCCATGTGCTCTCGCACACAACTGATTCTGTTTCCTGCCATTTAATACAGCATAAGTTCTTTAATTTATTTATTAAATTTAAGCTTCAGTTATTGATTAAGAAACTGAATGATTTTAAAGCAATAAGAGGATTTCTCACCAGCTTAATATTTTTTAGTAGTATATCTATTGGATTATAAATTAAAATACTTTTAATAATAATTAGCACCTTGGTAACGATAGTGGTACTTTAGTAACGACGGTAATTCATTCAGGATTATCGTCGTTAGCCAAAACCGTCGTTTCCCACAAATATAATAATAGTAATCCATTAATTCTTTCCAAAATAAATGTATATTTCATAAATATATAATTTTAAATATATGTTAAATGTTTTGTGTACACACGCGCGCACACACACATGCGCATACAATTCCGGCTAAATCGAGTATTTTCTTCATCTTTCATCAAAATTCTCATGAATCGACGATGCGTCATAAACCAAAGCTTGCGTCAAGACAATTTTTTCTTTCGGCAACTAGTCTTTAACGAAGTACATCGTTAACTGCCACCCAACCAGTATAGTTGTTAGCGTCGCTGACTGCCGTGCCGAATAGTTCGGGTTCGAATCCCGGAGAAGGCATGCATGTTTGTAAATGTATAGTGTCGGTGCAGCGCCATGGTGCTCTAAATATTTATAAATAAAACCATTATAACTAAATATTTAATCATTAACTAAATATTTAAATATAAGACTAAATATGTGGCGAGCCAAAAGTCCTCTTGTGTGGTTGGTGGAAGGGGAGAGGGTTGGGAGACCTTCGACCCCTCCCCTCCCGGGACGCTCTCCGTCAAAATTGGGGGGCTTCGTGGGCTTGGGCTAAGTTTACTATCAGACAAGTGAGCATAAGTAACAACAACAACAACACATCATTACCTACCTTATTTAGCTAATAAGATATGTAACTGATAATTTAATGAATATTTACAACTTTGCTGTAATTAAAAAAAAGTATTTCTAATTTCATATGTTACGTAATTGGTAAAAAATCGTTTTTAAAAATTTTTATAATGCTTTATGCTTTTAAAAATTTTTAAACATTAAAAAAATAATGCCAGTTCTTCTTCGGTGTACCAGACCATAATCTGATGTTTACAAATGGCAATTTTGTTTTGTTCTGTTTTTTCCCCTTCTTGGCTTTTTTATTTATTAGATCCAAATGAAAATATTTTTTGTATAATTTTTCTAAAAAGTGATACCTAAGTGAAAATGTAGAAAATAAATTTGCCCTTTTTTGTGTCTGGAACTCTCAATTCATAACATTAAAATGGTATTTAGAAATGCAGCCTTTCCCGAAAGTCCCACATAGCACATTTGTATGAGTAGTTTATTGATTTATTATTTATATATACTTTAAAGCGCCTTTTCTGTAATCAGTAGAAAATTCCAGCAAACGAAATAACGTGATGTCATCGAGAAATCCGCAAAGTTTTCCATTATTGCTCTGATTCTCAAAATTTCAATGCTGCTTAACGTTAGAAACGTAACGATCTCCCTCTCACAGCCTGATTACCACCATGAATTCCAATCTAGTTTTTCAAAAAGCTTTCACAGTTTTAATATCTTAGCTTTTTAACGTTCCGTAATTACTATTTTCCTTACCAAGATCACGCCACATTTGTTTTCACTTTTTTGCTGTACCCATTATTTTCCGTATTTCCCTTCTCCCAGTGCTGCAAAAATATTTTGCTTCTAAAAGAAGAGACGTATGTCTGATCGCTCTCGAAATCCGTAGATTTTTATTCAAAATATGCAAAAATTAAGGTTGCTTTTTTACATCATTTTGTATTTTTGCTACGCTTAGATTTAAATAAAGATAAAGCTGTGTTACTTGTCTGTAAATCTTCTTGTTGTGTACTTTGAAAGCAGCCTTTAGTCGGATTAAATGGGCAAATTTTACTAAAACAACATCGCATGTTTTTTCTGGATATATGTCAGCTAAACACGCTGTCGCCTAAACGGGCTATCAGGTAAACGTGCTATCTTGTAAATGTACGTATCAGTTAAATGTCTTGTCTGCCAAGTGGCTTGTCGGCTAAGTGGTTATCAGCTAAGTGTCCGTGACAGATCGGAAACCTAAGCAAGAATTTATGCTATCTTTAGTGGAGAAATCTGCAAGCACACTTGAATTGGATGCAGATCCAGGAATTGGATGGTTTGGTTCCAGGAATTGGATGGTTTGGATCCAGGAATTGGATGCTACTCTACAGTTTTCGCTCCTGTTTTCTCCTCAAGTTTCTTTTTCACTTAAATATATTAAGTCTTTAACTTCTACGCTAGAACTACAATTACATTACAGACGGTTATTATCAGGGTAATTCATCACTAGCATTATATTGTCTAATACCTAAACACTTTTATAGATGCAAGGGCCACATATATACAGTCTATACGTTCTTACAAATCTGCTCAAAGACTGGTGATGAAACGTTTTCAAGTATTACACCTGAAAAAGCGTTATACTCGAAGAAGTTGAAGTCGAAGGGCAACAATTGTTAAACCTACGATAAAGCGTTAGTGCCCTTATCTACGTTCAAATATCAGCTACCCTTTGAAATTTCATTTCGCACCCTAGGTTGTGACACTTGCCCTATAAATGATGTGCCTGTGTTAGTCCATGAAAATGTTCAAACAGTAAAATTCTGAGATTTCTGCTTATAACAGTTATAGTTGCTTAGGAAAATGCATCTCGCAGTTGTTATTTGGTACATGTCTTCATAAAAGATACAGAATTCGAGACCTGTGAAAGACAAACAAGCACTTGCGAATGAATTCTCAAAATATTTACTATGGTTTTTTCTATGTTTACTATGGTTCATATACAAATTTAATAAGTACAGAGCACAGATAATTAAGAACATTTATTTAATAAAGCTTTAAAGCCTATGGCTGCGCATCTAACTCTGGAGGTTAATAAATGTATACTAATTAAGGTTTGCAAGTTTGAGGATGATAAATACAGTGAAATTGAATATGCGATGGAAAGAACTAGCATTTCTAGATTAGATATACAGGAGTGTAATTAAAGATTACTGCTATCATATAATAAACATTAAGCGTTGATTTATTTTGTGATAATAATTATTGGTTTGTAAAAAAAATTCAGCTTATAAATTTAAAATTTAAAAACAATGAATTTTTAATCCGGTAATTCTCTTGTATTGCAATACTGTTATACTTATCATAATTTTTGTGTATTTTAAGTCCGTGTATTGCTCGTGGTATTTAATTTCTCTGCATATGTATCTTAATTGTCCAATAGCTGAATTCTCAATCTGACGGGTTTAGAGCAGCGATGGAAAAACTTCTTTGGATGCGGGCCAAAAAACGAACGAAAAAAAATATAGCGGGACAATATAATTTATTTGTAAAACTTCGATAATAGTATACAAATAATGCAATATAATTATGTGATGAATGCAAATGCATTTTTAAAAGCTCCTTAAATTCAGGCTCGAACTTCGATGTATTAATTCTGAGAAGTGATGCTAAATGTTCATCTGTCGGTCTGTTTGTAATAAAATCTTTCCAAGATTCATGGTAGAAAATACTTGTTTATATATATATAAGATGAAGTAAAAATAACACTAATGTTCTGGGCGTGAGATATTAAATTTGGAAAATTTGCTTTCGATAACGGTTTGTGAAACTCTAATTTTGAAACACTGTGAAACAATTGCTTGAGATAATTAAAGGGCCTGCGGCATGAAAGGCCCAGTTCCACACTTTTAAATTTTCGAAAAATTAAAAAAAAAATTCAAAATTCGTTTTTACTTCCTTGTAAAAAATGAATTACTTGGTGTTATATGTTTTTCAAAATCTTTCAATTTTTAATGAAAATATTTTGAGTTTTTATGTATTTTTGCCTTGCCGCGAAGTGAGAACTGAATTAATTGAATGAGAAATACACTCACGTTTGTGAAAATTGCAACACCAAGAAGGAATCGTCATAATTGAATGCAATTTAATACACAGTTGAGAGGTAGTGGTACAAATAAATGATTAAATGTTCAAAGCAAACAAACAAGAACAAGAGATCAGAATCAGTATTTTGTGTGGCCACCACGCGCCGCAATAAGTGCTGCTACACGACGTG
>KK116514.1:303774-318946 GCA_000611955.2 Stegodyphus mimosarum
GACAATCCAGCTTCACGAAGGCCGATGATTCTCCCTCGTTCAAACTCTGTAAGTTGTTCAAATCTCGCTCTCTTTCGTCGACGAGGCATAAGTACAGATTGAGTTAACGTTTACCACTAGCAGATAACCACCGATAACCATACACGCCTCGCTACAGCCGTCTATTTATTCGGATCCATCAGCCGTTCAGAGGGCGCTGCTCAGCATACGCATGCGCTACGGATTTGCAATTCTAATCATTTGCATATCATGCGCTACTTTGCATTTCCTGAAAATTTCAGCTCACTCGCGTAAGTCCTTCATGGTGTTGCAATTTTCACAAACGTGAGTGTATATCTCTAATGATATTCGAGGAAATAAGTGTTTGGTATTAGCAGCAAATATTGACGCCAGTCTGTCTCGAGCAGAGGAAAATATTTACGAGTAACTCATGCGCATTAAGTAAGCGGTGCTGAATCGTCCGTGAAAAACTGTTTCTTTTTTATTTGTTTAATTTCTTTGTATCTTTCGTTTTAGATTTAATATTTGAATAGAACAAGTGGAATCGATTAGATAATTGTTTGGATGATATAATTTTTGTGTATTCTGAGTTATGAAATGAATGATATGTAACGCCGTTAAGTTAACCTAGCGCCAGAGTGTCGCTATGGTAAATAAATATAGTGAATTTTAAAGAGTGCATTTATTCTATTGTGGTTTATGCGCTATCGTCGGAATAGATTTAATTTAATTCAAAAAGTGTAAATGAAATACAGAAAAAAATGCGTATAGTTTAATATTCCGTACAAGGAAGTCATGTGCTGTATACATCAGCTTTTTTTAAATTATGCTGTAAACATTTGTGCTTATTAAAAGTGATAGTAAAAATAATTTTTTTTACGCCTGTTACTGTAGCAGAATGTGTGTTTAGTGTTAGGCTACATTATTATTTAAATTTAGGAACTAGGCCCTTATTGTCTCAGTGTTCATTGCCCAATTTTAGGCGATAAAATATTTAAGAGCCAATACCTGTGAGAGAATATTTATTAACAAAAAAGAACATTTATAACATGTGAAGAAATGAAGTAAAACAACATAATATGAAATTATTTCAGTACGTATACTTGTCAATATTACATACAATCATACCTCAATGAAGATTATTTAGGTACTCTTCATTACTCATCGTTGAATTCACCTTCAGTTTCTTCAGCGTCACTGCTTGTGAAGTTGCAGTTGCTATGAACCAGTATCAGGAATAACTTTTCCTCGAATTGAAATATAACTCTTACTTTCATTGCGGCTCATTTTTCATTTGTTCTTTTTCACAGATCCCGATTAAATACCTTTTCTTGCTTGACCGTTTCATTGTTGTTGTTCTTGGGTAGTATTCATGAGATCAGCCCGAAATGATAGATTCAGGATCATTTGAACTTCTGTCACACATGTGAGAAAATAGAAAAGTATAACGTTAATAAAAATACAGAATACAGTTCTCGTACACTTAAAATAATCAGGAGCAACACGACATGAAGTATAACACTAAGTAAGCAAAATCTTACTTTCTAGCGTTTCAAATCAACTGTAAAACCAACTCCATCTTTTGAGATTTTCAGAAACTACTACTCGGAGCTAAGCCCTTTTCACCACACCTACAAAAGTACCAGTTTCATCTCTTGAGATTTTCGAAAACTGCTACTCGAAGCTAAACCTTTTTTACTCCAGTGCTAAGAACAATTTTTTTAAGCAAAAGTGTCCATGAGCTGGGCCCTTCTTGCTGCAAACCCCTCAGGTGTTAGATTATAACTCAATTAATTCAAGCTGGAAATGGTGAAAATATCCAGCTCTGTTTGAAAGACACTGAAATCTTGAAATCCGCTTTCAAACTTAAAATGCAGTTTCTTCAGGCCACCTTCATAACTCTTTAGCTTGTTTTCAGTCATTGAGGGCATTGAATTTAATCTCGGAATGATATTCTGACGTACTGTGAGGAAAAAGGGAAAGGAACTGTTTTCTTTTCTTCTCACCGTGGTCAGTATACTCATAACTTTAATATATAAGAACCATTGTCTTGGAAAAATTTATCCAAAATGATAACCTCCGGATAACCAAAATTTCGTAATCGAAAATTCAGACGTAAAATCCTTTAAGCATCCCACTTACAGTAATAAATAATTAAAAGCTTAGCAATGATTCCCAGTGTAAAACTAGTGAAAGATTTTTTAATAAAGGTGTTTACAAAATTTATATAGTGTTACGCAATATTTACTGCATGTTTGTGACAACTTTTGTTGCTTAACTTAGCGCAGACCTTGAATATGATTAATGAAATATTAGCATTTTGAATGTATTTTTAAACTGTTATTGTAGCTAAGAAGCAAGTGAATGGATGTTTTATTATAATTCGAACAAAATGATACATAAGTCGTAACTACGTAAAATTTACTTTAATGGCTTAAAATAAAATAATAATAATTACAACAGAGCTTTACCTATTCCTTGATATTATTCCTTACTTATTCCCTTGATATTCTTATAATCCACAATGAATCTAATTTCAACACAACTGTTTACCGTAAACCCTTTTCTGTCTGTTTACCTCCCCATGCTAAGCCATGCCGCTCGGCTGAGCAAAAAATGGCTTCTTTTTACTATTATGTGTTTCGAGCTTTTAAAGTTTGTTCCTCAGAATCTCTTCTTGCTAATGAACTCAATTATTTAAGATCTATTGCTCTTGACCGAGGATTTTCTCCCATAGTCATTGATAAATCTGTTCGCAAGTTCTCATCATGCCATCTAAGAACACATTCTGATGCTAGAAATAACATAAATAACCTTTTTGTGCTTCCATTTCATCCTTCTATCAGTTACAAAATTGCACGGATTTTAAACAAGTTTAATTTTCATGTTGTTTTCTCGCCTATAAATAAAATCCGAGGCTCTGTTCTTAAAGATTCTATTTCTGACTTTAATTCTTGGGGAATTGATAGCATATCGTGTCAGTGTGGCTTAAGTTATATTGGCTAAACGAAAAGAGCATTAAAGTTTCGCATAAAGGAGCATAAATCTTACGTCCGAAAAGGCGAAAATTAACAAATCTTCACTAGATAATCATACTTGGAAATTCAATCACAAGTTTAATTTTGGTTCAGCTGAGATTATCCAGAAAGCTGGTTCTATTTGGGAATTGGATTTTCTTGAAGCTTTTCACATTTACAAAAATTTATCCTTTTTAGCCAATGACTTTAATTCCAATCCAGTCTTGCCTAATGCCTTTAAAATTCTACTAAATTAACCCTTTATTTCTTGTTACTATTTCTGCCGACAGATGGCGCTATCGGCTCCTCACATTGGTTGCCTGTAGGGTATAAATATGATCGACATTCGCTTTCTCGATTTGCAGAATTTTTTGCTCATGATGAAGGGAGACCCGTTTTGCCCTCGAAATCGATGGGGATTTTACAAAATTTACGCCGAATACAAAGTTGTCGATTTGCCTTTTTATTTAACTCACTTGTTTGACAGCAAAATCAGAGCAATCCCATAAAATTCATGATGGCAAGGAGTACAAGACTGCGCTTGTCGTTGGCAAGAGCCTTGAGAGTCACACAGGTGTGACTGTGCTCAGTTCCGCCCCCAATTTTGATGGAGAGGGCCCGGGTTTCGGGTCCGAAGGTCCCCTCTCCCTTTTCCCCGATCACCAACCTCTCGAGAGGACTTTCAGCTCTTCACACATTTAGAGTGCCTCCATGCCGCACAAACACTATACATTTACAAACATCCAAGCTTTCTCCGGGATTCGAACCTGAGCCGTTCGGTACGGCATCGCTAACCATTAGTCTGGTTGAGCGGTTGAAAACACCAGTCAAGTACTTGAATGACAAAAATGTAAGAAATAATAAGAAATATGCTTTATAAAGTTTGTGTTTCCACAGCTTCAGTCTTTCTGAATCCTTGAATTTTTTAATATAAATTCTTAATAACCGTTAAGCTTGCTCTGTTTCATGTGCTAAAAAAGTAAGGTTTTACAAATTGTTGCAAAACTGGGTAATGATCAACGTTCAATTAGTACTTCTTTAAAATATGCAACAGTTTACAGTAGATGTATTAGTAGACTTGAAAGATTGGGTTTCAAGTTAAGTTTGCTTTTGGTTTTCGAATTTTTAAAGAATGCTTTAAAGTGCTATGTTTTATTTCGATGCTGTTAAAGGCAATATTTGACAAACATATAACATTTCGTAGAAGAAAACAAGAAGAGAAGATCGTTTTTTGACTAATATTTTCTCCTTCAGTTTTCGAGTGCAACAAATATGAATTTTTATTAGTAATATTCTGTGGATGAAAAACACTGGCGCTAAGGGCAAAGTCTTCAAGCATAAAGTATCAAATCAGTAAACAACTTTCTTAAAAACCACAAATAGTTTTCCATTATTTCTTAATTTTTTTTCTTCATGAGTAGCTGTTGCTATTAACTCGTAAATAGCTTTTGTGTTAGGCTTATCAAAATTACAGTGTCTTCCTTCGTCAACAGCTTTCAAAAAATTGCAGATTTAATAAATATTTTATCTGCATCTCATCTGCAAATTTTTCATGCGAGTATTCTTGGAAATTTCCTTTTAAATGTCTAAGCAATCAAAAATAATATTTCAAGATCGAATTATTTTATATAGAGTGTTTATAAATGACTGACGTGGCTTTAAAAATTAATAATAAATCGATGTATTACTTTATATGGGCAAACCTTAGAGCATAAGCAGAGTCCATTGTCCAAGTTTTTGATGCGTTAATCACAGTTCTTCAGTATGTGAAGCCTTAGTCTCGCGACCCACATCTACACATTAAACAAATCCTTCCCATACTCGTGTAGCATGTCCGCCGTGACGGTCTGCAGTGCATGCTTTATCCTATCACGAACTTCCTCAAGTGATACGAGCATTGCCGGTACATAAACTCTGTCTTTAACCGTAAAGAAAGGAATCGCATGGTGTTAAGTTCGGAGAACTGGGTGGTTAGTAGAGAATATTGTTGTCAGCTGTTGCAGCACGTCCAATCCAGCGTTGGTAAAGAACACGATTAATACATTCATGTGAAAATGGGGTGAAACACCGTCCAGTCGCAAAGTGTTATCATCATAACTTGTGTTCAACTAGGGTAACAACCAGTTTTCCAACATGTCCAGTCTTTTAAAACGCGAAGCAGCAATTTCTAAATAGCATTTCATATTGTTAATAATTTTAAATCTATATTATCTAGTAGATTTTGCAATTTGTTCTTCGGACACTAATATCTTCTTATTTCCATTTTTGTATAATACTAACTAACAAATGCGAGCCGAATGAATGATATCTCAGTTTTAACCGAGTATATTTGGTCTATTTGCTGTCCTTGTTTTATGTCTTTTCTTCCACCAAAACTTTCATGATGATTTGATGGTATTCTGCAGCAGTTATAACAAAATAAGCATTTGTATATGTCGAACATTATTAAGCCGCGCTAAAATAAATGTTTTATGATTTTAGGTTGGCTTCATAGATTTTTACTCGTAACCTGGGTGTACAGTCTGTCTCTTACGCTGAGTAGGGTTTCAAGAAACAAGAGAAAGTGGGAAATCGTGGCTGTAGGAGGCATTCCACAGTTTTTTCAAAAATTCATTTTGGAACAAAACAAGAAGTATTCTAAAACGAAAAAACATGATGTTAGGACAGAATATGGCGGTGCGACTCTTAAACGAGGTGTGTTTTGGGTAGCAGCAGAAATGTTTATTTTTGCTCAGAAGTGGGTTTAGGCAAAATTGTTTTCTAAAAAATGCATTTTTTAATGTTTTAATGTTTGTGATTATGTGCATAATAAATACAAATTTTATGCATAATATTAAAAAATATTTTCCTGTTATGTTTTACACGATCTGGTGTGTGTACTGAATTAAAAGTTTTCATAACAATTTAATTGCCATCTTTTTTCATCTTCTGAAATTGGGAGTCCGGTTATGAGAGAAAAACTTTAAACCCAATTTATTTTGGCCTATCTCTAGAATAAATGATTATTTCTTCTTTGTATATTAGCAGTAAACGCACGAAAGAAACGCATATTTAAATGCAAATTTAATATATATTTATGTTTATAAATGTGTTGTTCGCTACAGTGTTTGCCCTAAGGATAAAATATTAGCAAATTTTTCTCTACCTCCCTAATTTTTAAATTTAAATTATTTATTATTTTTAATTTATTTTCATTCATTGTATTATTTTTTTTCATTGTATTATCTACTGATATATTTATAGTAAAACACTGACTCAGGTTGTATATCACAAAGTTTCGACCGCGAAATTGTTGAAATCTTCAACTTTTGGGCCTGAAAATGAGAACGAAATAAGTGCATGGCAATTAGTTTGGTGATATTAATGAAATGGCAGAAATAAAATTAGTTTGTAGAATTTCGTTCTGTAAAAGATCTTGGTATTAAATGGTCATTATTTACTGAAGTATGCAACTTTTAATAACAGTTTTTTCTTGAAACAATAATTTTTGCGTACGCAAAACCGAATTTTAAAAATTATTTTGTAAACGCAAAACAGAGTAGGATGTATTACGTTTTGAAACTTTCCCTATCATGCTCACTATTTTACTATATAGATTATCTGTAATAATTCATTTTTTACAAAGTAATTTAAAGTATTTAACGACCGTGAATCGAAATGGAACCAAATTTCAAGGATTCGAGCACATTTCCTTTCGATGACTGATATATCACACGTATTTGATGGCTTAAAAATAATTCCAATTCTACAAGGATTAGTATAACTTTAGTTTAAACTTTCTAACATTAGGCAGATTATAAAACACTTAAAGTTTCTATTATTTAAGAAAAATATTATATATGAAACGTTTAAAAAGGGCACACTTAATATTTTCCAATGAATCTACATCGACCAGCAGAACACAAAATTTTTATTGGTTTGCGAAGACATGTTCATTAGTTCGAATGAAAGTATTATTACTAAGCTAATTAATGCAACGTAAAATAATACATTATTATTTTATTTTCTAATTTTACTTAGTATTTTTTAACATTTTATATATAATTACAATATTATTACATTACCATTATTATTATATTATAATATTATTAAGCTAATTAATGCAACGTAAAATAATACCTTATTAGCGCAAAGGGCGTTAGCCCAGAAGGGATATTAATTTCGTTCTGATATTTTGCGTGGATTGACTTTCTGCTTTGATTCACTTTTCAAACTGTTGCCACCAAATATTACAGCCTGCATTATATTTAAAGAAATTAAATAATGTAGAATCTGCATAAATTTTTGTGTGTTTCTCGCATTGGGATAAAACAACGGTACCTAGAGCCATCCAATTTTGAATAACGTAATCCTCCATCGAATATGTGCAACTTGAAGCCCTAATTTGGAATTTGTTTTATTATCTATTTCAGATTTTGTCAGACATTAAAGAATTTTTGTTTAACAAACTTAAGGATTTCAAAGCGAGGAAGGGCAACACTACGGGGAAAAAATTTCATCTCCAGCGCGCGAGACTGTGTATCGGAAATTCTAAAAATATGTTCATTTTAAAATTATTTTACGATATTGCTGTTGAATTGAATTTTATGGTTTAAGTGCGAACAACGTGATACGTATTTAATAAATAAAGGTAACACACAAAACGTTAAAAACACGCCTCTTTAGGCGTAATGTAAAATCTGAAAGCTTTCAGTTTTTTATTTTATTTTGTAGCTTTATTAATTATTTTTTAACATTTTATGTTATACTAGCTTTTAACATTTCACCTCGAAGCTTATTAAAACCTTTCAATGGCTTGGAATTACTTTAGAGACAGCGGTAACTCATTTCGCGTCTGGTGTTGTTAATAGTTCCAGATCAAGTGAAACCTCATAGAAGCATCATATTTTTTCATAACTATCTGTTCGTCGAATCATAATAGTTAGATATTGATAATTCTGTTTTCTTTAAGAAGCAGATAATTCAACTTTCGTTAAGAAGCTATTTTTAGATAAGTAATCAGAACAAGGTTTTTATTTCAGAATGTTTAACATTATTTGGTTTAGTAAATATATTATGTTAACATTAGTTAATAAATTCTTTACATACATAGGTTTAGATTATCTGATTAGGTTAAAGTATTTGAAATTTACCTCTTTTGTGACAGGTTTTAGTTTCGGGAAACATTTGAATATGAATGCTATGTTTATGATATACGTGGAAAAAAAATGAAAAAAATCTGCTTTGCTACGATTTGAACTATCTTATTTGGCATTTTTACGCTCTGAGGAGGATAGATAGATAATCAAATAGATAATCCTCTATTGAAGTAAGAAGAGGGAATGCTGTACCAACTTCAAGGTATATCCTCTTTAACTTAGATTTGAATATTATTCCCCTGTACTGCCTCTGACATCAGAACAGTAGTGCGGGAGTGATTTATTACTGCCATTCTCCCCCTTATTAAATGCATTCATATTCCTTGCCATTAACATTATGTCGTTAGGAATACTTGGCATTTGCGTGCCCAGTGGCATGCATCAAACTTTTAAATGAATCACACGCACACTTGCAGCTCATAACTAATTTATTAAGGGTCTGACTGTGCGAATTGCAAGCTGTCTTCTAAATGCGCATGTTTGATATGGAAGATATTACCAGAACCATGGAAACACTATTGTCAGGCATACCCACTTATGTATATATACGCTTATCTGTATATATAATCTGTGTTTTCAGCTTTTATAATTTAGTAGTTCCGTGCAGTATGAATCTGTCAATATGTGCTTGTAAACGGCTCGACAAATCTGTGTATAAATGCTGTTTGTAGTAACGTGTCTGTTAATACAGACTTATAATTTTATGGATATATATTTTCTGAGTTACACGGAGCACAGGATTTTATGAGAATTAATACATTTTAGTCATATTTAATCACATTATTATTATCTCACGGCTTATGAGAGATAGTGTGATTGAAATATATATCAATGATACCTAGATTATTTGCGCAAAAATTAAATTAATTTTGGTTAACAAGATAACAGTATAGCTTAGAAATTACGTGGTCATTTTAATGGAAACCTTTGCTGGTACTCTTTTATTAAAATTTCATTCGATTTTTTTTCCGATTTTATAAATAATGGAATCTCGTTAATACTGAAAAAAAAAATCTCGTTAATTCTATTTTTCTTGCAAGTTTTTAAAAATTACGAAAAATGCATAAGATTTAGTTCCAACAAAAATAAACTGAGAATGCAACGTTATTTAATTTTTTAACCATTTTTTCGTAATTTCGATTGTGTTTGCTCCAAAATACAAAAATACAAAATACAAAACTATTCATTCCTGAAAATTACGCAAAGAGAGAATTTTTCCGTCTAACTACTTAAGAGCAACTTGTGACAAGGGTAGATTCAATCTAGATGAGTTTTTCTCAGTATTTATGTTGTTATTATTGTGACTTATCTCACTTGTCTGACAGTACCATCAAAACAAACCCACGAAATTCATAGTGGTAATACGTGTGAGATTGCTCTCGTTGTTAGCAAAAGTCTTGAGCACTATACTGGTGACAGTACGACTTTGCTCAGTTCTGCCCCCAATTTTGCTTGAAGGCACCCCATGGGGGCAGAAGGGTCCGAGGGTCTGCCGCTACTCTTCACCTGCCATCAACTTCTCGAGAGAACTTTTGGCTAATCGCATACTCAGAGTGCCCCCCAAGCCGCACAGACAGTATACATTTACAAACATCAGCTGGGACCTTCGGTACGGCAGTCAGCGTCGCTAGCCATTATCCGGGTTGGGCGGCCCGGCAATTAGTATTGACAATTGAGTTTAATAGAATACACATCCTATCAGTATGAAACATATCCTAGCGTCCGCATGGTTATAATAGAACCCTTGGAGTAAAGAAAGCCTCTTCACTTGAATTTGGACAAGACAAACTCCTTCCTAAGACCCACCAACGGTCAAGTGGTAAAATCTTTGAATACTTGTAATTTGATCCGATTTCAAATCCTGGCGGTAGGCTGGTCGCACGGGAGTTATCATGGTTCTCCTCGTGTGCATCTAGAGTATTAGCTGATTTCGATAAAAAAATCCTCCACGAAGGTAACCCTCTCCTCAGGCAGATGTTTGTTGACACCTTTGTCGTAATATGAATAAACCTAAACCTAATCCTAAAGAGAAAGAGATGGCAGGCTCCCCTGCTTAGTAGTTGAATACGTAAGTCAGTTTTAAATTATATAAGTGTCATAGATGGGAAATACTTACATAATACATACATACAATTTTTCCATAAAAAATCCTACACGGAGGTAACTCTCTCCTCAGGCAGTTGTTTGTCGACAGCTTTGTCGTAATATGAATAAGCCTAAACCTAATCCTAAAGAGAAACAGATGACAGGTTCGCCTGCTCACTTAATAGTTGAATACGTAAGTCAGTATTAAATTATGTAAGTCTCATACATAGATTAGCGGAAATTCTCCAAAATAGTGACTGCAATTAGCTCAAATGGTAAGAACAAAAATTTCCGAAAAAAACACCTTGGATTCGATCCCCAGTAAAGGGCCAAATCTTTACAAATTTGATCAAGTTTGTTTCTCTAAATAAGTTTAGAAATCCATTTTACTTTTAACTGGGGAGAAAGAGAAAAATCCCTGTATGTTCTCTAGTCATTGAATTACTTCCTCAGTTTGTAATACAGACCTTCTGGGATAACGGGATAAGAAGAAAAATTCGAAGAGCACATTAGAAAAGCAAACTGAATTTTCTTGTATTTACACCAATGAGCTCCGTTAAAAACCATCTCTGCGAAGAGAATAAACTGTCCAAATCTATTAGTTTCGAAATTATGTAAAGAGATGCATTAGAGAGCATTTTTCTACACTAACAATTATTTCTATGTTTAAAATATAACCATCGTGTCATAATATCATAAACTGTTGTTTTACTAATATTTATGTAATTAAATCTTGAATTTAGAAAATAATTTTACAAACTTTTTTTGATTTAAAGGTTTAAAAATGCTGATTTATCTCAAAAAAATTAAACCTATTTTACGGTCTTTTCTTGCCCAAAAGGAAGTTAAATAAGTTAAATCAATTCTTTATTTATCTTTGTGTATATATGTTTATCTTGCCACCTCAGATGCTTGTTATATTACAAATATTGCCTTTGTGTGTAATATTTTATCATAATACATAAAGGTGACTAAAATAAAATCATTGTTATTTGTCTTCATTTGCACCGGTTAAAAAATTAACTTTTGAGCCGCATAATTTCTTTAGCAAACTAAATCTTGAGGTTTCTATAAACAAATATCAACCAATTTTCTTGAGATCCTTACCGAAATAAATCTCATGGCAGTGTATAATTTGCTTTGTAGATACACTCACGTTTGTGAAAATTGCAACACCATGAAGGACTTACGCGAGTGAGCTGAAATTTTCAGGAAATGCAAAGTAGCGCATGATATGCAAATGATTAGAATTGCAAATCCGTAGCGCATGCGTATGCTGAGCAGCGCCCTCTGAACGGCTGATGGATCCGAATAAATAGACGGCTGTAGCGAGGCGTGTATGGTTATCGGTGGTTATCTGCTAGTGGTAAACGTTAACTCAATCTGTACTTATGCCTCGTCGACGAAAGAGAGCGAGATTTGAACAACTTACAGAGTTTGAACGAGGGAGAATCATCGGCCTTCGTGAAGCTGGATTGTCGTATCGTGCAGTAGCCTCTCGTGTGCAGCGTAACAGCAGCACAGTGATGCGCGTTTGGAAGCAGTGGACGGACGAGTGTCGGACAACTCGGAAATCCGGGAGTGGACCCCGAAATGTGACGTCAGCTCGCGATGATAGACACCTGGTCCGCATGGCGCGGACGGACCGTACAGCTTCCTCTAGACAATTGGCAGCACTGTGGTCAATAGCTACAGGTGTTTCATTGTGTGCTTCATCAATTCGTAGACGTCTGCTGCAGTGTGGACTGCGCGCACGGACTCCTTTATACAGGATCCCCCTAACGCACGACCATCGCCGCCTGCGGCTACAATGGGCCAATCAGCATAGAGACTGGCGTGCTGATTGGCAGCATGTCGTGTTTTCTGACGAATCCCGCTTTAATTTGTGGTACCATGATGGCCGCATTCGTGTCAGACGCTATGCCGGTGAACGCCACCTTCCGGAGTGCATTATCGAACGCCACAGTGGACGAACACCCGGAGTTATGGTCTGGGGCGCCATAGCATATCATAGACGATCTCAATTGCTACGAATTGTGGGCAATCTGAACAGCAACCGGTATATCCGTGAAGTTCTACAGCCCGAAGCTGTTCCCTTCCTTCAAAGCTTGCCAGGCGCTGTATTTCAACAGGACAATGCCCGCCCTCATACTGCTCGGATTGTTAAATCCTTCTTTGCAGCGCAGCAGGTACAGCTTCTTCCTTGGCCTGCGTGTTCCCCGGATATGTCGCCAATTGAACATGTGTGGGATGTCATTGGTCGGCGTCTTGCTCGTGATCCTCGTCCTGTTGCGTCTGCAGACGAACTTTGGGTACGCGTACAAACGATATGGAATGCTCTTCCTCAGTCAGACATTCAAACTTTGTTTGACTCCATGCCACGTCGTGTAGCAGCACTTATTGCGGCGCGTGGTGGCCACACAAAATACTGATTCTGATCTCTTGTTCTTGTTTGTTTGCTTTGAACATTTAATCATTTATTTGTACCACTACCTCTCAACTGTGTATTAAATTGCATTCAATTATGACGATTCCTTCTTGGTGTTGCAATTTTCACAAACGTGAGTGTATATTTCTGTATTTATGAAATATAAAAACTATTACAATATTATATGCTTAATAGTTAAAAAGAAAAATTGTCGAATTCTGTTTTCCAGCTGTCGATATTCTTTCAGTGCTATCCTAATCTGTCCTTACTATATTCGTCTGTATATTTGAAGTTAACATCACATGGTATAGTTATCGCAATCGTCCAGCTATTTTGTTTGGTATAACAAAGAAAAGTATGTCTGGGAAATATTGATAAGAATGCTTGCTTTAAATGTTTGATAATCTGAGTGAGCTTATTATCCAGATTGGTGTTATCATCGCTTGGCGATAATACAAAAACATTGTAAATATGAAAACAAGTTTATCACAGATTTTGGGAATGTATTTGGAACAATGTGCATTTTCTTGTCTTCGATGTTTAAAAAAAAAAACAATTTATTTTTTACGCATGTGCAGGAGGTTTCTAATACAGCATTTGAACTTACGAAAAGCTTGGGTTTTCCCATCGTTCTACGCTACTTTGTATTATTAAGTTATGTCATTTGATGAGGTATTTCTCCGCCTTCTTAGCATGCCTTCGTGGTGTAGTGGTCAGCACCCTCGCCGCATATTTGAGAAGCCCGTGGTTCGAGTCCCGGCGAGGGCATTCTTCATTTTCCATCTCTCCTGCTTTGAAATAACCTAATGTAGATACAGTGGGGTCCGAACTGAAAAGGTGGTGGATGATGATTCTCCACTACCAGGATTTGGTGACTGGGACCCCCTAACCGCAGTCGCCTTTTAAAAGGGGAAGTATATAACGTATTTCTTCCGTTTTCTTAGCATGCCTTCATGGTGTAGTGGTCAGCACACTCGGCGCGTATTCGAGAGGTCCGTGGTTCGAGTCCTGGCGATGGTATTGCTCATTTTTCATCTCTCCTGCTTCGAAATAACCTAATGTTTCTACAATATTACATTCCTAAATGCATATCTACAAAACATGGTCATTCCACGTATATTTTGAACCATTTGGTTACCGCGTACGTTTGAAATATAACACCACCTAACTTTTGGGAGTCTAATGGTTTGTAAACAACATACCTGCTTCTTAATAATATGATTCAACATTACCATTATTAGCATAAAAAATGAAGGTACTGTTACGTGCGTACGAACTCGAATGCACACAGAACGGATGATAGCTTGATGAAATTTATTTTTCCAAGAACACTTTACAGTTCTGGAACTTTAAACACGTAAAAGCACTCGTACAGCTCTTCTTAATACGAGAGCCCAATCACTAGTTATCACTTTAAACTGCTAAGAACATTGAACCCAAAAGGCAGTGCGGGGAAAAAAACAACGTCTTCAGTGAGCTCGCACAGTGCTCATTCAGCTCGCACAGTGATTTCTCAATAGTCTGAGCTTAAACTCTGAATTAAACTTCTTTGAACTAACTTCTCTTTTCTTATATAGTTCCCCCACCCCGTATGCCAAGAAATTTCTAGTACCTCCGGTTTCGATCGGACCAACTAAAGTTACACATGAATCGCACCAAAATGTCTCTAAATGATCACCAAGCTTAACAACAATTTGCGATTTCTTCCAAAAATTGCTGATAATAATTAGTCGCCAAAACCATCGCCAGCTTGACCGCTGGGAAGATAGCCATTTACGTCAATGTTAAACGGTTTTATTTCCCTGCAGCCTTATTTTTCCGACGATGCTTCGCATTATGAGGCTTTTCATATTACATTATGCAGTTGCTACAATCAGAGCTACTGTAATTTATGTATAATTTAATTAAAATTATTTACATATATAAAAATTCATAACAGTATATTACATATATGCATTGCAGAACTTTGTTAGAATTACCGATTTTCCTGTGAAGTTATTACAGAACAAAACATTTCTAAATGTATTGATTCATTGTAAGATTTTTAACTCATTTAATTTTATTGCAGAAAATAACTGAAGAAGAAATAATTGTTCGACTAAAAAAATTTTATTACCAGGTACTGAAAAATCTTTGAATCTTTTGCATTTGCGACCGCGTGCAGTCAAATAAGCGTTTTAACAAATGCGCTCAGTCATTTACGTAAAAAAAATTTTTGAAAATCGTAAGGCATTTCTAGTAAAACTTTTTTAGATTTCCTAAAAGTCAAACGAAAGCAATAACTAAATTTAAAAACAAAAGCCTGGTGAATACAGTTAAGGCATTTTATAATGCGTAAATATATGAAGGGCAACGCATAAGTACGCACCATTCTTAGTTTGCTATCACACATTTATTTTTTTCGGACGAGCAACTGTTTCAAACGCTTTTTCTACTTATTTTACAGTTGAAAGAAAGACTCAAGACTTTTTCCTTTATTTCACAAAAAAAAAAAAAAAAAAAAA
>KK116514.1:326187-357164 GCA_000611955.2 Stegodyphus mimosarum
AACCTTTGTCTTGAAGATTAATTTTATTTAAAGCGCATATTCATAGCCCAAATTGTTTAGTTGAAAAGATGATTCTTACTCCAAAACACTTAGAAATTTTAAGATATCTATCTGATTTGGATACAGGATATTTTTATACAGTATAAATAATACTCATTAAAGTTTAAGAAAATTACTTGATTTACGTACGAATTATATCCATGTGAACCTTTTAAGTTAAGTTTTATTGAAACTATTTTATTATTATAAACATTTTATTGAAATTTTATTGAAAGTTGCAATGCGTGTGAGTATTTAACCTCCAAAACGTTGTTGGTATATTACGTTCGTTAAATTTTTGGAAACGAATTATAAAAAAAGGACCCCAAAAAAATCTGAAAGCTTTCTGGAGCTTTCAGATTTTACATTACGCCCAGAGGGCGTTTTTTTAACGTTTTCTGTGTTACCTTTATTTATTAAATATCATGTTCTTCGCACTTAAATATAAAATTCAATTTAACAGCAATATCACAAAATAATTTTAAAAGGAACATGAGCATATCTTTAGAATTTCCAATACACAGTCTCGCGCGCTGGAGATAAAAATGTTTTTCTTCGTACAGTGTTGTCATTGCTCGCTTTGAAATCGTTGGGTTTCGTATTCAAAAATTCGTTAAGTGTTACAAAATATGAAATCGATAATAAAACAAATTCCAAATTCTAAATTTGGGCTTCCAGATGCCCATATTCGGAGGAGGATTACGTTATTAAAAATCTGATGACTCTAGGTACCGTTGTTTTTTCACAATGCGAGAAACATATATGTTCTCAAAATGTGATAAAACAACGGTACCTAGAGATTTAAAATGAATAGATTTTGATAAAGCAACGGTACGGTGCTAAAATTTTGGACAGGCATTTTTTTTTAATTTTGGAGAAACCCAGAACAGTGTTTTATACTCTAAGGATGAACAATAAGCCAGAGATTTAAAAAGAAAATTAGCGAATTTTCTTAGTTCTAAAATAGATGGGGCGGAGCACTGCGTAGAGAAATTGCACTTGCATATATCAAAAGTATTAAAAATGAATAATCCATTTAGCAAAGGTTTTTGGATATAATAATTTACATTTATGCAGATTCTTCCTCATTTAATTGCTTTAAATATTACACAGTGCGATAATATTTGGTTACAACAGTTTCAAAAGTGTACGGACATTTACAGTGCATCGACGCAAAATGACAAAACGAAATTAATAGCCATTCTGAGCTAACGCTCCTTTGGGCTAAAAAAAATCTAGAAATGCTTCATATGTGTCATCTGTTCATAGACCTTTTAGTGTGTAAACGACAGTTTGAAAGTTAAAGTCGCATTTCTCTTTATCAGTTTCGTTTATTCTTTCCGAATTGTAATTTTGCATGGACTGTTAATTTTCACATACAGGAAATATCTAAAAGTTTTTAGAAACGTCTGCATAAGTTTGTAACAAATGACAGCTATTTCTCCGAATGAATAAATACGGAAGGGGAGGATAGTTTTAGACATTTAATTTCTTTAGTTTTTAAGACCATGCTTCTGAAAATTCATTTCCAGTAATTTTTCCCGTTATCACATTTCTTTTATGCTAATTTTAACTATATTTTACGAGTATTTTAATATCTATTTTGTATCTGTTACTACTGAAAGTCACGTTCAGAAGTAATTTTATAACACTATGCATAATAACAAGCTTAAAAGTCCCTGGCATACAAAGGCGGCTCGTGTGCTTAGTAATACGATAAGGCGTCCATGCTTTTAAAAGCTGATTCTAATGTATGAGTTTAGCGTTTTTCTTTATTCAGTTTCGTAGTTAATTGATACAGGTTTTAGAATGTTTATACTTTAAAAGGTCGCAATGTATCCCTTATCGTATGGAAATCATAGCAGATACTACATTTTTTTCATCCATTTTATTTGCGTGTTGTGCAGCAGTAAATTCAATCGGCATCGTAAAACGAGTTCTGAAACATAAGACTGAATTTAATGAATTACATGTTGCACCATCGTTCTTTGTATGGAAGGGCGTTGCAGAGGTTAGCAAACTCTTAACGTTATCGAAATGATGTATTACACAATTTTATTTCATGTGTTTGGTATTAATTTTTAAATGATTGTGATATATCCTGTTTAAAAATGTTCTTCATTTATAAAAAGTGAAATAGCATTTATAAAAATACCTGTAATTAAATATCCCGTGGTTATGATAAAAGTTTTGTTTCCGAAAACAGTAAATGTATGATCGCAAAATATAAAGGGTTATTTGTTAATTATAAATGATTATGAAGAAACACGCAACAGCAATTTATTTTTGTAAGGAATTTTTTAATGGGTACTAGTAGTTCGTGATTGCGTTACATATGGTAAAAGCAACTTAAAAGACACTTACTTCGTTTAACCAGTACCTTGTGCAAATGAAAATTTTTTTTTGCTGTAATAGAATTTGATCCTTTATGTGTAAGTTGCTAAACAATCAAAGATAATTAAATTACTAACATTCAGGAGTGGTTGAACTCAAGTGGCCCTTTTGTTTGTTTTATTTGATTATGGAAAAGTACTCTAAGGCTAGCTTCTTAAGAGGAGAGATGCCTTCGTGGAGGACTTTTTAAAGATATTACATTAACTAACTAGCTATACTAAACTGGCTAGTATACACGTTACACATCGAAAAAAATCACGAAAACGTCCAGGCAGCGAGCGCATTCGCCTGGAATGGAACCCAGGTCGAAATTACCAGTGTTTAGCGATTTTACCGCTTGCCCGCTGGTGGGCTCTAAATACAGGACGGTAAGAATTCATAATTGATAATTTAATTTTTTAATTAGAATTCTTCCAGAATACGGAAGTAAGTATTTTCAGCACATTAAGTTAAAGAACAAAATTAATCAATTAATTCATTTAATTAAAAAGCAAGAAAGTTTGGGAAAATTTCGAAATTATAAAAATGTCACTTTTATAATTTCGAAATTTAAGATAAGCGTAAGATTAAAGAGCTTTCTCATGACTGATTCTTCTGTTTGGTGAGTGTGATTAATCTAAGAAAATTTGTTGGGTCTAAAGAAAAATAAAAGCTTGAGATTAGTTTATAAACTGTAGGTGATGAAACATTGAATTTCGTTTGATCTAAAGCAAATTTCCGTGATTGTAAATAGCAGTTTTCAAATGAGAGAGAAACCATGGCTAAAATTTTGGACAGGCATTTTTTAAGAAAACCAGAACAGTGTTTTATACTCTGAGGATGATCAATAAGCCAGAGATTTAAAAACCAAAATTAGCGAATTTTCTTAGCTCTAAAATAGATGAGGCAGAGCAATGTGCAGAGAAATTCCACTTACAGATATCAAAATTATTTAAAATGAATAATCTATTTAGCGAAGTTTTTCGGCTAAAAATTATTAATTTACTTCTCCTGTATAATCATTTGATTAATTCCTTAACTACAAACTGGATCATCAAATACGTTTTCTTTTTTCCGATGCAAGTTGCAATGTATATATATATATATATATATATATAACATTCAGAAAAACGTGCTGCTAACGTGTAGCAACGTGTTGTTAATGCAGTCTGTCTAAATGTATGGGCCGGTGGGTATCAGCCGGAGGTCTCCAGAAGCATGGGGAGTTTATACTAATCCGTTTGTATTTCATTTACATTTCAATAATGTGAGTTGTTTTCGTAGGGACCGTAGCATACTAGTTTGCAAGGGGGTCCATAAAGACTGCCCTGGCTAATGTATCTCTTTCTTTAGTCTGTTTGTGGGGTTCCACCCTTTTGTCTAACTACTAAATGTGGAGGAACCTAATGAACAGCTAAGTAAATATTAGCTTTAGTTCAGGAACAGAGACGTAAACTTGAGAAGGGTTAATTACCCTTTATTGCTCAACAGATGGCCCCTTTCTCAGAGCGTACAACAAAGCCTCCACTTGGGCTTGAACTCAAAACTAATATGAAAATAGACTTAACTAAAGAGATATAGCCGAAGCTATCAAAATTCTAAGTAGTTGGCCCTTAAATATCGAATAAGCTAGCGAAACTATTAAGGGCCTGTAATACGGCTGAGCGTAGTAACAGCTTAGAGAGTCATAGCCAAAAGGCAAACGCGCGCTAGTCAGAAACTGTAAGGCTCTCTCTCGAAGTCGGTGGAACTTCGACTTAAATACTACTCTTACTCATTTGCATTAAACGCCATTCTAAGAACACATTCTGGTAGGAAATTGTAAGCCGAAATTAGGATGGACAGAAAAGTAGCTTAAACTAAAGACAGCTGTTAAAAACTTAGTATACATCTTACATGTTGCTTACTGTAAAAGTACTTAAGCCTCGTTAAAGAATCGCATCAATGGTATGCAGTGTGAAACTGTTTAAAGTCTCAATACTGTAATTTAAAAGATGAAATTGCTAATTGTTAAACATGAATGTAGTATCACAATTTATGTTTTAAATTTAAATGACAGTTTAAAAATAAAAACGTTGTTTGCTACAATGCAAGCTGCAATTAAGGGGGGGTCAAAGAACCTTAGTTAGGCTGTATCTGCTGTAATAATTATTGCATTAGTTAGTTTTATTAGTTGCTTTTATTTTATAGTTCACTGATTATTATTGCTTTCTTTTCCGTAGGGTCCTCCGCCAGCCGCCGGTCAGCCTTTCAAGTTTACAGTTGCAGAAACATGTGACAGAATTAAAGAGGAGTTCTCTTTCTTGCAGGCTCAGTATCATAGGTGAATGTTTTTCATGTGATTTTTCTGAAGTTTCGACTATTTAATTAATTCAGATAAAATTATTACCAAATTTAAAATAAAATTATTACCAAATTTAAGTGAGGACACGTGTTTTTTGGCATATGAAGAAAACGATATGTATTTCAAGCTGTAATATATTCAGATCTTTCTTTCGTTCTATCTATATACAATGCTCGAAAGTGACAAACAGAAAGCTTGGATGCACTTTATTAGATAAAGGAGAAAATTCACCAGAAATTTTGTTACAAAATATATATATAAAATATAACTAAATGAAATTTATATTACAGCTTTATGAAGTCTGTCCGATAAACTGGTTTCATTGCCGAGTGAGATAACATCGCGCATATTTACAAACAGGTTTATTTGGATTATGACTAGCCGACTAGAGATGCCTTCATGGGAAACTTTCTAAAGGAAACCGGATCATATTCATAGCTGCATATTTGTAGTTTCGTATAGTATGCAGCTGCTGGTCAGCCAGTTTAGTGATTAGTGATGCTAGCAGCCGTCCGGTTTCAAATCCTGGAGAAGGCATGGATGGAAGGTCAGCGTGTAATGTCTGTGCTACAATGTGGCACTGAAAATACGCGGCGTGCCTGTCGAGAGGCTGTGGTAGCGAAAGAGGAGTGGGAGTCTATCGGATTGCCTTATGGATGTTCTCCCTAATTCTAATTGCAGCAGAAACATATTGAGGTATTATTAAATATTGAGGTAAGTACTGAGGTATTACTGTATCTAAGCAGCAAGTTGCATAGGTACAATAGTATCTCAATTACATGTGGTATTTAATAAGTACAGAAGAGCTAGCCTAGTTTTCTACTTGTACCTATACTATGCAGCTGTAGTTAGGTTTTCTAAGTTCTAATGTTTCTTAAGTTCAGTTTGCAGTGGCAAAACATCAGAACCGCAGATAAAGCAAGATATTTGAAAAGAAATTGAAACTAAATTTTCGATACGAAAATTCTTCAGCGTAGGAAATTGTATGCAATAATTCCAAGACTTGAAAATACGCAAAAAGTTTCCTTCCTAAATACAGTTGTAAAAGTAGGTAATCAATTCCCAGTAAGGGCAATATTTTTTAAAAAAATTTTTTGGGCGAACCTATGATTCTATGCTTGACAAACACTGGCACTGCTAAAAATAAATTAAGCATTTTTAATAAATACTTCGAATAACTTGGAATATAAGAATCCTTTCTATTATTTTAAAAAGGAATTTTATTACTTAATTGCAAGATATTTAGCTCAAATTACGGCAACTATTCTGCAGTGTTGCGCTAAAGTAGTTTTCCAAAACCTCTTTCAGTGTGCTAAACTAAATCAACCATATTTTTATATGCAAAGGCACTGAAACACGTTAACTTGAGCTTATATCAATATGTTTCTGGTAAATTAGATAACTGTTTTGTTGCTTCTTAATTATTCAATATTTTATTATGAACGGAAACAAATACAAACCTGTATTTTACAAAATACATTGTTTGGAAATTTTATTACAAAGCCTACGTTATCAGAAATTTAATACATTAAAAAATACAAAAAGTTATAAGATGCGTAATCAAAATTTTAACTTAAGTAAGCATTTATTATTACTGATTTAAAGCATCCATAAATTAATATGGGATCTTTGAAACTGTTTGTTCATTGCACAATATCAGACGAATATTTTGTCAGTTTTACTTGTTTGTTTCATATATACTTTTGAATGAAAGGCATTAGGCAACTTCTGTGTTGAATAAAAGTATCTTTCTTCTGTGAGATGATTTGTTCTCGTATGCAAATTTACTTGCATGAAAATAAAAGTAGAGTAAATGCAACTAACTTCTACCAGGTGAACATTTTCTGGCAAAAATATTCAGTTAAGGATGGCAGCTCACATTTTCAAGAGTCTCCTTCTAAATTCTAGCAATTTAAAAATTTAATTTTTTGTTGGAACATAACCACTATGTTTCAATTCATTTAGCGTATTATGCGAAATATTTCATCGTGCCACATCTGGTTTTCGAGCCGTGTAATAATTAACATACCAAACAAATGTTTTCAGTAAGAAATAAATGAAAAATAATTAATACGTTCTTATAAAAATCATATTGTTATTATTATAATACCGTTTAATCAATACTAAAATTTAAATACAGTGTGTGAAATATATACTATACATAAATTAAGCATTGCACATGATGTTGTACATAAATGTATTTCTGCTATCCACATCAGCAGCAATTTTTTTCAACATGCTCTAAAACGTCTTTGTTCTTTGTTTGGTAATCCATTTCAGCCCTTTCGCAGTGTTAGACAATTTAAATAGCGTCATTTGTTTTCACAGTCGTACATATCATCGTACTCGGCATACGGTTATCATCGTCCTCAGCAATCTCATTTGCTCAGTACCGGATACCTATGGCTGTTCATACTTTTCAGCAACCATTTTATTCTCTTTGCTTGACTTTTCTCATTATCTTTCCTAAAACTTGTTGTTCATGGATTTATAGAATATTTACCCCCTCCCAAAACACACAAAATCAGGGTTGTTTACTAAACACTAAACAACCCATGCTATAACCAAATTGTGTACTGACGGCTCACAAATAGTCGTAGCATTGTTTCGAAAGAGGTAAACAAGTATAGGGCGCGCAGTCGTGACTCTTCGAACTCGAGTCGTATTCGAATGCCAAACGAAACTTTTTGCATCCAAACAGGACGTATAACCAAGTTGGACATATTAGCAGTCGTATACAACTGTTTATTTTTATTCTTGCGTGACGTGTTTTAAATGATATTTTAAAACACGTCATTTATGTGTGGTTTGTTTCCTAGGTTTATTTTAATTAACTAGTTATTTATTATGTTAAATCTTTCGTGCACTTCCATCTTTTTCGTTCATCACCGACAGAAGTACAAATTGTACATGCTTTAATAACGGGCAAGAATGTAAGTTTAGGTCAGAGTACTGACAATTAAGACCATGGTGTTGTAACTCTCAATATTTTCAATTGCTGGCTGAATAGCTAGCTGTACTATCGTTTCAGTGACTTCTAATGTAATTACAGTTTAGCACTCACTCTCGTTTTGGAGCCTTTCTATTTGACTGTTGCTTTTGTAAATACTTAAAATTATTGCTGTACTCTTAATCCGCAAAAAGTGAAGTTTCAGGTCTGTTGACATTTTAATTTGTAACTTGGAACTGAAAATATAAATATGTTCTTTAATTGTTTTATTGTTGTTGAATCAAATTTGTGCTCTTGAATTGAGTTAAAACGGGACGATAATTCGTCAGCAATTAAAGAAGGTTAAACAGGTGTCTATTTTAAGTGTAATTAATCTCAACCTTACATGCTTTTGGGCCAATATATTGTTGGAATATGAAACAGAAATGTTTCGCTACTCCACTAAGTGAATTAATAAACTCTAAATTTATTAATTTATGCGACTATTCCTTTAAAGCATAGGAGCATGCAGGTTTATCTTTATTACAGTTATAAGGTATTTCTCCCACCTTCTTCCCGTGCCTCGTGGTGTAGTGGTCAGCACGCTCGACGCGTATTCGAGAGGTCCGTGGTTCGAGTCCCGGCGAGGGCATTGCTCATTTTTCACATCTCCTGCTTTGAAATGACGTAATGTCTCTATAGTGGCGCCCGAACTAAGAAAGCCGGTGGATGATGATTCTCCACCACCAAGATTTTCCGATTGGGGCCTCTAATCCCAGTCATCCTTTAAAAGAGGAAGTATATAAGATATTTCTCCTGCCTTCTTCGCATGCCTTCATAGTGTAGTGGTCAGTACGCTCGACGCGTATTCGAGAGGTTCATGGTTCGAGTCACCGCGAGGGCATTGCTCATTTTTCGCATCTCCTGCTTCCAAATAACCTAATGATTCTACACAGTAAGTCAAAGATGCTGGAAAACACAGTGTTGTTATCGGGTATTCCGAGCCTCGTCGATTCGTTTGATAGGTTGGAGACCATAAAGTTTTGTTATTCTTAAATAGCCAATATACAAATCCAATCTTACTTGCAGTTTAGCTTGAAAATGTTTTTTGATTATTCGAAAATATAAACAGCTCACTAATATCACTTACAAACGACTCAGAAGCTTGTAACATACTTACATACACAAATATACAGAGTAAAAAGGAAGAGAAAACTTGTCTTTAAATCTACTAAACATGATGCAAGACGGAACGAGATTAAGTTGAGAAGGTATCAGGTCTGTTAAATACATAGTATTGTCGTACTGTAGGAATTCCACTTCAAGTCAGGATTATTTTCTAAAGATGCAGTCATTGAAAATATATTATCGTCAAAATTATCCTCAACTTTATCAATTTTCATAATCCTGTCCATTGGACTTATTGCACGATATTCAAGTATACAGCAGATAAACTAATTTTGATGAGGGAAGTTAAGGATTACATAACATTACGCAAGGAAATTTTAAATTAGCAGGATATAAAACATAACAATATAAAATATATTACCATACATGTGTATATATGTTACCGTTGATAATGAGTGAATTCAGCTATTCGCATTATACAGGCAGCTTTATTTGAAATAGTTGTATTGGTGTACTTAGATTGTAGAGTTATTAGGTTATTTTGAAGCAGGGTATATGAAAATTGAGCAGTGCCCTCGCGGGGACTCGGACCTCTCGACTATGCGCTGAATATGCTGCCGTTACGTCACGAAGGCGTCTTGGAAGGAGGGAGACAATTCCTTAGATACACCCCCTTTTAAAGGGCAACTGAGAACTAGGGGACCCAGTTGCCAAATCCTGGTGTTGACGAATTATTGTCTACCACCTTTCAGTTCGGCCGTCACTGTAGAGTCATTAAGTTATTTTGAAGCAGGAGAAGTAAAAAATGTGCAAAGCCGTCGCCGGTATTCGAACTGAAACTTTCGAATACGTGCCCAGTGTGCTACTGTTGCACCACGAAGGCATGTTGGAAGGAGGAAGAAAGTATCTTATAAGATTTTATGGAAGAGATAGAGATCCAAAATGTTCATTTCCGATATATTTTACATGACTTTGAAGTTTGTGTTACGAATTTACTTTACATTTTTACTTTCAGCATGAGTAAAAATGTGATGCTATGGTTAAGGAGCAAGTTAAGGTGTCAAATATATGGGTTCTGACTATCAATGAAGAGTTAAAGAATGGGATGTTAAGACGACTGGCAACCATATTACTTTTAATATAACGGATATTATATAGATGATGTTTTCCCCAAATGTATCGAAGATTTTGCAGGAATTTTGTATGGAAAAGTAACAATTTCTTTCCGATTTATTTTACTTGGATTTTAAAATTGTGTTTTAAATGCTGACGTGTTGTTTTATTTTCTGTTAGCATCTAGAAGATTAGCAAAAAACTAGTGCATACTTGTTCTAAACTGCTTGCACTGTTTTTTTTTCTTCAAACTTTTTGTTCGTTTTATTCAGCGCAAAATATTCCGAATTTCTTTATATTTTTGTCTGGGCTGCTTTTTTTAGTATCTGATATTTCGGCTAATACCCTCTTTGTGGGAGTTGATAGCCCAGCGCGCTTCGGGTTGAGGTACCCATCAAGTTATTTCCAGCAAAATTCCTCGTACAATCCCACGATTTTTACGCTGCAACTAATGGCTCAATCACGAACAAGCTAGTTTAGAAATCGCGCTCCAGAATCTAGCCATGCTTGAATAAGAAAAGGCGCCAATTGTTGTTCTTCGCTAATGTTCTGTTTCCGATGTATTACTCAAGGTCGTGCAACTGCAAGGTGTTGTTAAGTTCCTTCGCATCAAATAAATAATCGTTTCGGACCATATATTTTACCTGACAGGTGAGAATTCATGAATAAAAATGCTTTTTTTTAGACGTGCCCTTGGCGTCTGAAGCATGGATCTTGAAAAATATTTCCTCACGCGCTCGTGGAATTACTTTGGAGATGCTAGTGCGGAATAAAATTGCGACGCCTTCTCTAAAATTCAAATAATTTTCATCTTTAAATGAAAAAGAAATGTTGAGGTTTATAACAGACTTGCTGTGTAAGTTTTCTTTAGCTATAAGCCGGTAGGATGAAAAGTTCTGAGTTGGAATTTACTTGTATTTTTAAGTTATTAATGGTTTTAACTAGTAAAAAATCCCGTGATAAGACGATAGACTGTCATTATTTAATTGGATATTGCTGGTAAATATGTAGTAAGGTTATAAGGTATTTCTCCAGCTTCTTAACATGCCTTCATGGTTTAGTGGGCAGCACGCTTGGCTCGTATTCGAGAGGTCCATGGTTTGAGTCCAGGCGAAGGCATCGCTCGTTTTCATCTCTCCTGCTTTCAAAAAATATCTATTGTCTCTACAGTGGCGCCCGGACTAAAAGGTGGTGGATAGTGATTCTCCATTACCAGATTTTGCGGTTGGGTCCTCTAATCCCTAGTCGCCCTTTAGAAAGGGGCGTATATAAGGTATTTCTCCCGCCATCGTAGCATGCCTTCGTGGTGTAGTGGTCAGCACGCTTGGCGCGTATTCGATAGGTCCGGCGAGGGCACTGCTCAATTTTCATCTGTCCTTTAAAAAAATACCTAATATCTCTAAGGTGATCAGTTGAACCATACACGTATTTCTAAGAAAGAAAATAAGAATCACATATAATCACCCGTAATCGCGTAAGAATCACGTATAAGAAAATAAGAATCACGTAAAAAAAGTAAGATCAATCTATTGTTTCTGATATATAAATCTTTCAATAAATCTTTCCCACTAACAGTAATATTTACAGTTAACTGCATGTTAAATTTTTCTTCAAAAATTAACTTCCAGTTTCATAGTATTAATAACGAGAATAATTTGGTTAAATGACTGTAGCGTTTTCACTACAATTGTAAAAGAATGTTCGATTTGTGATGTTAGAAATATAGTAGTGTAAAATAAGTAGTTAAAAAATAAGTCAGTGGACTGTTTAAACAATTTATGAGCCGTTACGTTACGTTGTGATACATACATAGCTCAGCAAGTATTACTCTTGCGCGAAGTATAAAAATCTTTTTTTTCCACGCGATCTCGCAGTTAGCCGATTCTCAAACTGTTGCCATTCTGCAATGCATAACATCTTTAAGCTAAGTTCAATCAGTCTACAGCTACTTAATAATCTGACTGATCAAAAAGCAATTACCCTTCTTTCTTAATAATTAAATATTTATTTTTCTAATAATACATTTAATCTAATAATACATACAAATATACATATCATAAAGTTAAAATACTTTATGATATGTATATTTGTTAATTGTTATGAGCATTTGCATCAATATTGTAGTTCGTAAAAGATGTTTCAAACTCCATGCATTACATACTTAGCTACAGGATAATTTGGTTCTTCTATCTTTCTTATCATATAACGTTTTCCTTTTTATTATTTGCCTGTGAATTATTTCATCAGCTTACGTAAAAAAATATGAAAAAAACTACATTTTGAGCAAACATCTCCAAGTTATCTTTTCAGATGCAGCTATTCGATACCCTGAAACAATTCAATGCGAAGTGAAATGGGATATTTTTAAAGAATCTTTTTGATATTTATTTCGCGTTAAAAGGAGAAGCTGAAAGGAAAGTGCTTAAAAACTACACCAATAACAATTTAAAAATTCCTTTGAAGCTGAACACGGCCCAAAAAAGGCGAATTAAAAGGGAGCATTGGATAGAATTGGAACAATCTAATATTATCTTCCCCAGCAGAAAACAAGATCTGTGAGTGCTACGGTGAAAATCGCGTATCAGAGTTCCTCCGCATCTTAATTTTATTCGAGCTTTTGTGACGGAAAGACTCTTTCTTATCACGTGGAAGGAAACGGATGACAAAATTATATTTCCTCTCTTTTATTGCTGTTTTCTTCTTGAAGGTCACGAAAGGATTTTTCCCATTGCTGTTTCGAATCGGTGATTTTATTTTTAATCATAACATTGTAGTAGTCAAATATCAGAGTTATTTGAAGATATCTGAGCTGTAGAACAGTACAGAAGGCCTACTGTTTGTAGTGGTGATGTCTGACTTTTAAATCTGTTTCAACCACTAAACAGATAAGCAGACAAAACTTTAAATTATTGGATATTGTGCTAAGCCTATTTATGCTAAGCCTCACGCTGCGCTTCTGATACAAATGCAAGGAAAGTTTTTGATATGCCCAAATGATTCCTATTTTTGTTATTTTAACTAATTTTGTTACTTAACTGTTGTTGTTGTGACTAATCTCAGTTGTTTGACCTCATCATCAAAACAAGCCCACGAAATTAATTGTTGTTGTGACTAATCTCTCTTGTTTGACCCCATCATCAGAACAAGCCCACGAAATTAACTGTTGTTGCTGTGACTAATCTCACTTGCTTGACTTCATCATCAGAACAAAGCCACGAAATTAACTGTTGTTGTTGTGACTAATCTCACTTGTTTGACCTCATCATCAGAGCAAGCCCACGAAATTAACTGTTGTGACTATTCTCACTTGTTTGACCTCATCATCAGAACAAGATCTCACTTGTTTGACTTTATCATCAGAACAAGCCCACGGAATTTATCATGGAAAGGAGAACAAGATTACGTGTATCGTTGGCAAGAGCCTTGGGCACCATATAGGTGCAGTACGATTTTGCCCAGTCCCACTCCAATTTCGAGAGAAAGCATATTGGAAAATGGGTTTGAGGGTCTCCCAACCCTTTTTTTTCTCCCAACCAAATCACACGAGAGTACTTTCAGCTCACCATTTATTTAGAATTTCCCCATGCCTAAAAGACACTATACATTTACAAACATCCATGCCTTCTCCGGGATTCGAATCTGGGCCCTTCGGTACAATAGTCAGAGTCACTAATACTATCCCGTTTGGGAGGCATTAATTAACCGATTTTCTTTAACTGAGTTCTTAACACCTAAGTTTTAAAATTTGTGCTAAATAAGTAAAGGCTTAGTAAATTTATCAAGTATGTCGTCAGAAATTAATCTGAAATTTAATTTTTTCTCATTAATAATTTAGGTATTTTAAGAGTTAATATGTGATCACTCTGATGCCACTAGAGATTTTGAAAAACCAAGTAAAAATAAGATGTTTCGGTCATGTATAATATTTTAAATGATGTGATTATTCTCCCTAAATGAATCTACACATCTACTTAGTTTTGAATTAACGTTTCTTTCAGTGATATGACAGCACAATATTGAAAGTTTCGATATGATAGCAGAATTTAAACTAAATCAGTATCAATTCCGTAGGAAGTTTTAGCATGTGTCGCACAAACATAAACGTAATATATCCTATTACAGTGTTTAAAATTTTTCTCAGAGTGTAATGCAAAAATAGTAGATTCCTTCTTAAAATGAAATGTAAGTAAGGGCTGAAAATTGCTAAATGTAATTGTGAATATGTAAAAGACTTAAAAGGCACTTTTAAAGGACAATTATATACGTTTAGTGGGAAAACTAGCAGACTGGCAGCAATGAAAATTATGAAATTAAAATTCCCATAACATTAAAAACCCAAACCATCTAAAATAAATAAATGCACGGAAATTTAAATTTAGATAAAAAAGAACATAAAAAATCTGAAAGCTTTTTGATTTTTTGTCATGATCAAAATGGCGTTTTTTTTATTTACACACGCATACATTTTCGAGAACATTTGGGCTAAGCTGATAATCGTTAAATCTGAAACACGTTCTACAGTTAAAGATGATTACATAAGCGAGCCGCCCAACCGTTATAGTGGTTAGCTTCGCTGACTGCCGTGTCGAAGGGCCCGGGCTCGAATCTCGAAGAAGGCATGGATGTTTGTAAATGCATAGTGTCGGTGCGGTGCGGCATGGCGGCACTTTAAATATGCGGTGAGCTTAAATTCCTATTGTGTGGTTCAGTGGAAGGGTAGAGGGGTGGAAGACCTTTGGGCCCGTCCCACCCCCGGGGTGTTCTGCATCGAAACTGCGGGCGGAACTGAGCTAAATCGCACTGTCACCTGTAAGGTGCTCAAGATTATAGCCAACGACAGGCGTATCCTGTGCTCCTCGCCACGCGGAATTTCGTGGGCTTGGGCTGATGTTACTGTCAGACAAATGAGCATAAGTAACAACACAAATGAATGAAACGAATGAAATTTTATAAAATTCAATAACCGTGGGTTGAAACCTTTTAATGTAAAACTAAACAACGGGATTTCATTCCGTGCATTCGAGATTAGATTAAACAATTTAATACCCAACAATAAATGTATTGAAACAGACGACATTGTTCAACACCTGTTTAAATTTTAGTTTACTAATAACGTGTTTTACTGAACTTTAAACGAAACCAGACGACACCCTAATTCTAAGGAAAAGAACATAGGTGAAAAAAATAATTATGTCAGTTAATGCATGTGTTTTTCTTGGTATACATGAGCAATTAAACTTCAGGAACAAGAGATTCATAGATTCGAGACAAATTTAAATAAAACTCTCTCGAGCTAATGTGAAACCCCTATAGCACACCATTGATAATAATAATATAATTATTCTAGTATGTAGCATAATATACAGGAACAAAATTAAAGAATTTACGTACTCAAATATATTTACTGTGATTTATAAGTAAGAATTATTATTATTAACTTATTTTATTGCAACTCAGCTTCTCTATGTTAAATTGATGTTATTAACATTCAAATTATAACGAGCCTGAAAGGTATTGCGTTGATCTATACCCATATGGAAGTTATACTTAACATTTTTTTATTCTCTTCGCTTTTATCACAGATTTATGTTTGAAATCTGAAATTTTATCAATGATATATATTTTGGTACATATTGTTATTCTTAGTTGCGATTTTGAAGCAACTAGGAACACGTTCTACAGTCCCAGTCCCAGGTTTAGTGTAATTTTTTGTTAATATTCAAGTAATTTTGCTGATGTGTAAAATGAATGGGAAAAAAATCTTCTAAGAGCATATCCTGCAGCGTATTATAAACATTTTTAAGTACAAAGAGTATATCTTTGAAACTGTTGTTTCGTCAAGATTTTTTTTCTGTAGAATGGATATTTTTTTAATATAATGAAATATTTTTTAGTTTTTTTTTAATCTTCCGCCAAAAGTTTCATATATATATATATATATATCAGAAACTGGGTAATATTTAACTCCAAAGTGCTTGATAAGTCTATACAATATTTGCTCCCTCCTTTCCACCCTTGCGGTGTAACTAGAAGCATGCTCGATGCATATTCTGGAGGTCCGGTGTTCAAATGACGGGGAGGACAGTGCACATTTTTCATGTTCCAGCATAGATATGATTCTAAAAACTCTACAAGTGGCGTCCGAACTGAAAGGTGATGGACAATAATTTATCATCATCATGATTTGGCTGTTGGATCCCCTAGTACCCTATCTTCTTTAAAAAAAAGAGAGTATGTAAGGTATTTTTTAGATCCTTTCTGCGTTCTTTCGTGGCATAACTAGAAGCACGCTTGATACGTATTTGGTAGGTTCGGAGTTCGAGTCCCAGCAAGGGCATTGTACATTTTTCACGTTACTTCAACAATATAACCTAATATTTCTACAAGGTCTTTGGTTTCGGTCAAGAAGCAGTAGAACGAATTATCAACAAACAACATTTCTAAATTATATTTGGATGAGTTTCAAAACTAATTAGAGAATTCTTAAATCTTAAGGATTCATTTCAGATAATAGAAGATTTTATCGTTTACAAATGGAAAACTTTTTAAGCTCCTTAAAAATATTTTATATGTCTTTTAATTCTTATCTAAATATTTAAAATTATTATATTTTGTCTGTCATTTTCTACATTTAAGTTAACTTTCTTACTATTTTTATTATTTTTTTTCAGAAATTCTCGTTTGGAAATACGTGTATTTCACAATTCTAACTTCAGTTGTTGCCAGAAAACCTATTCAAAAATAAAAAAACAATATGGAGGCGTATTCCTGCGCGTATCAATCAATACAAAAGCGAATAAATGAATTTCGACTTAAATATCTTGTATTTTAGTTTCTTTTAATTAAGAAACTAGCCAATTTTAATCAGTCATTGATTTTAAAAATGTTTTTGTGGAGAAACGTAACATTGATCTTTTTAGATAAATAACATTGATCATAAATATCTTTACTAACCGTATCCTTTAAAATGTACGGCTTATATTTAAATTAAAAGAAAAGAAAATTCTTATTAAACTAGTGAAATGCTTACATCATTCCAGAAACTTCGATCAATACATTTTTGCATTACAAACTGTACATTCAAAATATACATAACTTATATTTAAATTAAAATATTTACGGTAAAATTTACTTATAATCCTCACGCGCAGTTATCTTTCAGTCGCCTTAAATCATACATAAGTTATTCAAGGTGCTTCCTAGCGCGAGATTTTGAATCTTTAATGCGCCAAGGAGTCCCACAATGGAGTCTATTGGAGAGAACTGGCGAGAAATGGGAAAGATAGCAAACTGCGTCGTACTTAAACGATTCCGGGGGAGCCTTGCTGATTCCGATCGATTCGTAGTCCTACTTAGAATGTTTAAAAAGAGCCGTTTTCTCTCCGTACCGTCTCCGAGTCAATACCCTTATTGTTATCGGGAGCTAATTATATTTCCCTCGGACTTTTCCTCGCTCCAGGCTGACTGCCTCTCCCGAAGAAACTTTTTGCCTCTTCTTCCAACGCTTAATTAACGCGAACTGCAACTTATCGGGTCGGAGGACAAAAAGCCAAGTTTGCTCTTCCACTAGATCGACATTTGATTGCAAAGGCAACGCGCTTCGGATGGCTGACAACTAACACCGTTATATCTTTCAGGAGGGGATGGTAGAGGGGATGGTGTCGAAGATTATTCGCTTGCGTTCGCTAGAGCTCCTCTTCTTACGATTGCTTGATTAAGCCTGTTTATGGGGCTTTATTTGTAAAAATGGTTTTTGTAAATACAGGAGGTGTCCATTATAAAATGGTCTCCGTTATTCGTCGTTTCTCTTTGCTAATTATTTGCGACAATTTTCGAGAGCTGTTTGACGTGGGAGGTGAAGGCGTCTCGTTACATGAAGAAGGTGGAGTTAACAATTATTCGCATTGCTCTGATATCTGGCGTTTAACGAGTGTAATTGGATATGTTTCTTAATTGGAGAACAAAATAGCAAAATAGCATATTCTTCTGAATTCTTCTGCTTGTGATTAATGTGTAATTTTGATCTGCGGTTGCTTTAAAATTTGCAAACTGTATGCAATACGTCTAATTATCTTCAGAACATTCATGCGTATGGGCTATTTTGTACTTTATCTGAACACAACAAGGGCTTAATGGTAGAAATCCAAAAGATGCGTAATTATTAAACTAGATATCTTTCTCTGTATTCCCATTTCTATACACACTTAGTTAGACATTGGTACATACAATAAAGAGAAAATACAAATCTACTAAAATAAAGCAAACCTAACAAAGCGAATGCATGCTGTCGCAGGAAGCTCAGATTTATGCATATTTAAGCTAGCGATAGTATTGAAATATTTTTATTTGCTTTAATATTTTTCTCTTTATAGTAACTATCATTTGCTGTGGCGAAGTATAAAACATAGCTATAATTTTTTATTCATGCGCACCTTTATTTATCTTTATATATACATATCTATATAAACAGGGAGAGAGAATTACACTTTGTATAGATATTATTAAAACCTAACCTACGTGTAAAATAAAATATAAAATAAAATGTTTTAAAATGTGAACAGAAGATATGTTCAAATTTTACTACTATGCATCATGAAAGAGTAATAATTTAAATAAAGCAAATTTTAAAAAAGCAAAACTTGTTATCACTAACAAGCTACACTGATGAATGCTCTAACGTTTATGTTCGTGGAAATTTGCAATATAAAACATTAATAATTTAAGAGAAATTGTAGTCTTTCCGATTGTGATCATGAGCACAAACGGCAAAACTATTCATTGTGATCATGAAAGCGTAATAAAATAAAGAACAAAATTTTTAATTTTAATAAAAAAATACTTAATACATTGGTAATCCTATGTAACTGAAATCCATTAGAGTAAGTAAAAATTCTCTAAGTTAACCCATAACACATAAAAAGGGAAAAAGAGGAGAAATTTTTCTGAATAAGAATGTAAATTGGTTGGTTTATGCTATCTTCATCAACCTTTAGAATAACATAAAAGGGGCATTTAAACCTGCCAGCCATTTGTAGCTTATGTAATGGCTAACAGAATAAAGAAGTAAAATTTGTAGTTTATACAAGTATTTTTTGATTAATTGAATTATGTGAAATAATCAATATAAAAAATACGGGCTATTATAACATGTTAGAATATTAAAAAAGATGCTCTCTCTCTATATATATATGTGTGTGTGTGTATCTTCATGTAATGGATGTATGTATATATGTCCATGTAAGTAAGATAAAAAAATATGAACACTAAAAATAGTCTATTAATTTTCCACTTTGATTTGGCTACATCCCCTTTCTATCCTAAAAATAGAATCTGCTTATAATAAATCGCTCTAAACTGCATTATTTACAAGTGATCCACGTCAGTGATCAATCCATGTCATATGATTCTTACGTAACTTTTATGACGCAGGTTAAAAATTTCCGCTAGTAATAATAATGTTAGAATTGTTAACAAAATTAAAACGGAACTGAAACCCAAACACTCTGAACTAAGATTTCATTTTTAACGCTTAGCATCCGCCCTCCGCTTGATAGCTAGATGGCTATTGTTGCATTTTCCTGCTTTTGAAACACGTTAAAAAATGTTAAGGTTCTACAACAGGCTCTGATTGCGCAATTTTACTTGCTTTAAAATTTAGGTCAAAGAAAATTTTTAAAAAATATTCATATCAGACATGAACAGTCATGCACATACATGTGTAACAGCAGAGCTTGCGAAGTTTACCTTGAATAAAACAAATTTTTCAGATTTCTAGCTATTTTATGGTAAAAAGAAAGGTAAAATTCTGCAGGGGCTTTACACCCACTATTCAGTCAAGAAACAAAATACATAGAAAATGTATTGTTCTATTTTTCTGGTTAGCTAGTAAGATCGTTAAGTGCAATGACTTTTTACTAACCATTTTCCTCAAAGGATTTCCAGGTCTTTACCCCTGTAAAGATAGCTTCACGTCTGTAGACTATATTGTACAGGGAAAACTACATTGAAGGTATATCGTAGATCCTGATCATTACAAGTACTGCAATAACAGCGAAGTTCGTCTTATGTTGTAGAAGTTTAAATGTTAAATATGCTTTCAATTATTGGAATTGGATTAAAATTTTTGTTTCCCAATTTAATATAAAATTTCTCTGTTTATCTGCTGTTTTAGTAACAAATAATAAGCTTTTTCGTAAGACATTGCATGTTAAATACGAAGATTACACCCACGTAGAGGGTTTACTAGTTAAATAAGGGATTGTTATGTAGATAACTATTACAAAGGTAGGTGGGGGTGGAAATTAATTACTTAAGTATTAGCGACGAAGACTTTATTCAAGTAACTGAAGCCATTTCGAAATTAAATTATTTCTTACTGATTGCTGGAACTGGAATTAAAATCTTCCTCTAAAGGACATTTTAGGAGTGTGTTTAATTACTTGTTATTTTGTGGTTCATAAGTTTAAGTTGGAAAAATCGCAGCTGTTTTGTTATAGATATTTTACTGTGATCATATGTTTCGTTTGTAGTAAATCCAGTTTCTTCTACTGCATACTGTGTAGTCCCTAGATCCGCATGTCCCGTATGTCTGGAATGCATTCTGGAAGTCATCTATATGCAAATATAATATTTTTTTTAATTGTAAAAGTTATCTAAAAAGTGGAAATTTTCTTTTGAAATATAATTCTGTAACAATTTATTAGGGCCACATTTACTATATCATAATTGGAAATCGGAAGTTGAAGCAAATCTCTGCCTACAAGTTGATTGCAAATATTCTTCTACTTTGTAATATGGTACTTCACATTCATGCGTACTGAAGTTGTCATGAAATTTCTTAGACAACTTATGCTTTAGATTCTGAAATATATTCCTCCATCCATTATCAGGATAATAATAACAAGATCGATGTTTGTTTCGTTTTTAGTGAATAATATGTATGCGTACGTATATTTTGCAATTAAGCTGTAAAAGAATTGTAAAGATTGCGAATCTCGTGACTTCAATATTGGTGAAACGCTGATTAACACAAAATACAAGTATTTCATTTATTAGCAGGAAATTAAAATATTCTACAACCAATGTACGTTGTGATGTACAAACTTGATGTACGCTGAAAAAAAAATCTGAAAAGTTTCAGGTTTCAAATTAGGTCCAAAGGGGCGTTTTTTTTAACGTTTTGTGTGTTATCTTTATTTATTAAATATCATATTCTACGTACTCAAACCATAAAATTCATTTCAACAGCAATATCGCAAAATTTTAAAATGAGCATATCCTTAGAATTTCCGATACAGAGTCTCTCGCACTGGAAATAAAAAAAAAATTTTTTTTTTGTACAGTGTCGCCATTGTTCGCTTTCAAATCGTTTAGTTTTTTTAATCAAAAATTCGCTTTGGTGTTATAAAATATGAAACCGATAACATAACAAATTTCAAATTCAAATTAGGGCAAATTAGGCCCAAATTTTATGGAAGATTACGTTATTCAAATTTTGATGGCTCTAGGTACCGTTGTTTTATCACAATGCGAGAAACATACATACATTTATGCAGATTCTTCATTATTTAACGTCTTTATATATAATACAAGGCGATAATATTTGATGGCAACAATTTGAAAAGGGATTCGCCGTTTATAGGTTTCAACGCAAAATGCCAAAATGAAATTAATAGTCCTCCTGTGCAAAGGGACAAATTGCCTCTTTGCACTGGAGGGAAAAAAGGACATTTCTATATTTTTCCTTCTACTGGCCCTATTGGCGAAATTCAAATTGCGTTTTTCAAGTCTCGAAAGCGCGACCTAAGATATGTATTAGATTTATGTATAGCATTCATCTAACATAGGTATTTTAACACAAATTCGGACTTTTTCTGAAATAACATACCAATTTTTTTTCATATTTCAATTCTACGATTCAAATTATGCCTAGATATTAAATGTTGTAATTTTTGGGGCGAAGTTTGTGGACAAATTTAAAAATTTGTCTTGGCGCACTTGTTTTCAGTTTGTGACAAGAATAATTCACTTGGCGAACTTCTTAATATGTGGCAACCTATTTTCCTTCCTTTTTTTCACTGTGCACGACAGAAAAAAAGCTCATCGTTCATACTTTCAAATAATTTTTACAAAGTGCGTAAACCATATTTTGCTCTATTATCGCTTATAACAAATATGCCAAATTTCAAAACGTGCAAGTATGTAAATTCACGTATATCTTTGGAAATTTTGTGCAGTTATGCTTAGACATACATCTACTTTAAGATGATGGTAAAACTTTTCTGTTCTTTTTTTTCATTTTATTAGTAAAGAAAATATTTAATTATTCAATATATTGTTGTGTGTTTATTTTACTGGATCGCTTCCGTATGAATGGTCAGCAATAAATATTTCCTTCAAGTGGGAATTTGTGCCCTAAAGTGACCCAAAAGGGCTATTAGTCTTAAAATGGGATTTTGCGCTGAATCCCTAATAAGTCTGAACCACTTTTCAAATTGTTGCCACTAAATATTATCGCCTGCATTATATTTAAAAAAATTAAATAATGAAGAATTTGCATGAATGTATGCATGTTTTTCGCATTGTGAAAAAACGACGGTATCTAGAGCCATCGGAGTTTGAATAACGTAATCCTACACCCGAATATGGACACATGGGAGCCCGAAGTTTGAGTTTCGAGCTTGTTTTATTGTGTATTTCATATTTTGTGAAACTTCAATGAATTTTTAATTAAAAAACTCAATGACTTCAAAGCGAGCGGTGGCAAAATGTACGGGAAAAAATTATCTCCAGCGCGCAAGACTGTCTATCGGAAATTCTAAAGATAGGCCCTTTTTAAACATTTTTAGCCCATAGGAACATTATTCCAAATGCTGTCGAAACGTGTATGTGTATGCAAATAAAAAAAAAGTAAGGCATAATATATAATCTAAAAACTTTCAGTTTTTATTTTATTTTAAATTTTTATTTTGCCTAAACGCAAAAACAGTAAATACCTCTTTTAGATGTTTAAAAGTATCCTATTCTAAATTCCATTTAACCTCCTAAGCTTTTAATTTAAAAAATTTTATTCTCCTATCTTTGAAAATGATAGTTCTTTAGGTGCAATTAAGGATCCGAACATTTGTGGTGAAAGTTCGACTTAAACATGCTTTAGTTAACAGCTAATTTATAATATAGTCCAAAAATTATGTAAATCATAATTTATAATAATAATAAATAATGATAATTTAAAATTCAACAGCAAAAATATAAGTATGTGTGGAATTTCGATATAACTATAAAACTTGAAAATATCGGTTAATGTTTCAATTTCTTAAAGATAAGCAACATAATATAATTTTGCTTACCTGGCACTCAGATTAATGTATATTAAAAATTAGATAACCGTTAATCACATCCCCCGGAAAAAAACACAGAAATTTCAGACATGCATAATTATATTTCCTACTGCATAAAATTTCGATTTTTATATTATGCATTATTTTATAATCATTATTTAGAATCATCATTGCTTTCGCCGAGACTCGAACCTGCACCTCTCGAATACTCGCCTAGCGTGCTACCGTTGTACCGCAAAGGCACCCAGAAAGGAGGGAGAAAATACCTCATATACTCCCCCTTTTAGAGGGCGAATAGGGATTAGGGGACGCAGTCGCCAAATCCTGGTGGGGAGGGATCATCAATCCGCCAGCTTTTAATTCGGGCGCTACTGTAGAGTCATTAAATTATTTTGATCTTGGAGATGTGGAAAATGTGCATTACCCTCACCGTGACTCGAACCTGGGTCTGTCGAATACACGCCGAGTGATCTACCGTTACACCACGAGGGCATGCAGAAAAGAGGTAGAAAATGCCTTATAGCCTTAAAGTAAGGATGGTCATTGCATCAAATGGGACAGTAGTTTGATATTAATTATGCTCTTATAAAAACTATCAATACAGTTACCTTTATTTATCGTTAAACAAAGGGCCATTCAGCACAAAAGTCTAGAATATGCTGAAATAATCAAAAACAACTAATTCACTTCTTATGCCGTTAAAATTTGCTTTCATTTTAATGCATTAAAGCTATTAAATAAAATTAACATACTTAATTCAAAATATTATTTATTTGAATCTAATACTTTGCTAAATATATATAAATATCCTTTAGACCTACATAAAGAATCTGAACACTAGTAATCCACTCTATTATCAAAAGAATGTTTCAATAAAAAAATGAAACATATTGACAAAATTTGAAGCTCTTTAAATATCCCAGCTATTTTGCTCGGAAATTGAAAAATCAATTATATGAACAAGAATCCTTCTATATTTATTATTTTTTAAAATGTCCTTTGTCCTGAGACTAGAAATCCATTATTTATAATTTAATTTCCTTAAAAGGATTTTGAAATATACATCTGAAATTAAGTTTATAGATATTCATCGTTGATGGTATTAATGCGTCTTTTTAAAGTTGCTAAGAAAACATCCACGAATTTGCTTACATTTTTAAGCAAAATTTTGGATTTGAGTGCTCAGTGTTTCTGTTGTTATAGAAAACATTTTTGTTTAAACAAATTAATGTTTTATGTTATTCTACGATTCTAGTTTCTTAAACTGTTTTACTGTTATGATTTCATCTTATCAAAGACTTCGATAATTCTTTAAAACAACTTTGTACTCATTTTTCAAATGTCTGAACTTCTCCGAATAAAGCAAATCATTGCTTCAGATTACGTAAATAAGAGCTTAAATATATCACTAAATTGTTTATTCTTAAAACAAAGTAAAAAGTTTTGCTGATAATGAACATATGAAAAATTAAAGCTGAACTAATATAAATAATGTTAAACAAACATTCAGTGGATTAAATTGCATTTGTTGCTGAGAACTGAATGTATTATTCTAAATAATGGGATTATTTTTTAAAGTTTAAAAATTAAAATCTGCAGTAATTACTATTAAATTTAAATCTGAAAACGAATTTCAGAACATTTCTGATAAATCCAAATAAATTATTATAAACTTTTGCAAAAAAGAACGAAAACTGCATTTGCTAAATTGCGTTTTCTATCTTTATTTTAAAATTTACTAATGAAATTATGTTTGAATTGCCAATGCTAGATTTTCAGTAATACAAAATTGTCTTTTCATGAAACAAACTGTTAATTTTGTAATATTTTTCTTATCATGAGTATAGTGAATGTGAACTAAAATGAGGAATTAATGTAACTGGCAAGCATTACCTTCTACTGTATAATTATAAAGCACTGAAATTAGCTTGTAAATGTTTTTGAAGAAATTTAAGAAAATAAAATTAAAAACAAGAAAAATCTGAAGGCTTTCAGATTTTATATTGCTCTCAAAGGGGCGTCATTTTAACGTTTTGTGTGTTACCTTTATTTATATGATATCACGTTCTTCACGCTTAAAACCGTATAAAATTCAACAGCAATATCCCAAAATATTTAAAATTTGGGTTTAGAATTTGGGCTTAGAATTTGGGGTAGACAGTCTCGCGCGCTAAAGATAAAAATGTTTTTTTTTTCGTACAGTGTTGCCATTACTCGCTTTGTAATCGTTCAGGTTGTTAATCAAAAATTCGTTAAAGTTTAACAAAATATGAAATAAATAAAACAAGTTTGAAATTCAAAATTCTGTCTTCTAGGTGCCCATGTTCGGGTGGAAGATTACGTTATATAAAATTTGATGGCTCTGTGTACCATCGTTTTTTTTTTCAATGCGAGAAATATACTTACATTCATCTTTTAAAATAATACGGGGCGGTAAAATTTGGTTGCAACAATTTGAAAAATGATTCAGTCTTTTACAGTGATTCAACGCGAATTCCTGTTTCGAGACTAAAAGCTCCTTTGGGCTAAAATGAATAAGACAGAAATTTGATCTGATTTTATAGCATCTGAAAAAAATGACTACAACTTGTTTGTCTGTACAGTTTTATTTTGTGTCAATACTCTTCACGAAAACGTTCAGTTTGTCTTAACAAGTGTGGTAAGATTTTTAACCAGCATAATAGTTTGGAAGAGCTCTTTTTTAACACTGAATAGGCGTATTTTCGCTTGCAAAGGACATTGTTCCCTCCAAATTAAGTATCTGTTCTTTGCCGACGTGGAGTAAATATTCTGTTTCTCTTATAAATTATAATTGCTCTTTGCTTGTCAGTGTAGTTCAAGAAGCGATTTAAACAAGTTGTGAATCTAATATGACAGCGTTAGTCTCAAAGAAATAAATATCACAATATCAACATCATGCAGCATTTAAACAAAAATACATTCGGGGCCATTTTTTACGCGCTATAGATGAATGGATCGTAATTTTTTTTAGAATACAAATCCTTGGATAAAAATTAATTTAATATTTCTTAGAATACGTATCATTAAAATTTCTCGCGCCTTTCGACTCTTAAATGTTTCATATAGCAATAAAAGTATTAAAAGTTGGAAAGAAAAAATTTAAACTTTCCTTTGATAAAAAAAACAAATTTAAGAATACAAATTTTAAAACTCTGCCGATATTTAATGAAAGATGCAAATACAAAGTTACGGAATCAAATTCACAGTTAATATTCTGAAAGTCTCAGATTGCTTTTTTCAGTATGATTTGTGAAAACATTTGAGTAACTGTTAAAATATTTAATATTTTTCTGACATTTATAAAATCAAATTTATTCAAAGCAGAGGCTATGATTTCAAGAATTAACAGACGTAAACACGAAACATGACACTTCACATTCTCTCTAAAAGACTAAGTGTAACAAGTTGCTACGATATATTACTGGCGATCTAAGTCGAAACTGTAACAATTCCTCTCTTTGAAGAAAGCTTTTCTTGGTTTCCACCAGTAGCAAACATTTTCGAAGTTATCAGTTAAAATGTTTAACTGTTTTTCAGGTTAAGCTTCGAAAGATCCTAGTCACGAAAAAGTCGTGAAGATTTGAGTTTTGAGATTTAATTCCAAGATTACAGTGTTCGATCCTTATTTTTTACTGCAGCATTTATTCATAAACTATAATCCAAAAATCAAATGCTTCTCTATGTGCATCTGTTTCAGGATATGAATAAATGTAAATCCTAAAACCAATTATGAAGCAAGACATTTTAAGTCCTACATTATGACAAAACAATTGTACTAGCTATTACTTGTTAATATTGAAAAATAATTTTATACGAGGGGGAAAAAATATTTTTTTCCTGTCATTTGCTTGAAAAGAAAACTGGGCTTTTTTTCTCAAGTCCTTTGGAATATTTTAAGATTTTTAGGTTTTACTGTCTTACACGCGAAACGAAAGTAAAAAGTCTTTTGCTAATTATGAAGTCACTTGATATCGAATGTCATTATATAAGACTTCAGGAATATTTACAATTCCTGAAACATTTTAAAAATTCTCAATGATAATTAATAAACTGTGGTTGGTTTATTTAATTATGGCAAAACACATTAGGGCTCTCTGCCTAAGCGGAGGAATGCCTTCGTGGAGGACTTTCTAAAAGAAACTGGCTCGGATACACGTTACAAGTGGGGAAAACCACAAAAACGCCTATGCAGCAACCCGTTCACGGAATCGAACCTCGGACCGAACTACCACTGTTCAGCGACTTTACCGCTCGGCCTCTGGAGGGCCTAAGTAAACTGTGCAACTCATACCAAATATTATTACTCTGTAGTACACGCAAACTCTTTTTTTTAATTACAAACGCTTAATGTACTCTCAGTCATTGGTAATAATGTAGACAGCTTATATGTTTGTGGAAGAGTTTATATGGGAATATTGAAAAGTTGAGTTGAAATGACACTTGAGCAAAAAGTGCTAATACTTCTTGCAACAACACTGTTGTCCGGCTTAATATCATATAATGCTACTATTTCTCACCAGTGGGGAGTAGTTAAGATATTGAGCACTAGCAGCTCGAATTCCAGTAAGTTGTTGCAACCAGAATTAGTTGCCGACCGTTTCCATGGTTTTCCTTATGGGTACCATGAATAAAAGGTTGTTTCTATTAGAAATTTCACCGCAAAGGTATCCGTGCCTTTGAAAAGATTGATCGAATTCTTTATCATAATCAAAGAAACAAAATCACAGAATACTTATCAAGATAATTAGCAAATTTTGATTGTCAGAAAGACCAACAGCATTTGCAAAGCACCTCAATCAAAATTTGCCATAAACGGGAAATGTACACTGCGAAAAAAAAATGCGATAGTTCTATATCTCCCGTTATACTGGGCTGCTTGACAAAATTGAAATTGTGTTTTGCATGTTTCGAAAGCGCGACTTAGGATATATATTAGATTTACATATAGCATTGTTCTAATGTAAGTACTTTGACACAAAGTCGAACCTTTTCTGAACTGACATGCCAATGTTTTTTTCCGTATTTCGATTCTACGATTCAAATTATGCCTAAATATTAAATTTTGTAAAATTTGGTGCGAAATTTAATAAGAAATTCAAAAATTTCACATGGCGCATTTTTTTCAGTTATTTTTTTCAGAACTTCTTAATTTATAGCAACCTATTTTATTTTCCTTTTCTTCGTTGTACAGGAGCGGAAAAAAGTCATCATTAACGTTTTCAAAAAATTTTAACAAGTGCATAAACCACATCTGGTGTTACTATCGCTTAAAATAAATATGTCAAATTTCAAAACGCGCCATTATGTAAATTTACGTATATCTTAGGAAATTTTCAACAAAAAACTCTAATTTTTATAAGTATGCTTAGAAATACATCTACTTTAACACGATGGTAAAAATTTTATACGTTATAATTCAAAATGTTTTTTAAAGAATTTATAAAAATTATTTAAAAATATAAATTTTAAAAATAAATCATAAAAAGATGCACGAATTTTATTTGAAATAAACCTAAATTTCGAAATGTTAAAGAAAGAATAATAAACGTTTAATAAAAAAAGAGAGATTAATAAATATATACCAAATTCATTTAACATGGAGGAGCTAAAATATTTAAGAGCTAATTTTTTAAAAACTTTTCGTGCGATTTTTAAAAAAACTTGGCGATCTGGGATAATATGAGTCGTAGAATAGAAATATGGAAAGCAAAGTGGCATATCATTTCAGAAGAAGTGGGATTTTGTGTCAAAATACCTATATTAGAACAATTCTATATATAAATCTAATACATATCATAAGTTGCGCTTTCGAGACATGAAAAACGCAAGTTGAATTTCGTCAAACGGCCCAGTAGAATGGGAGATATAGGACTGTTTCGCCCCCCTTTTTTTCGCAGTGTACAAGGAGGTGTGAATTAATATTGCGGTTATCCCGGTTTCTGGATGTATTTCTATATGACTTTTCTTGGGAGAGAACTGCCAAGTATATTGCCTTTTTGTCTCGCCACCTTGCTAATCTCCAGGATCTTTACAAACGTATCACTAATACTGAGGGATTGATCATCGTGATACATCGGCCTGGGACGAACCGAATTATTACATAGATGTCTACTATATCAGCAAAGACAGACGTACATGAAAAATTTATTATCAGCTACATAGTTTATTTTTTATGAATTTTTAAAAGATTTCACGAAATTGTAACTTTGTATTTAAGAAAACATTTGATATGTTTTGCAATTACCAATTGTAATGCATTGCAATATTAAATTGTTTCTTTCTAATATTCTGCATTTTAAAATAATGGAGATCTAAAAAGCAAGGAAGTTTGGATTTATTATAAAACCGCATCCACACTTTCGGGAGTGAAATCATCGTAACTGTTTTCAAGATCGTTTAATGTCATATGATCCGTCTATAAATAATGAGCTGGAATTAGCATCAACGCTACATTAGTTCATTAATTTATTTTTAGATTGACGCGCCATTTGTTGAAATAGTTTAGGAGCAGCTGTAATATAATGCCGTACATCATTTGCAACTAATTTTTAATATAAAATTAATTTTCATTTTACTTTATTTTTTTATGATTTTATTTTATTGCTATGATTCTTAATGTGTTTTTTCTTTTCTTTTCGACCTGTCTGTTCCGGAATCGCTCACCGGTTCCAGAGACACAGTCAGGTGAGTCTGTATTTTTAGTTATTTTTCTGTTATGCATGCTTTATTTCATTTTTATTGTAGTCATTTATTTTCTTTGACAGATTTTATCTTACCAAAATTTTATTTAATATTTTATTGAAAAAAAAGCAGTTATATTTGCAACAAAAGAAGATTTTTACTAAAAATTACTGCCGAGAAATTTTTCATTAACTTAAAGTTGGACTTGGTTGATTGTCTTGTAAAGGAATACATTAGTATTAGAGTAAAAATAGTTTTCTTTTATGTAAATAACGAATCTTACCCAAGTACAAATTGTGTACAAAAGTTTTATTTGAAAAGACAATAAAGAATTAACAGAGTTGAAATTACGTAAAGATATTTTTGTTTCACATGTTTAAAGATCTGATGTGGACACCACATAGCTTCCTTGTATGGTCTATTAAATTAAACACATTTTCACCGCATTTCATTTAATTTATTTCCTCGAATTTTATTAGAGATATATTTTTCATTAAGTCAGTTCTTACTTCGCGGCAAAGCAAAAATACATAAAATTCAAAACATCTTCATTAAAAATTGTAAAATATAAAAAACATAAAACTCCTAATACAGTTAAAACAGTTAAAAAAATTAAAATTAAAATTAGAGCTTCTAGGCAAGAACAAGCAATTCGGCCAGCGGGCAAGAAGGCAGATTTTTCGGTGCAAAAAACTGAAAGTTTACTTTTGGTCCCACTCGGCAAAAAGACATTGAAGGTGCAGAAACTGGCTGAATTCCCTGTTCCACTGAGTTTCAAATGTAAACAAATGGCGGTTCATTAGGCTTAACTCGCCACTTAAACTTTTAGATTGTTGATAATTCTACAAATATTAGATGCAAATTAACTAAAGGCATAAAAACCTTAACCGGAACATAAAAACCACATAATTCAATCACTTTTGAAACAAAAAATGCACAATTGAATAACATATAAAAATAAAAAAACTAAGCTCACCGAGCCAGATAACAGAGTGGGAATATATATATA
>KK116516.1:0-18295 GCA_000611955.2 Stegodyphus mimosarum
ATGAAGCAAATCTAATTACAATTCTAAATAAATAGCCAAATAAATGTGAAATTCGTAACAACTGTATTTATTTCCCAAAAAGTGCATTTATTCTATTGTGGTTTATGCGCTATCGATTATTTAATTCAATTCAATAAGCTTCAATTAAATGCAGGGAAATTGCGGTAATTTAATATTCCGTACAAGGAAGTCATGTGGTCTGCACATCAGATTTTTTTTAAATAATACATCGCGATAACATTTGACGGCAGCCATTTGAAACGAGATTTGGATATAAACGTGATATGGTCAAAAAAGGCTTTTCGAGTTTAATTACACGTCTGGTGCTGAAATGAAAAAATACCGTATTTCCTTGCATATTTTCTCCTCTTTTATGCTCAATTTATGGGCCGAAATTAAAGAGTAGAAAATGATGCGAATCAGTTGATTTCCGACGGACGCGGTTACAGTAAGAGCACAACAAATGAAAAGGAGTCACGCATAAACTTCGAGTAATTGCGCTATTATTATTGCGCTGCATTCTAATGAGAATCCATAAAATGTTAACATTACAATACCGAGTAAGCTAGGTTTATTTCTACTTCCCTGTAATTTGAATCTTACCTTATTTTGTCGCTGCTACTCCTTAGGCCTCAAATCGCTTAAAAATTATATTATATATAATTAGAGAAAGTGAATCCTCAGCCGACTCGAACTGGATGTTAGTCTGTGTTTTGCTTCTCTGGGATGCGTCGGGTCTCGTGTTAGGTTGACAGTTAGAAAATTAAAATTCGGCATGGCCTTTGCAGGTAATTTGAGATCATTTGTTAATAATATGACTTTAATAATATGATCCTACGTGGATGAATCCATTTTAAAATTTAGGGAAGCTCATTCTCCGGTCGCATTGAGGAATGGAAGACTGACGCGAATTTATTTAAAATTTTCAGAACCTACCGCTAAAAGCCAAAGGGAAAAAATGCATCAGAAGAAGCGCTAAATATTGTTTGAAAATGATCGTATTACGGAGGAATGTTTTAAGGTTTAATTTATCCTACTAAAAATATAAATAGAAAATTTTGCAGTAATAGACACTTAAAATCGTTATAAGAAACTCAAACTATTAAATACTTTCCTTCACCCGAACATGAACGACACGAAGCCCTAATTTTGAATTTCGAAACTGTTTCGATTTGTTTCATATTCATCATTTCGTTTATTTGCGCGAATTTAAGAATATTCTTTTGTTTTAAAAGGCCGGCGATATAAGAGCTTTATGCTGCCTCTTGACCAAGCTTAAGATAATTTTGTGTCAAATTTGATCTGAAAATTGCAGCAACATAAAAAAAGTATATAACCTTCGGTAAAACACAAAATATTTGTCTTCCGAATTTAATTAACAAACACAATTTTCTGAAAGAAATGAGCCCGAATTTAAATATTTTTATCTTCCACGCGGCAGTGGTTCGGCAAAGCGTAAAATAATATTTAATTCTTCTTTCAGATTAATTCCGTTATTTATTAATAATTTTCTCCGTTCTTTCCACATGCCTTCGGGATGGAACTGGAACACGTATCTGGGAGGTCCGGAGTTCGAATCTCGGCGAGAGCATGGTACACTTTTCACGTTCTGCGTCGGTATCACCCAATGACGCTAAATACTAATTAGCAAACTAAGCGGCTTAAAAGCAATCAAGACTGATGAATTCCATATATTATTAATTAGTAGTTGCGCCCGTGAAATGATTCATTTAAACCATTATATATTTTTAATTTTTAATAATACCAATTTCAGGCTGGATTTTAGGAGGCGTATTGAGTTTAATTTATTCGTTACTAGACTGATATCAACTTTAAGCGATGTAATAATTTCCAGGAATTTAACATAAACGTTACTAAGTGTAACTTGCAAAAAATCCTCCAATAGACGGGTAAGCGATTTATCGCTATGTCCTAGATGAAACAGAACTTAAGAAGGGTGTAAAAGACCATTTTATTTAAAACTAGTAAGTTGAATAGAAGGCATATATGGTGCGTACAGATCAGCCGGCATTTATGGCTTGAACTCAAATGTAGAATTTAAAATTTTTTTTAAATAAATCTGAGTATTTATTAGGCAAATGTTACGCAGAGATATTTACACGCAAAAGTCGGCCCTTAAGCCTACACCATCGTCACAGCAGTATTGGCAAGAATAAAGCAACGCTGTAGACAGGAACGCTTATCTTAGAATAACAACTAGTAACATGGCCTTCGGCTATCAGAATACGCTGTGACTAAATAATCTCAAATCCTCATTTAAATATGCGCGAGTTAATTTGCATTCTGGCTGGAAAACGGAAAGAAAAAAGTCACAGTACAGATTCAGAACATAAAACAACTAGTTAGTTAACATATACCTTACCAATTATAACAGAATATCAGCGAAAACTATTATGTCGGTTACCAATTTAAAAAATAAGAATAACTTCAGCTTCAGCGTTACAAGTTATTAGATTAGAATCGACTTTGAGGACTTAATAATGGCGACATTAAAGTTACCAGTTATTGGAAAATGTCATCGACTGGCACCAACCGAAAAAGAGAAAAACATTGATTAGAACAATATTGCCTCGACTAAGGATAGGAAAATGTAATCACATAAATTATCGTTAAGATTAATTCATATTTAATAGGTATACATTGAACTCGGTGATATTTGCAAATTACTAACTGAAAAAAAATAAGTAAAATTTTTCAAACCAATGTCAGTCTAAGTTTGTAGTTTGTTCAATTCTAAATTTAGTCATTTATTCGAAGAAAATATTTTAAAAAAAATTATGAAAGATTTCAGATTTTAAATTATGTCCAAAGGGGCTGTTTTAAACATTTTTTGTTACCTTTATTTATTAAATATCATGTTCTTCGCACTTAAACCATAAAATTCAGTTCAAGAACAATATCGCAAAATAATTTTAAACTGAGCCTGTCTTTAGAATTTCCTACACACGGTCTCACGCGCTGGAGATAAAAATATTTTTTCTGTGCAACGTTGCCATTGCTTGCTTTGAAATCCTTGAGTTTGTTAATCAAATATTCTTTAAAATTTTAAAAAGTATGAAATCGATAATAAAACAAATTCCAAATTTCAAATTTAGACTTCCAGGTACCCATATTCGCAGCAAGATTACGTCATTTAAAATTGGATGGCTCTAGGTGCCGTCGTTTTATCACAATGCGAGAAACATACATACATTTATGTACATTCTTCATTATTTAATTTCTTTAAATATAATACAGGGCTCCAACATTTGGTGGCAACAGTTTGAAAAGTGAACCGACATTTAATGTTTCCGACGCAAAATCGCAATACGACCGTCGATTTTAAATTAACCAATCATTAGACTGAAGCCGAATTCAAGGACGTACTGATGTTAGCTTTAACGTTTTCACTTATTAGAGAATATCATAGACTGAAAGCAGTTTAAAACAGCAAAAAATTGATTAGAACAGTTTTATTTCTAATAACAATTGGAAAAAATAAATAACAGCAAAGTTAAAATCCATTTGTACTTTTGGGTTATGTGAACAGAATTTAGCTATATTAAGTGGATTCTCAGTTGAAGTTATGAATAATGGCAATAACGTTAGAAATTATCGTACTGATCTCTACTGTAAACGCTTAATAATGTCGATTTGAATATTATTAATTATTGAATAATAATACGGACTATTATTATATGAATTATCAATTTAAAATAAATAAGAACAATGTCGACTTTAATCTGGCCAAATATTACATTTGCGTCGACTTTCACTACTTGATAAAGTCGACTTGAATGTTATCATTTCAACAACGTTATCAGTTATTACAGAATTACATCGAATATTATTACATCTATTACCAATTGAAAATAAATAAGAATAATGGGAAAATTATTACATCAATTATTAGATTGGTATCGACTTGATAATGTCTACTTTAAAGTTTCCAGTTATTAAAGAATAACACCGAATATTATTATATCAATTATCCTTTGAAAGCTCCTAAGAATGATGTCAGCGTTAATGTCATCAATTACTAAATGGGTGTCGACTTTAATAACTTGATAATGTCCACTTTACCGTTACAGATAATTAGAATGGTGTCGGTTTTAAGGACTTAATAATGCCGACTTTAACCTTACTAATTATTAGAGAATAAGATCCATCGGCACCCATGAAAAAAAAGAAAAACATTGATTATAGCGTTATTACGTTTATTACGAGTAGGAAAAAAATAACAAGAGCACAATAAAAATTCATTCATACTTATGAAGGATATGATAGAACTCAGCTTTTGAAAATTAATTTTCATACTCACAGCAGAATGTTCCAGTTCTAAAAACATGCTGTTAAAAATTGAAAGAAGGCGCTCGAAAAGAATTCCATTTTCCCCTTTAAGAGATTGAAATTCTGCCATAAAAGTAAAATGTTGTTCAAAAGAAAGGTAGGCTTCATGTTTTTATACCCCTCTATCTACGAACCAATATTTTATATTCGCCCCTTACAATCCTTTCTCCTATAAAATAAATTCTGCATCGGAATCTTCTCTAGAAGTGTTCTTTTCAACGAAACAACAGCGAAATTTTTAAAATAAATTTTATTATTTTCCACCCTTCAGACAAAAGGAAACAAAAGATTTTTCGTTACTTACTATCCTGAGAATAAAAGTGAGCCTTCCTTTTTTTTTCTTTCTTTCTTTTTAATTCAGGAAAACCTCTTCTTTATCACGGATGAATATTTCAAGACTCTTTTATCACGGAATTCTTCGGAAAGTCCTCCTCATCCCGTTCTAGGCTTTTGCCATCGCCGTAATTAAGCGAAAAATGATCGAGTTTATTCCTTCTCCCAGTGTGATGGAAATTACAGTATTCGCGGATTCAACAGCACAATAGAAAATGAAAGATTTAAAAATGAAGTGTTCTTTTTTCATCCTTGCTTTTAACTCTCAAAAGAACCGGCAAAATGAGCTAAATGCTTTAAAAGATTGCCGATTACTCCGTTCACATTTACTCCGACGGCATATTAGTGAATATCTGACACAAATGTTGAAGGGCCCATGAAGCAGTTGAAAAGGCAGTAAGTCGTTCCCTTTTGCAATTTAGTGACAATAGGAGTTTGAAATTGTTGTAACAGAAGCTATTTCTCATGCGACATATTGTTCTTCTCGAAGTATTATTTATTTAAGTTTTATTTATTTTCATTTAGACCCGGAAGTTAAGATTTTAGGCGTAGTTTTCTTAAAGATAGGCGTAATCATAAAAAAAAAACTTACAACTGTTCTCTACAAACTGCCCTTGGTAAAAATGCTACAGTTCATATATATAGGCGCTTTTATAGCATTTTAATTAGGAAAAGGGGAAAAAAATTAAGAACTGTTCCTAATGTCATTAATCTCAACATATAATAAAACAAAGAGAGTGTGTGTGTGTGTGTGCGTGCGTGTGTGTGTGTGTGTGTGTGTGTGTGTGCGCGCGTGCGTGCGTGCGTGCGCGTGTGTGTGTTTCGTTCGTGTTGCGAGTAAGCTAATAGACCCAGGGCCACGAAATTTGGTACATAGGTGAATTTTTTTTATTTTATGTTTTGTGACCAAATCGCGTCATTTTGAGACATAATGGGCTACAGGAAAGTGAGATTTCACTCTATACATTTCATTTTTACATCGTCGGGAAGCGTAGACACTTAGCAATTTTACGAAGTTAAAATAAATTTCGTATTTCAATAAATCGATTCAATACGAATTTATTTAGGAAGGTGAGCTTAACACCTTTTCGGCGGAATATTTTTCTAAATAACTTATTTTTAAAAATGTGCCGTTTATTTTCCTTTGATTTTTGGACACGTTGAACTTTAATCCTTTCGACTCCTTTTAAAAAAAGAATTTTGGAAAAATAATAATATTTTGTACTTTTTTAAAATTTTTTAAATGAAGCTTCCGAATACACTTCTCACATCTCAGATATTTTAAAATGTAGTTTTGGCAACAATTTTCCTTTCTTATTGTTGATAATAGATTTTTGATGAAATTGCATCATTTTGAATAGTTTCATTCTTTTAAAAATTTCGGTTTGGCAACAATTTTTCATCGTATTTCTTATGTTACTGTTTTTAAGAGACTGAAAAGTTTAAGAAATTAAAAAGTTCTTTCTTTTTGCAACGGTAAATTGTTTAATTACTTTATTAGGATAATTAACATTTGTATCAAGGGATATTGCTTATTTCATTGTAATATTATGTTTTAATTATATATAATTTTAATTATGAAAAAGTTTTGCGTGATATTTTTGAATCTGTTTAAGTTCTTAATCTGTTTATACCATTTGAGTTCTTAAGATTTTGCAAAGGGAAGTTGGTTAATTTGTATTAAGGGATACTGCTTATTTCGTTGTATGCTTTTTATATGTAATGCATTTTTAACTGAATTTTTTTTCCGTTTTTGTTTGTTTCTTTTCGATAAAATTGTTCTGCAGAGTAAAATTCTGTGCAGTTTTCAAATTTAATGTTTGGTGTTCTCTTTAGGCATTTTTCTGGTACACTTAAAAGCCAGACGAAGGCTGGCCGCGCAGCGGCTAGTCCATTATAAACCTTTCATAAAGTTTCTGGAAATTACTTGACCGATAATACTAATATAGGGAGGGAATCCTGCATTCATCAGAAGAGAAGAAAAAAAATGGAAAATTTAAATTTAGGCAAAAAGCTACCTAAAACTGGAGTAGATGTTTTCTGGATATTTTCCCCTTTTTATTTCCTTGTACGAGGTAAAGGAACTATTAATCGCGAAAAATTTCAGGTATCATATTTCAAAGAAAATATCTATTCTGATCGCTCTTGAATCCATTTGAGCGACGTTCTCGTGTGACATCTGTACGTACGGATGCAATAAAGAACTCTTTTCTCTGAAACGGATTGTAAAATACATTCAGAGGACACTTTTTTCGAGACGTACGTACGTATGTATGTATCTCGCATAGCTCAAAAACGAGTAGCCTCAAAACGTTGAAAATTTGTACATGGGACTGCTATAACATGCAGTTGTGCACCTCACGTTTTGGTTGGAATTGGTAGCACCAAACATATATAGATATGTATATATTCACTCTATTACCCGGCTCGGTGAGCTAAGTTTTTATTCTTATATGTTCGTAAATTGCGCACTTTTTGCTTTAAAACTGGTTCAATTATGTTGTTAAATTCCAGTTAAGTTTTTTATGCCTTTAGTTAATCTGCATGCAGTAGTTGTAGAATTGTCGACAATTTAAAAGTTGTTTATGGGCTACTAAGCCTAACGTAGCCGCTTTTTGTTTACATTTGAAGCTCTTTAGTCAAATAGCGAATTAAGTCAGTTTCTTCAGAGTTCTTTTTCTGATCTGGACCAAAATTAAATTTCAGTTTTGAGCACCGAAAAATCTGCCTTCTTGCCCGCTTGCCGAATTGCTTGTTTTTGCGCAGAAAATCTAATCGTAACTGTAAAAGTTGTTTTTTAAACAGTTTTAACTGTATTTGGTGTTTCATGTTTTTCTATATTTTTCAATTTTTAATGAAAGTATTTCGAGTTTTTATGTATTTTTGCCTTGAGAATCAAGTTAATTGAATGAGATATGTATCTTTAATGAAATTCGAGGAAATAAATTCCAATAAAATGTAGCTAAAAATGTGCACAATTTAATAGGCCGTACAAGGAAATCGTGTGGTGTCCACGTCAAATTTATTTTCTTTAAGCGCAGGGAAAAAAATTCTGCAAATATGGTTTGTTTTCCCTGTGCCTGATTATGTTCAAAATCGGTTATTCAAAATCCAAGTCAAACTAAGTTTGCTTTTTCTATCTAATTGTAAATGGTTAAGTAAAATTGAAAACAATATTTTTCAAACAAACATTTTTCTGATTCTCCGAACCAATTATTAAATATCCCTTTCTTTGCAAACGCACGATATAAAATTCAACAGCTAAATGACAACATATTTAAAAATAGCAAATCTTAAGAATTCCATATAGAGTGTTAAGTGTTGCCATTAATTTTTATTCAGTTCTTTCTCAGTTTATCTTACGAACGTTTAATTTTTTGAGTAAGTTGACTTATACAAAATGTTTGGCTTTTTATTATTAACTTTTTGCCTCTTTAGCTTTATATGTTAACATCAGTTTCCTCGCACTTGCGCTATGTAAAATTCAGCAGCAAAATCATAAAGTGTATAAAGGCAGTATATGCTTAAAATTCCCGATAAAGTTTAAATGTTGCCATTTATTAGTTTCAGTCATTTCTGTTTTTATCGTATAAATGTTCATCAGCTTCCTTACACAACTATGTTTGCTTTTTTTATTAACTTTGTGTATTTAACTTTGTTTATTAAACTTCAGTTTCTTTGCACGTACGCCACATACAGTACCACAGCACAATTTTATGATAATTAAAAACAACCAGTCTTTAGAATTGTCGATAAAGTATGCAACGCTGCCATACATTTTTAGTATGTTCGCTGTAATTTGTCGACTGTTAAATAATAATGGAAAATATGTTTGTATGTTTTAGCATTGTAAAAAACGACGGTAACTAGGGCCATCAAAGTTTGAATGCGCTCGTAGGTTTTCACCCGAACATGGGCACCTTGAAGCCAGAATTTTGAATTTCGAACTTCGTTTTGATTTATTTCACATTTTGTATGAGTTAAATGGATTTTTCGTAAATAAACTCAGCGATTTGAAAGCGAACAGTAGCAACACAGGAAAGCACACCAGCTAAAGTCGCTGAATATTGATAGCTCCGTCCAAGGTTTAAATCTTGGTGAAAGGGTTGGCTGGGTCGTTTTCGTGGTTTAGGTCATGTGTAATGTGTGTACGAGTCAGTTTCCTTTAGGAAAGTCTTACAAAGGCATCCCCCCTCTTATGTAGGTAACCTTCAAGTGCTTTGCTGTAATTAAATAAACCAAACCAAACAGCAGAAATATTTCATTTCAAATGTACAAAAATATTACTATTCGACCAAATGTAAGAGGTCTTCCAAATTTTATCAACAAACTCTACTATTTAAAATCCAGTGTATTACCACTACCCGAAATGAAATACTTTTACCTTCTGTGCGCCAGCATGTTGCCATTCAGTAAAGCTCAGATACGTAATATTGAGACTTAATGTATCTGCTGTAGTACAAAAAAGTAAAGGATTTCGAAATAACAACGCACATTCTTAAGAATATTATTTTTGTACTTTTTAATCCAATTGGTTTAAATAAAAATGCCCTTAAATCGTGAGATTTCTTATTACCAGTGTAACATATTTAGGAAATAACACTTATTGGATTCATTAATAAAACTGAAAAAAATTATATTTATATCACTGTGTATTTTTTCTTTTTAGGAAAATAATTTCCTAAAAATTATTTATTACTTTTTCCTTTTTAGGATCTAGGAGTTTTTCCGCGCAACCGGCCTTTAAAAAATACATTGCGATAACATTTAGTCGCAACAGTCTTTCGTATGTGTTGCCATATATTATTTTATTTTCGTTATAATATTTCTTTGACTGTGTATGAGGATACCATTGGGTGGCAACATCTTTTTTATGTGGAACGACACATGGATATAAATGTGCTGCAGACTTAAAGACTGATACTAAAAATAATCTGATGTGTACACCACATGATTTCCTTGTACGGAATATTAAATTGTACGCAGTTTTCCTGCATTTCATTTAAACATATTGAACTAACAGTTAACGAATTTGGAATTAAATCTACTTCATCGATAGCGCATAAACCACAGTAGAATAAATACACTCTTTAAAGTTCACTATATTTATTAACCATAGCCACACTTCGGCGCTAGGTTCACCTAACAGCGTTACATCTCCTCCAATTTATAAGTCAGAATGAGCAAACTTATAGCATCTGAAGAATTACCACAAGTTCTATTAAAATACAGTAATAAATCTAAAGAATAAGAAAGTAATAATTACTTTTTTAATTTACTTCGTACAAGGAAACAGAAAAAAATCTGAAAGGGCTGTTTTAAAGATTAATAGAGTTTTATCAATGGAGATTAATGATAGTGAAGGAGTTGGTGAAATCGGTGTAGGATTTTATATTAATGAATTAAAATTCCCACGCAAATACCTTTAAAATATTTCTCTTGCAACAAATCCGAAACTTTCCTTTTATTAATAATACACAAAGAGAAACAGCGTTCATCTTATCGATTGGGTTTATTCGGGAAAGCCTTAAAATGTACAACAATAAATTCTCCTCTATATCATCACGTATAACAATACTAGCTTGAAATCCCGAACAATCTTCTTTCTTGCCTTTTACTCTCGCACTTTAACATTTCACAACACTGCAAATTATTTCTCCACAAATGCGCCGAGCTTTGAGATCGACTTTAAAAGTTCCTTTGAAAAGATCCCACTTTGATGCAATAACACCTCCTCCATCGAACAACAACAATATTGGGCCCAAGATCAGAGAAGTTCTACGCCCTTCTCTTACCTCAGATGCATCGCCGTCTCATTATGGTCATTAGCGATTGTCCTCTTTTGATCAAGCGCTGTTCCTCGGAAAGTGACGCGAACGGGCCTTTAGACGGGACATTCTTGCACCAGTATTGCTCGGAGAGAAGAGACGGCATTTCCGAGAAAATAAAACCAGCAGAACGTGTAATAATGGTCCGGGAGGAAGAATTACACGCGCTCCGTTGCGTTGGAAATGACTTTCAGATGTTCTTCGATTATGGCATCAGAGAACTCTCCGTTCTTTCGAGGGTGGTTTCGAATTTCCTTTCAAGAGGATTACACTAATAGATGCAACCTGGAATTTCTTTGGACTTTTCGAAAGATTTAATTGCAGGAAAGAAACATGAAAATGGGATGCGTAGTAGCCTGCGTAATTGGTGAAGTAATGTCTGGAAATTTTAACTTTTCTACCACCGATCAGCATTCCAGGAAATACTAGAATAGGAGAAAATACTGTTTAAATACTGAATACCGAATAGATTTCCTGTTATATATTTATACATTTATATATATACCCTGTCCACAAACACTTTACCCGATCTTTATTTTCGAAGCCACTGGTTGTCTGCACTTCTTACTGCAAAAATACTTTAATTGACGCGAAGATTCAAGTTTTCGCATTTTAAAATTGAAAGAAATCAATTTTGTATCGATCACGAAATTTAACATTTCACACGCTCCTCCGGCTCTCGTGTTTATATATATATGGAATAGTTTTTTACTCGCTATGGAAAATAAAACACAAACGATTTGACCTCCGTATCACAGAAACTGACCGAAATATTTTGAATTTGCACTGAGAGGTTAAATAATAAAAAATCTGAAAGGTTTCAGATTTTAAATTTCGTCCAAAGGGGCGTTTTTTAAACATTTTGTATGTAACTTTTATTTATTGAATATCGTGCTCTTCGCATTTAAACCATAAAATTCAGTTAAAGAACAATATCGCAAAATAATTTTAAACCGAGCCTATCTTTAGAATTTCCTACACACAGTCTCACGCGCTGCAGATAAAAATGTTTTTTTTTGTGTACAACGTTGCCATGGCCCGCTTCGAAATCCTCGAGTTTGTTCATCAAAAATTCGTTCAAGTTTTACAAAATATGAAATCGCTAATAAAACAAATTCCAAATTTCAAATTTGGTCTTCCGGATGCCCATATTCGCGGCAGGATGACGGCATTCAAAATTCGACGGCTTTAGGTACCGTCGTTTTATCGCAATGCGAAAAACATACATACATTGATGCACATTCTTCATTATTTAATTTCTTTAAATATAATACAGGGCTGCTATATTTTGTGGCAACAGTTTGAAAAGTGATACAGACTTTTAATGTTTCCGACGCAAAATCGCAAAACGAAAACAATAGTCCTTCAGGGACAAAGCCCCTTTGGACTAATAAATTGGAATCATTCGAGGTTTAATTCGAGATTAATACAGTGTTATTTTTTGCGATTTACCAGTGTCTTTATTTATAATCTTGCTGCATGCCGAAAACATTTTCACGTATAATTTACGAGTTTTCGAACTCTAAAAATATGTTATTAATATTCTCATTAAACTTATAAGGTATTTCTCCAGCCTTCTTAGCATGCCTTTGTGGCGTAGTGGTCAGCACGCTCAACACGAAACCGAGACGTTCGTGGTTCGATTCCCGGCGAAGGCGTTGCCCTTTTTTCATTCTTCTTCTTCCAAAAATTCCTAATGACTCTACAATCTTTATCGCTTTTATAATCATAATCTGGCGATCTTGCAAAAAATTCATGAAAATACAAATATGCTTCAGTTTTTAATGAGTTTAATCAATATTATGATTGGCAAGTGTGACAGTACCGAAACCTTGCATTATTTTTTAGAATTCGATTTCTGTTAAATTTCTGTGAATAAGATCTGTTTTGAAGAAAAAAATAATTAACGTTTTTTAAAATAATCTATACATAAATGTTCTCCGCCTTATTTACTAATATTTAACATTTTTTCTAATTTCATGTTTTTATTTTTAGTAAACAACAATTCGCTCTCCAGTGCACGTACGGGGCCTGAATAGGATCTTCGATTTTAACGGCAATTATCTCGGTCAATTTGTGTCGTGCTGGGATAGAACGTTTTCCGTTCCCTCTTTTACAACGAATACAAAGTTTCCTAAATATAAATATAAAACTTTATAGTAAGTTAGATTAGGAGAAAAATATGAAAAGTTAAATTTCATACTTTCTAGAATTTTTTTTTTTCTTTTTTCATTTTTTTTTCACTCAAGCAGGAATTCAAATCCTTTTTGCAACTGGAATTCTGCGTCTACGACCAACGATTGTGGAAATGAAAACTGGGTAGCCCCTTTTGTGGACATAGTGTATATAGAATTGTGTCACCTTATAAGCAATGCTGTTTTTTATATTTGCCAAAATTAAAGCAATAAAATCAGACGTGTACACCACATGACTTCCTTGTGCGGAATATTAAATTATAATATGCATTTTTTCTTGACACTCTGTCTCTAAGTTCACTTAATAGCGTTGCATATCATTCATTTTATAACTCAGAATGCACAAAAAATTATATCATCTGAAGCATTATTTAATTGCCACACGTTTATTCAAATACAATAACAAACCCAAAACGGTGCGTAAAAGAAATTAAACAAAACAAAACAAAAAAGAAAGAAAGAGTTTTTCACAGACGATTCAGTATTTCTCACTCAATTAATTCAGTTCTCACTTCGCGACAAGGCAAGAATACATAAAAACTCAAAATACCTATATTAAAAATTGCGAACACTTATTTCCTCGAATAAATTCCAGATTGGATTAAGCATGAATTAATTCTCAATAATAAAGAAAGCGTTATCTTTGTTGTTGCGAAGCTTAGTTTCTCTAGATTGGCAACAAATCTATTATTCTCCTAAGTTTCAAATGTAAACAAATATGGCTGCCATGGGAAAAATAATTAGTCTTATCCGCACTTAAACAGCTTTTAAATTGTTGATAATTCTCAAATCCTGCATGCAGATTTACTAAAGGCATAAAATCCTCAACCAAAAGATAATGATAACATAATTCAATCATTTTTAAATCAAAAAATACACAGTTTACCAACATATAAGAAAAAAAATTAAGCTTACTGAGTCGAGAAACAGAGTGGATATATATATATATATATGTATATTAGCAAATAATTTGATGCTTACTTGGAAGTAAGATGAAACACTCTCTCTTATTTTAGTGACTGTTAATTGATAGTAGATTAGTTTATCCCCTCAATAAGTCGATTAATCTGCTATCAATAACAATAACTGTTTTTTCATTACTTAAAAAGTTTACTTTTGATTTTGGCATTTTTGCGATTTAGTTTTTCCTTAACTGTATTTAAAGCGAGGAGAACTGAAAATTCTATAAACTTTTTTAAATTCTGAAAAATACCTTTTCAATAATGTTTTTAAATTGAATTTCCGTAGCTTGGAGATGTAATATGGAGAGATTTCTTTTTATAATTTATAGTGAATTATTGCTTTATTACTTATATACGTTGGTGCGGCCGATTGCAACTAGAATAGGAGGTGTACATCTACATGTTATAGCAGTCCCATATACAAAATTTCAAAGTTCTGAGTCTACTCATCTTTGAGGTATTCGAGACATACATACATACCTACGTACGCAGAGACGCCACGAAAAACTCTCTTCAGAATCCATTTTAAATCATTTTTATAACTTTGGGGCAAAAGAGTTCTTTATTCTGTCCTTACGTTCAGATATCATGCAAAAACATCGTTAAATTGCATTCGATGGCGGTCAAAATGGGTATTTTCGTTGAAATATGATACCCGAAATTTTTTGCGATTGCAATACTTCCTTTTTACTTCGTACAAGAAAGTAAAAAACTCTTTTTAATCCAAAATTTACCTCCTTCTTCTTCTGAGAATTGCAATAATTACGATAGAATGTTATTAAATCGAGTACTTTGTCGTCGAGCTGTAGAAACCATTCAGAAAGAGGAACAACCGTTGAAACTAGCTTACGTTCTTGTTTGTTTTTTTTAGCGTGGTTTAACACATCAAAGTAGAATTCCCAGTGCTGATCGATCGTTATTGATATGATTCATAATGTTCTCGATAGATTTCTTGCCTTTTAAAATTTAATAAAACCTATTGCGCATTAAAAGTTTACGTGTATTGGCCAATACCATCAATGAAAATCATATTAATAATTATTTAATTAAAATTCTGAAGAAAAATATGCCGAATGCACTCATTCGTCGCTTCCATTTAGCTTCGAAAAAATGACTGTTAAAAAATGGAACTTCATTTTTGAAAACGTGCTAAAAAAAATAGGGAAAAGAACAAAATATTTTGTACAAGAAGTAATCTAATATTCTCTAAAAAAGTTCTAGAAGTGTTCTAATATTCTCTAAAAATGCGCTAGTTTTCTAATATTCTTAAGAAAAAGGAGGAAAAAAACATTTAAATCAGTTTGCAGTCTTCAAGCTTGTGTTAAACTAAAAACAAAGTAAAATGAGTACTTGCTGTTGTATTATCACTTTGCAGAGCGTAAGTTATTTAATTAAAAATTTAATCAGGAAAGCTAATAGCGTAAAAGAAGTGTGTTGCCATTCGGCAAAACGCAATATATTTGTCCTTGGAAATGAATCCATAAACTCAGCCATTTAAATGAAATGTTTTGCCGCTTCGCGAATTACACATTTCGATCTTCCCCGCGGCAGTGTGGTGCCGTTTAGCAAAACGTAACATATTATATAACTTTCCTTCTAAATTTCTCCTGAGTTTAAATAAGAAACAATCTATTGGAAAACAATAAACGCAGTTTTATTTTAATTATTACCAATTGCCAGCTTGATCAGTGAAATGACATTACCGAGATTTACTCATATTTTTATATTTTTCTTTTTAATACAACTGATTTCGTTGGCTGACTGCGTAAATGGCTACTGTTATTTCGTAAAAAAAATATCTGTATTCATCTAGAAGTCAAACAACAAAAAATCAGCGTTATATTTGCAAATTTTTACAGATCTAGTTTCGACGGTTTTACCGAACCACCACCCTCAGCTGTCAAAGTGCAAATGAGGGAATAAATTTGTTATTTGACTTCTAAATTAATATTTGTTCGACGTGTTATTTTAGCGTAAATATCTATACGTATGTATACATGTATGCACATACATTTGCCGCACTGTAAAGAAACTGCGGTATCTAGCACTGCCAAACTTAAACATACGTGGCCCTCCACCTACCACATGTGCACCTCGAAGCCAGGATGTTTTTATTTATTTCATATTTTGGAGAATTTAATGGCATTTTGTTTAACAAACTCGACGACGCAAAAGCGGTATATTGCCACTCGGCAAAGTGCCAAGAAATTTCTCTTTTAAATTTAATCAAAAAATTTGAGAATTTAAAGGAAATGATTTGCCCCTGCTCGAAATAAAATACTTTAATCTTCCACGTGGCCTTTCTGTGACTTTTTGGCAAAGAATAATGAGAAATGCATAGAATAGAAAAATCAGCGACATAAAACAAGTATGTTGTTCCTCTACAAAATGTTGTAACATTTGTCTTTCGAACTGAATCAAGAAACTGTACGATTTATAAGAAATATGTTATCACTGCCGGAATTAAAATATTTTTATCTTCCACGCGGCAGTACGTTGTGGTTAAGAAACAGTAAGATAGTTAATTTTTCTTCCAAATTTAATCTGCCTATTATTGATCAACAAATCAGCGCTTTGAAAGCAAAAAGTTTAGCTCTTCGTTATTATAATTTTTAACTACCTTTTGGATCTATAAAATGATACTATATGCATACATTAAAATCACAATACATTTTATAGATTTTATAGTACAAAACTATTCCTGAAGGCAAGAAAACAACATTTAAAAGAAAAATATTTCTTCGGAGATGAAAATACAAATTTTTAATCGCTTCTTAAGAGCATAAAAGTCAAAAAACGTTGCAAAAAGTATAAATTTTTATGAGGCAAAAACGAAAGCCGCTAAAAACGCATTTCGCTTTAAAAAGTTTTCATAATGCATCCATCATTATTCTAATTGTTGTTACTTTCGTATAACACGCTATTTTATTTATATTATTTAAACCACGGTACCGTGTTTTAGGAAAGATATTCTAAAATTACTTTAGGCAACTCGACGAGCAAACGAATAGTTAAAATTAAAACGCGTCTCAATTTATGCAATTTTAATTTAAAATATTTCAGAAAAACTGTAATTTTAATTCTCGTATTTTGGAAAAAAATTGCATTTAAATGATAGAAGTCTAGCGATTAAGTTAAACATTTTTCTAACACTTTTCATACTACAGCCGATAAAACACTAACATGAGCTGAAAATAATTCCCTTCGCTCTGACCATTTACAGAATAGGTAACATTTTATTAAGTCCGACTTCCGTTTCTAAGATTGTGTTTGACGGTGCCCCAAAAAAGTTCTCTAAATGCGAAACGCGAGGACGCCTTACTGCTAGCTAATGAGAAATTTCCGTGGCCAACTTTCCTTTCCAAATGACAGATATTCATTCGAACCATACACAGAAAAAAAAAGAGCAGAATCGGCAGCATTTTTTGGTTGCCAACCAGTGCTTTCTAATAACAATTATTCTGAAATTTTCGTCTGCGAGGCATAGGAGTTACGCCTCGCTGCAGACTTCTAAAAGCGGGGGGAGGAGGGCAGTGTGGTTTTGTGGTTTGACACATTTTGAGCACGGTATTCTTTCATTTGTTACGGCTTCTCCATGTACCTATTGGTGTTATAATTAAGAGTTACATTGTGACCAGTCACGTGATGTAAACGTCAATGACTTGTTAAGGAAATGAAAGTATGGTTCGAAAGCTTTCCTTTTGCAGTTAAGAAATTATATTTCGCAATAAAGGATTTGGCTCTTTTGCACTTTGAAAGTTTTTCGAAGTAAAGTAACGATCAAGAATGAAAACAAGTTTATAAACTGTGATAAACTAAAATATTAAAATGCAGTTTTTTATACTCACTGATACAACTGTACGTAAATATTTACATAACTTTACAGTTTATAGTCTATCGAAATCCTTCCCTGTAAAAGTCATTATTAACAGAATCGTTTTGCGAAATTGCGTAAAAATTTTAAATATTATAATCAATATATCTATATGATTAGAACTGCAATCTCTCTCTCTTTCTCTTTCTCTCTCTCTCTCTCTCTATATATATATATAAAAGCGAAATACCACTGACTCATCACGAGATCTCCGAAACTATACACCCGATTGACTAGGAATTTTGCATAGTTACTCATTCTACGATGTATACGCGCACTCAGAACGGATTTTACGTAAATCCTGTCCAAAATGGATTTTTATTATACTATCGCAGGCGGACATTATACATTATAACTGACATTATTACTTATTAATGCTATATTATAACAACATCATGCTTATCGATATATATATATATATATAGAGATAGATAGATAGATAGATAGATAAACATAATGCATATATATATATAAAAGCGAAATACCACTGACTCATCACGAGATCTCCGAAACTATAGACCCGATTGACTAGAAATTTTGCATGGTTACTCATTCTACGATGTAGACGCTCACTAAGAACGGATTTTACGTAAATCCTGTCCAAAATGGATTTTTGTTATACCATCACAGGCACTACCAATCACAGATACACGGTATACATTGTAACTGACGTTGTTATTTATTAATGCTACATTATAACAGTATTATACTTACCTATATATATATATATATATATATATATACATACAGAGA
>KK116516.1:18316-52357 GCA_000611955.2 Stegodyphus mimosarum
GTGTTTCAGAGATCATGGGACAAACTTGGACGGGTGGTGGAGCGAACTAAAACATGCATTTTTTGTATAGTGTATAGGAATGTAGGATCTAAGGCGACGGGTTAAGGCATGAACGCAAAAAAACGACACGAGAGGAAAATGTGTTTATGTACAAAATCAAATCAAAGTTCTTATTTGCAGCAATACAGTATTTAAAATAAATGTTCAAAAAATGGAACACTAACAGTAATAGGAACTACAGCTGTGATTGGCTGGCAATGCAGCGGTAGAGGGCGGTAGTGAGCCGGACAGACCACGATCCGATGCATCAGAGGATCATTCGCAACACTGGAGCGTGATGGGTGAGTTTACGCACAGGGAAAACGCTGACATGCATCTCATGTATGGTGCTGCTAATGGGAACGGCAGAGCAGCGCTACGGTTGTACCAGGAACGGTTTCCGAGCAGGCGTATGCCGAAGTACACGATGTTCGGGAGGTTGCATCGGTCACTGTGTGAAAACAGGGCATTTGGAGCCACCTCTGACACTAGGAGTGGCAGAAGAACTGCACGAAAACCTCGCATTGATCTGGAACATTGTGCATGAATCACCTCAGGAAAGTACAAGAGCTATTCCACGTCGTCTGCAGCTGAGTCATTCCACCGTTTGGCGAATATTGAATGAAAATGGTTTGCACCCATACCATTTGCAGAGAGTCCAAGCCTTGTAAGAGACAGATTACCCTCTTCGAGTTCATTTCTGTCATTGGTTCTTGCAGCAGTGTGAGGCGCAGGCGGATTTCCCATCGGAGATGTGCTATTCACGGACGAGGCAACTTTCTTACAGGACAGCATCTTCAATAGCCACAACATGCACGTGTGGGCAACTTATAATCCACACGTCCACGTGCACTCCAAACCCATTTCTTCGTGAATGTGTGAGCGGGTATTGTTAGCGACTACCTCATAGGTCCATACCTGTTATCTGCACATACAAATGACTTATGTTATCATATTTTTCTGCAAGAGGTGCTACCGGAATTACTGCAGGATGTTCCGGCTGTCGTTCGTGATCGCAAGTGGTTCCAGCATGATGGTACACCAGCCCATAACCGCGTGCTGGTCCGCCATTACTTGAATGGGACATTTCAGGGCCGATGGTTTGGCCTTGGTGGACCCATTCGATGGCCACCTCGTTCGCCAGATTTATCCAGCTTGGAATTTTTTTATGGGGCCATCTGAACAGCATCATTTACGAGACTCCCGTTGACTCACTGGAGGACCTCGTTGCACGACTATCCATTGCGGCTGCAAGCGTGCGCGAAATGCCTGTCGTTTTTCAAAATGTTCGTCAATCCCTTCTGCGACGTTACCAAGCACATAATACTGCTGGTGGTCGCAATTTTGAGCATTTATTGTGAATACTGTATTGCTGCAAAGAAGCACTTTGAGTTGATTTTGTACATAAACACTTTTTCCTCTCGTGTCGTTTTCTTCGTTATTGCCTTAACCCGTCACTTTAGACCGTACATTCCTATAAAAAATGCATGTTTTGGTACGCTCCACCACCAGCCCAAGTTTGTCCCATGATCTCTGAAACATCCTGTATATATCCACTCTGTTACTCGGCTCAGTTTCTTTAGTCTTATAAAATTGTAAATTGTGCATTTTTTGCTTTAAAAATGATTGAATTACATTGTTCTTATCTTTCGATTAAATGTTTATACCCTTAGTTAACCTGCATGCAATAATTATGGAATTATCAACAATTTAAAAGATTTTTAAGGGCGTTTAAGCCTAATTTTTGTTATGATAGCGACCATATTTGTTTACATTTAAAGCTTAGCCGAATAGTGGATTTTTTGCCAATGTAGAGAAACTAAGCTTTGCAACAACAAAGTAACGTCTTCTTTTCATTTCGAATTAAATTATGCTTGATTCATTCCGGAATTATCATTTAAGTTATTAGCTGGTTTTTGCCTAAAAATAGTAATTTTAACTGTAAAAATTGTTGTCTTTTAATTGTTTTAACTGTACTTGGTGCTGAGCGGAGTCTGTATGGTGCTCAAAAATCTTGCCAAGGACAGGCGCAATCTTGCTCTACTTGACACGATGAATTTGTGGGCTTGTTCTGATGTCACTATAAGCGAGATAAATCACAACAACATCACGCCAGTGTATTAGAAAAACACCACCAATTTTTATTCCACCCTTCTTTGTCATTCGTTTTCTTCACGTCCATCGTTTCAAAATTTAGGTTAAAAAATTGGACTAAAAACAAAAATTTAATTTATAATTTTTAAATGCGAAACAAAATTTTGCCGATTTTATAAAGTTTTTAAATACTTACAAAAACTTTGTAGTACATATAAAATTCGAGCAAGCACAAGATTTTAGAAGTCTTTAGTTTTTCAGCCCAATTTTCTACGAATTTTCTCTATGTAGTACCTTTACGCATATTTCTACAGTCTCTCTACAGAAGCTGTACCTAAATTTATTGAGTTCTATAAATGCTTTCTGACTATATTTACATAAAAATGGGCCATTATTCTAAAGTATTCTAAAGAAGTTTATCATTGAATTTTTTTTATGGAATATAAGATGTTTTCATAAGGAGCTATTATTATTTATCATTATTACGTCTGCTTCACCTCTCAATGGGCAGTACAGTCATGTTATCCTGATTCGTTGCACCAGCAATCTTTTTTTGGTTGTATATCTTTTCAACCTTATTATTAATAAACAAATTTAACATTAGTGTATTACTTTTGTTGGGTGCTCCAACTTATAATGTTTTGGATATGTTAGTGCAAAATTAGATATTTACATATACAAAACAGTGCAAAATGAGATATTTACATATATGTTAGTGCAAAATTAGATGTTTACATACATACATGAACGGAGGCTTGCTGCCTTTACGTTTCGTGAGATGCCTAGACCTGGTTATGTGCTATGATTACTTTTCTCTTAGAATAGACGTACTCAATGATGGTTCTGACGCCCCGCTGTCTGTAGTAATCCTCAAGAAGTTTATGAGAGGCTATGTGATCCGTGGAGCTGAGGAAGGGAGACTTGGGAGAAGCGAGTGACAGTCGTTGATGTAATGTGAGACGTCTACTGAAGAAGCTGATGCACCGCAGGCGCATTTGATGTTTGGATGGCAGAACTTGCTGAGATAGGCGGTAAATCTTCCGTGGTTTGGGAAAGCTTGTTGTAGATAGAAGTCTGTTTTGAGCCTCTTGGTGGAGACCATGGGAAATATGGAGAAGGTGTGTCGACCGCTGTCTGAGTCGTCTCAGCGAGCCTGCCAGATGGACATGAAGGAGCAGAAGATCTTGTGTGGCAGCGACTACAGAGAGTGGGATCTCCGAGTCGATAGTAGGGTGACTTGTGGCTTTTCTAGTAACAGTCGGCCCTTTCGTTACCTTGGGTACCTTGATAACTACGTATCCAGCACAGAGACATTTGTAAGGAAGAAGACAGGGTAATAAGCACTTATTTTAACGAGGAGATGTGGAAGGCTTGCGAGCTGTTCTTGTTCAGGGCCTGTAGGATGCTCATACCATGCGTGTAGAAGCTGACGGATGGAAAATTGGTGCTGTCTGCCCAGAGTGGTGCCTTCTTTAAAGCGAAGGACTCAGCCTGGAAAACCAAGGCATGATTGCTAAGTCTGAATAGTGCTAAGTGAATTTCTGTATTGTTGTGGAACGCGACATAGGCTGCAGCTACTTGCTCTGAAATTTGAAGCCAACAGAAAAGATTTCCAAGTCCTGTCCGTTTGGTGGATGTTTAAGCCATTTTAGAGCTTTCGTGGGAGTTGGGTGGACGGGATTGTGGATTTGGTTCGTGGGATTGTGGTTCTAAGGAGCACTGGTCTATAAGCGAGTAGTGATCGAGCTGGAAGGAGTCCTTAAAATGAACTAACCTGTAAATGTCACCTTCAGTTTCTGCTTTAAGATCTATGGGGAGAACCTCTGCTAAGATTTCAAGAGTTGCTGTGGATGGGGTATTGAAACACTTAGTGATCTTGAGAAAATATGGGGGATGCGTTGAATTTGTAGTAGCTTCTGACGAACCGTTGCCGTGCCAGTCATCCAGATAGAGAAGCCGTAAAGGATCATCTTTTCAATACCCCGCAGATAGAATTCTTCCAAAATTTCCATTTATTTATGAGTTCTTTTAGGCTCCATTTATTTTTGGCGATGCGATTTAAGCTATTAATATGTTTGCAGGTTTTATCTCGTAACATGTTAAGGGTGGTACCCAGGTGAGTTTTCTATCAGGTAGGAATCCTAGGTATTTTAAAATATCTTCAATTTTTAGTGCTCGTCCTGGCATTTTATTCGGGGTGGAGTATTTATAAGTTTATTATTGCCGTTTGGAAAGGTGATCATTTTTATATTATCGATGCTGAATTTAAGCTTGAGTTTCAGGCTACAGTCAGTGATCTAATGCCTTTTTCGCTTTGTTTTCTATTTCAGTGCGATTACCTCGTTGAATGATTAGGATAAAGTCGTCGGCGTAGGCCTCATTTGTGCGTTTCCTTCGGAATCTAGATATAGTGCAGTATGTGCAATGAGATTCTACAATATTGGGCCAATGTTGGACTCTTGGGGGGCGCATCTGTGGTAGTCGTGGGTGACACTGATCCCATCTCGCTGGTAAGTGACTTTATGTTTGTGAAGATAACTGTCTATGATTCGAAAGAGATTCTTAGGACATTGAAGATGTTTGAGTTGGTCCCTGAGGGCTGACCATCTGAGTCCGCTGCTTGTTATGATGTATTTACTCTTGTAGATTGTGAAGATCATCGATCGTGCACTTCTCCGAAGCCGTATGGCGCTTTGTTCATGAGGTGGTTTTCTGCAGGCGGGACGGGAGACGTCTGGTTATTAGTTTATCTAGGACTTTTCCCCAAACAAAGAGGAGGCGTATAGGTGTATATGTGTCCGGATGCTTACTGTCTTTGCCCTTTTTCTTGAAAGGAGGAGGAGAAAGAGGTAGTAAAGTAAAAATCTTTGTCCGGCCATAAAAAGTACAATTACATATCACGTACAGGAGCGTTGTATTTATGTTCACTCACATGTTGTCACCGTCACTGTGTTCCGTTTCCGCGGTTTTATCTACGCGGCAGATTAGGTTTGATTTATTTAATTGCGGCAAGGTACTCGAGGGTTATCTGCATAAGGGGAGGTATGCCTTCGTGGAGGAATTTCTATGGGAACTTGGCTCGTATACTCATTACACATGGGAAAAAACGCGAAAACGTCCATGCACCCAGCCTGTTACTACTAACAAGCTTTCCAATAACAAGCTTCTAAAGTTAGAATGGGTGAAAATAAAAATATTTAATTTTTTCATGACTAAAACAGTTAATTTTTGAAAATTCACTGAGATGACTAAAAGCGAGAACCCTTTTTGTGATGTTGGAAGAACGTGTATTAGAGGTGCAAATATTTGTAATAATCGCAACAATTTTTCGAATATTTATTTATTCTATTAATAATATGTTAACGATCGATAAGCGACAAAATATTCAGAAGAATTGAGCTGTTTCCGAGTGCTTTATTTTTTAATATTGTTAACTTAATTTAAGCAATAAATTGGAGGTTTTATTGGATAATCAACAGCTTTGCCAAAATTTATAGCATGTCGCATTTATCATAAAAATTGGATTAGCTTGCTTAAGAGGAATTCAAGGGAGTCAAACTGTAATTGCCTGATAGTTATCTAAAAGCGGAAAAGCTTCAGATTGAATAACGCTCCACCATACGTCTAGACAATGCCATACATACGTGAATCCATAGTAAGCTTTATATTCACGTTACATAGCTTTATACGTAACTTAGTTACATATCTTTATATACAATCAGTCTACGTTATAATATATCTTTATAATGTTATGTATTCATTGAATTCAATAATGCTACAATTTTGTCTACTCTCATCCGTCTATAAATGAATTTATAGCAGCCTTGTATTTACGTTATATACCTTTATATAAAATATTTTATATTTTATATGTAATGTGCCTAGGTTCTATATAATGTTATGAATGTTTATATATAACGTTATAGATATTACGTATAATGCGCCTCCGTTATTATATCTTTATAATGTTATGTATATATAACGTTATATACATTGGTGAAATAAATTAAGAGAATTTTCATATTTTATCGAATTGCATGAAGAGAACTAAAATGAAGGAAAAACCACTGCTTCTTGATAAAAATATAAGATCTGTATTGATAAAAGTACAAATCTTGTACGGCAAATACGTAAAGGTACACGTGTGGGTAGGCGGAACCAGCAGAAAAACCGGGTTTATAAGCGCGTGGAGGGTAAGACGAGTTGCGTTCGCAAGCACACCTCGGCGAATTTCTTGGTGTTATCCTTCAGCAATCGGTTAAATTCATATCGGAACAGTAACAATGAGTAACCACCAGCGTTTATATGATGGAATGAGGTGGAGAATTGTGGGGAGGCTAAAGGCAGGCCAATCGCAAGTCCAGATATTCAGAGAATTAAATTTAACGGCCAGAGGTATGAGTAACCTATGGAAACATTTCCAGGATACTGGATTCATCGAGAGAAAGCTTTGGCAAGGTTATCCAAAAGCCACGACGGCCAGAGAAGATCGCTGTTTGTCCATTTTAGCGAGGCGTAGCATAGAGGCTACAGCTTCTCAGCTCTCTCGGGACTTGTACGCAGCCGCAGGAACCCGTGTAACAAGGGTGAGTGTTTTCAAAAGACTGAATGAGAGAGGGCTGTTTGCCGGAAGACCGGCTGTTTGCGTCCCGCCCACGTCTACGGGCAGGAGAGTCTAAGGGCAGAAGTATTTCTTCCGCCTTCCTTGCATGCCTTCGCTGTGTAGTGGTCAGCACGTTCGATGCGTAACCGAGAGGTCCATGGCTCGATTCTCGGCGATGGCGTTGCTCATTTTTCAATACGTCTTCTTTCCAAATAAATCCTAATGGCTCTATAACTCTTAAATGTTTGCAGAAGAAATCACATGTTATAACTTATTCTCACTTTTTTGTTGAATTTCATTCTATTAATGATGCTTGTAATACATTATAACTTACTTTTAAAGCGTTTGTAACTTATTCTCATACGCCGCCCAGACGGTATAGTGCTTAGGGATAATCACTGCGATACCAAACGGCCCGGGTTTGAATCGCGGAGAAGGCATGGATGTAAAATTGTCTGTTTCTTCATCCGAGGTAGCGGTAGCCGCCTATCAGGTGTCTCCACTTCTGGCCTTACGAGTCGCCAAATGCCGTTATAAGCAAGTGCCCGCCATTGGAGGAAAAAAAACATTCATTCTTACATCTGGCGTCGAATTATTTTCGTGTATATCACTTTTAAAATAAGTTTAATCTATTAATGAATTCCTAAAACAATTTTTATAACGCTTTTAACTTATTCTATATTTTGCGTCGAATTTCCGTTCTATTTTTGACGCTTATAACACATCGTAACTTATTTTTAAGGCCTCTACAACGTATTCTTAGAACTCTTATAACTAATCATTCCGCATTTCTGCGGAATGATTAGTTATAATTACTTTTTCTGTTTATTACTACTTTTTCTAACTGCGTCTAGTCACTTTCTAGCTGTACCACTTTTCAAATAACTAATTCATGGATGCTTATAACACTCAAAAATATCATACCTTCGAATGTCTGCATTTCGACCTTTGCGTCGAATCCCTATAGGGGTGTATGACTTGTCAAATAACACGTGGACTTTAATTATGTGTAAATTATCATACTGTCAAATGCCTTCTTTTCGGATGATAATGTATATAGCCTATATAACGCGTGCAATGCATTTTACAACGCATATAACACAATTTATCCTCAATTTAGCATCGAACCATTTTGGCGGCATAACTTCAAATAAAGCACAAGAACTTTTATCGCTTAAAATAACATGTTGCCGAATGTTTACTTTGCGGATTAAACCGAATACTACTTGTAACGCATATAATGCTTATAAGCTTATAACGTATTCTCACTTCTGCTGCATGCAATTTAATTCAATTCTAAAGAATTTTAGTTAGCAGTTTAATACAGAGGCTGTTCGCACATTTTTTAGACGATTTTGGTAAGTGGCAATAAAAAATCGTTTCCTGCAAAAGAAGTAATTGCAATTGTATTATATTTTTAAAAGTCAAAATTATCGTCTGTGGCTCGAAAGTTTTGTTTTTATTCAAAATGGCGAATTTAACAAAGCAGTGGTTCGAAGGCTACATTTACGCTCTTTCCGAAGAGAAATAGGCATACTCCGTTATCCAAAAACGATGCGAGAGTCATGGTTTTGTGATATCTAAAGCTTCGATATTAATATCATCCACAAGAAAGGAAAAAAAACCGTCAAATTGGAGCCTCGAGTGGGACAAAAATTCCAAACAATTATCCAAGGAAAAAACGGACATCTTCGAATATTGGGAAGGTACGTTGTTTAATGCTAAAAGAAAATCCCCCTAGTCGAAGGACAGTTGCAAAATTATTAAAATGCTCGGTGTCCACTGTAAATAAAATAATAAACTTCGATTTAAATCTTAAGAAAGCGAAAAAGCGCAATGTTCATCGTCTTCTTCCGAAGCATATCGCTCGACGCAGGACACGCTACAGAATTCTGTATGAGAAACACTTGTCCAAAGGAAATGGAAACCAATTGTCACAATAGATGAAGCATGGGCGTATTTAAATGATTGTAATAAAAAAAGAGCCAATTATTATCATAAAAGGGGAGAAAAAAATTTAAGTACATGGTTCAAAGAATCGAAAGAAAGTTTTTCTACGGAATTTGTGATTGTTGCTGGTTTTTCTTATAATGGCAAGTTAAAAATAAAGAGAGTCCAAAAAAATGTCAAGATTAACTCCAAATACTATCAGGACTATATTTTATCGCCCATTTTTCTGAATGAAATATCATCGCTTTACGCACAGTGCCATCCATCTGTGAAACTCGGGACAAAGCTAGCAGTCACACACCAAAATCCACTGTAAATTTCCTAAAAGAAATGTAAGAAAAAACTTCTATCGAGGCCTGACCCTTCACGGATATCCCTACTTAATCTCCCGATGCGTCACCTATGGATTTTTGTGCTTTCGGACTTTTAAAACCTGCATTATCCAAACGTTGTCCCGAAACCCTAACAGGACTCTGGAAAGCTGTTTGGGAGGAATGGGATAGAATACCTCTTCTGACACTTCCGAAGGCATTATATCCTGGAAATTGCGGTGTCGAAAGGTAGTTCAGAATAAGGGATGCCAAATAGAACATTTAAAACACAAGAATATTAGGTAATTTAGTTTTGTGAATACAATATACATCATCTAAAAAATGTGCGAACAGCCTCTGTATAAACGTACCGTGCTTTTTCCACTCTTTTTTAACTAATTGTATTGTCCGAAAATCGGGGAGGGGGAGAAAATAATGCTAGTCATTTAATTTGCGAAGGGCGAGCTTACAGTCAGAGCATAACAAAAGAAAAGGAGCCGTGTATAAACTGCAGGTTAATTATCACAATATTATTTGTTTAAAAGGAAAGGATATTCCAGGAAGAGTGCACAGCAATATTAACTATACAATATCTTGTAAGATACCTTCATTTCTACCCTCTGTAACGGGAATCTTGCCCGTTTATATTGTTGTCTTTGCCACTTCTAATTCTCCTTATCATGTATCAATAATTAGAGAAGGTGCAGCAGACTCAGTGAAGTCGCAGACAGAATGCCAGTTTAGTGCTTACTTCGCCGTGATGAGTCGGTTTTTGTATTAGGCCGCCATGGAATTGAACAGTTAGAATGGAAATATTCGGCGTGACCTTCGCAGGTAGTTTGCGAAAATTTGTCTTTATCAGAAAGACGAAAATAATCCCTAAGTTAACGAATTCATTATGAAATTTAGAGGAACTCGTTCTCTAAACATATTGAGAAAGATGAAAATGACGCGACTACTGTTAAAATTTTCACAGCCTGACGCTAAAAATTCGTGATGAAGTACGATATATATCTACATGTCAAATTGAATTTATTTTTATTTCGGAAGTTCTGCAACTGAGCTCACTTTTGTTTACTTATTTTTAAATAATAAAAAATTGCACGTACGTCTCTCATAGATATTGCTCTTCGGAAGCGTTACAAAATGTATTCTCTTTCCAATTCTTTCCTTATATTTATATTTTGATTGGTTTCTTTGTCTTCTATTCTATCAAAAACTTCAGCTGCATTTTCTCGGCAGCATGAGTGTCGCAACTTTGGCTATACTGATTTAAAATTCCATACGAACGAGAGAACGTTTGAAATAAAGTATACCCTCTGCGTTTTGCATCGCATTGCCTTTATGGAAACGGAAATGGAATATATATTTAAACAACTCCCTGAAAATGGGAAGTGTTTGGTACATTTCTTATGTTATTTATAACGTATGCTACATTTTGCGCGGAAGTTTGAAAGGTACGTTAGGTGTTATTATTTGGCAAGAAGTTTTCATAGCTTTGTTACTTAGTTCACTGAGTGCTGACGCATTGCTCTCAGTTTTTCCTATGATTTGGTGATGTTTTTAAACGTTTTTATGCGCAGCAGTTTTCCTGAAAGATATATTGGAGTTCAAAATATCATTTCAGAGGCGTTTAATACATTTTTACTCGTTTCCATGTTTGCCATTTTATATTACTATTCTTCTGTCTATATTTTTTGTCTGTTTAAAACAACCTCTATTATTAAGCAATGAAGAATACCCATGTATTCATGTATATATGTATCTATGCACGTATGTATGTATGTTTTGATGTATCTACGTATGTCTGTATTGTGAGAACGTTGGTATATAATGTATATATTGTACGTATGTGTGTATTTTACATATGTATGTATTGTAGGTATTTATGTATTTTAGGTACGCATGTATTGCACTTATGCACGTATATATGCATTGTTCGTGCGTAGTATATAAATATTTTGTGTCAGCATCTATGAACGTATGTATTTCTTGTACGTACGTTTGTACTGTATGTATATATTGTATGTTCGTATTGTACGTATATGTATGCATCTATTCTACATGCGTACGTGTGCATGTATGTATTTCCCGTACGTACGTATGTATTTTAAGTATGTATTAACGCAGGTATGTATTGTGCGTATGTACATATTGTATGCTCGTATTGTACGCATTTGTACGTATCTGTTGTACATATATATATTGTACAACAGATACGTACAAATGCGTACAATACGATTAGGCGAAAACGTCATAGAACAGAACATCGTCAAAGAAAATAACGCAAAGAGAAATTATCGCAGTTCTTAAAATATCGTAAAACAAAATATCGTCGTCGAAAATAAAGCTGTTCAAAAACTTCGCAGTTTAGAAACATCGTCGTCGAAAATATCTAATTAACTTATCCTTAATTTATAACAAACAAACTACAAGAACATTCAGAGTAAGACAAAAATTCCTAATAAATAATGACAACCTTTTTTTTCTCTCTCTTTGTTCCCACCAATGGATGAGAGGTAAAGACCGCCGAATACTGGTGTTTCGACCTGGCTTTCGTTCGAGCTCAGTCGAAGGAAATGACTGGTTTTCCGCATGAGTAAAGTGAATACGAGCCATTTAATCACAGAAAGTTCTCCACGAAAGTATCCCTTCTCTAAATGCACAATTTACAGACTTATAAGACTAAAGAAACTGAGCTCACTGAGCGGAGAAACAAAGTGGATATATGCACTGTTTATCGAAAATTAAGGAAAAATCACAAAAATAGCGATAACTCCCTCAAAAATAAGCCCAACCGTGCAAAATTTGAATATGTTGCAAACTTAAGGTAGCTGCGTACAACTGCCGTATGCAAATTAGTGGCGCTGTACTCGGAATACGTCATCTCCGAGGAGCATAAAAGTCCATGTTTGAAAGCAAGTCCACGCATTTCACTGTGATTGTGACGTCAGAAATCTGACATAGCCAATTCGTAACAATGACCTCCAGTCGTCATTTGCCTGCAGAACTACGATGGAGAGGCGTTGGGAGACTAGAGGCAGGGCAAAGTCAAACAGAAGTGGCCAGATGGCTAAATGGGAGTCCTCCTGTGGTTCATAGACTTTGGAGGCAATTTCAAACCACAGATTCGTCATCCAGCAAGTTCAGCTACGATCTGCTACGATGAGCGATATTTGACATTATGTACGCGCAGGAATAGAACCGCTACTCCGACTCTTCTTAGATCCTCCCTTGCTGCACCCACCGGAAGGTTGATGTCAACGTCAACTGTGCGTAGAAGGCTTCACGAAGGTGGTCTGTATGCGAGGCGACCAGCCATCTGCGTGCCGCTCACGTCACACCATAGGAGGTACCGTTTGCAGTGGACACAACAACATGCCCAGTGGACGCCTGTTCAATGGAGGGCTGTTCTCCTTACCCATTAGTCCAGGTTTAGTCTAGAAAGCGATAATAGGCAATATTTGATATGGAGAGAACCTGGAACCTGTTATCATCCGTCAAACATCCGTGAAATAGATGCATACGGAAGAGGCAGTGTCTCTGTTTGGGGTGGCATCTCTTTGGGTGGACGCACAGACCTTCATGTCTTTCCAAGGGGAACCATGAATGCATAGGTTTATAGAGATGACATCCTCGATGCTTATGTGCCCCCATATGCCTGAGCAATAGGTGATGCTTTCCTGTTACAGGACGACAACGCAAGAATACACAGGGCTCGCATCGTAGATGATTATTTTCAACAGGAAACAATTATGCACATGGAATGGCCAGCTAGATCCCCGGACTTGAAGGAGCAAGTTTGGGATACTTTAGGGATGCGTGTAGCTTCTCTCAATCCTCCGCCTCAGACCCTTGCCGCGCTTGCGATTGCTTTGCAAGAACAATGGCTGTCGCTTCCTATGGAACTGATAGACCGCATAATTGAAAGCATCACACGTCGCTGTGTGTGCTGTATTACTGCTAGAGGCGATCGTATTCCATACTGATGGTACTTTTCCAATAGCAAACGGACACCTTCGATTTATTCATTTTATACATGCGCTAATTTCTATGCTACCATAAGTGTCTGGTAATTTCTTTTTGTGTTATTTAATACCTTACTATGTGTTGTATATTGTGGGTAAGTTTCATAAAATTCTACGTGTAAGTTTTTCAGTAATCGTGATTTTTGTGATTTTTCCTTAATTTATGATAACCGGTGTATATAGACATATTTATATACATTTGGTGAGACCGATTGCAACCAAAATGCGAGGTGCCCATCTACATGTTATAGCAGCCCCACATACAAAATTTCAACGTTCTGAGGGTACTCGGGTTTGAGTTATGCAACATACATGTACACATACATACGTAGGTACACACAGACGCCACGAAAAAGTCTCTTCCACGAGTCCATTTTAAATCAGTTTATAATTTTTTGGGTGGAGAAGAGTCCTTTATTCTGTTTTTACGTACGAATGTCACTCAAACGCATCGTTAAATTGCATTCGAGAGCGGTCAAAATAGATATTTTCGTTGAAATATGATGCCCGAAATTTTTCGCGATGACAAGACTTCCATTTTACTTCGTACAAGGAAGTCAAAATAAATGTAAATTGAAATTTTTTCCTACGCGCCATTATTTTTACGTTCTGAACCGGCAATGTATGAAAGCCGGCGTTCTGTAGAATATCTAAACATTTTATAGAATGCCAAAAACTGTACGGCAATGTTCTAAACGGTTAACGTTTCACTCACTTCCTAGGCATTCAATAAAATGCTAATGACAGATCGACAACGTATGGAATACATGTCCGATTAATTTCCCGTTTCTTCTACTTATTGTATATGTGCAAAGGAAACCAGTGATGCACATGCATGCACAAAGTGGCGTCAAAAAATTCATGCAGTCTGTAATCATACTTATATTTATTGCACTCTGTCTTTCAAAACTGAAATTGCTATCGAAGATAAAATTAAGTCTGCAATCAATTTCGAAGTATAAGCAAAAAAAAAGTAAAATGAATTCGGAAAAATATTTTCCACTGCTTCTTTCCGAGTTCCTATTCCTGATATTGGCAACGGACAGGATGTTGATCGCAATATTGTTACGAAATGTCCAGGCGCGGTAAAATAGCTTCCCCGCAAAGCAGGCTTCGGGTTGCTAGATTTGGCGAGAAATCTCCCAGTTGGCGATATGCTATAGACGCATGGAGAACCTTCTGAAACGAATTCTTACTGGTTTAGCCCAGAATGTTCTCGATCACAAGCCAAAAGCTAATAAACCATGCTTGTACGCGGAGATTGAGTCAGTGCGGACTCTATCGAGTTGATAGTCAGTCGGTGAGCGAGTGTCTCGTAGTCTAGTGTTGAGGTGGTCGTCCAGCGCATCGAGAGAATCTTTTAGTGTACCGCAAGTTAGTGCATCATCAAGTTTTATCTTAGAGTGTGCTGAGCTTCGAGAACGACCGAAACCAATCAGCAGCTGTACTCTAGTGAATCCTTGAGTGCATCTCGAGTTGTTGCGTGGAGAGTCTCAAGAGTACGGAGAGTTCCGAGAACGACCGAGCAGAGTCGGGAGTTGTACTCTAGTGAATCCTTGAGTGCATCTCGAGTAGTTGCGTGGAGAGTCTCAAGAGTACGGAGAGTTCCGAGAACGACCGAGCAGAGTCGGGAGTTGTACTCTAGTGAATCCTTGAGTGCATCTCGAGTTGTTGCGTGGAGAGTCTCAAGAGTACGGAGAGTTCCGAGAACGACCGAGCAGAGTCGGGAGTTGTACTCTAGTGAATCCTTGAGTGCATCTCGAGTTGTTGCGTGGAGAGTCTCAAGAGTACGGAGAGTTCCGAGAACGACCGAGCAGAGTCGGGAGTAAAACTTTAGTGCTTTGCCGTGAAGCTGTCTCCACCGTTATAGCCTGATACCTGAAGGCTATGTCGCTGATTATCTCAGCGTGTTTATAGTGGTTCTTCGGCGACTGTAAAAGTGTTTTTGAAGCTGTCTTGAAAATACTGGCCAATAAAGTGTGTTTCAACACTTGATCAAGTAGTGTCGTTCCTTATTCACTCAAAATCCACGAATCCTTAACGTACGCGTGAAGAAAGAAGAAAAAAACGTAACAATATATTGACAAATCTTATGAGAGAAGAACTCCTTCTTCCGACTTGGAATTTGTTACGAACTTCCTCTTCGGTCACTTGCAAAGGCTCAGCTCGAAGGTTGTGTTCGAGGATTCGTTAAGTGTATATATAAAATAGTTTACCAAAATACGATACGTCTTTGCCTGGGAAAAGTGTAATTCAAAATGCCATTCAAGCTTACTGTGTTGACAACAGATAGGTAAATTTGATCTCTTACTTTAAAAGGGAAATTTTATTTTCTTTAATAAGAAAGGTATACAATTTCTTTTCCACATCTTCCATTTTGAATAAAAGTTTTTTAATGGAAGATTTTTATTATTTTTCAAAATGACTTAGGCGTTTTTGAGGAATGCACGCCTTTTAAATAACAGCTTTATCGTGACCCTCTTTTTCATACTTTGCCTAAACAGCATTTTTCAATCTATGAAATATATTCTTATTCTATTCACTTCTTATATGCGTAGGTATTATATATAATGCTTAAAAAGAATATAATAATTCTTATCTCTCATACTTTGCCTAAAAAGTCTAGGTATTTTATAGAAAGTCGTCTTTTCAGACGTTGGCCGGCAGCATATATAAGTTTTGATAAATATTTAGTAAATAAAATTTACATTGAAAAATCGTTTCGTTAAAAAAAAGAAAACGACATTTATCTGCTTCTAGATCGTGCATTAAGGCCCTATGCAATTTAACTTTGAAACCGGTGTAATACTCTATCCGAATAAAACCTTTCATACAAAATTAAAATCTTTCAGTTGTAATTATCTGAAAAGATTTTTTCATTCTGTAGACAATTGGGTGTAATATAACCATCAGGAATTGATCTAAAATGAAATATAAACTGCCTAATATGACTCGACGTTAAGCGGAATAGCTGAACTTGGCAGGACGACAAAACAAAAATGACGGTGAGTGAATTGACGTAAAAAAAAGGAATCACAAAAGCGGAAGAGAAAGATATAAAACCAGTTCTCTCTCGTTATCTTAATCGTATCATAATCCCCTAAAGATTCACTCTCATCGTTATACGAATGCCCCAAAATAAATCCCATTTTTCCGCTATATTTATATTCTTGTCCACTCCTCGTTCAGCTAAGTGAAATAGTCATTCGAAATTCGATAAGCGTTTCAGCTCCAAATCTGAAATAGACAGAAGAACTAAATTTCGTCTTTCTTTCCACTTACATTTTTGTATGAATATTTCAGGGTTTTCTTCTGCGTGTCAGGCATGTAATGAGTCGATTTCGCTATGCTTATGATACTTTAATGTATTTAGCAGTTTTGTTGTGCACTAAAATAAGGAAATCATAGTGATATCTCGATATACGTCATTAATCCGTTCCATATACTTGGACGAACGAACCGAACGAACTGTTCCAATATATGATAAAGTAAAAATGATTAATTCCTAGAAACAAAATCTGATGTATACACCACATGATTTCCTTGTATGGAATATTAAATTATACACAATTTTCCTGCATTTCATTTAAACATATTGAATTAACAGTTAAGGAATTTTGAATTTAAATCCACTTCCTCGATAGCGCATAAATTACAGCACAATAAATGTACTCTTTAAAGTTCACTGTATTTATTTGCCATAGCCACACTTCGGCGCTAAACACAGACGATTCAGCGCCGTTTACCTAATGCGCATGCGCTACTAATCAGTTGCATTCTCACTTCGCGGTAAGGCAAAAATACATAGACATTCAAAATATTTTACTTCAAAATTGTAACATATAGGAAAACATAAAACACCAAGTACCTTTATAATAATTAAAAACACAATTTTTATAATTAAAATTACGATTTGTACGCAAAAACCAGCTAATAGCTTAAATAAAGAATTCCATAATGAATGAAGCATAATTTTATTCGCAATAATAAAAGAAGGCGTTACTTTATTGTTGCGAAGCTTAGTTTCTCCAGATTGGCAACAAATCCACTATTCTGCTAAGCTTCAAATGTAAACACTATCATAACTCAAAATTAGGCTTAGCCGCACTAAAAAAACTTGATGATTATTGATGATAATAAATCATTGATAATTCCACAATTATTGCATGCAGGTTAACTAAGGGCATAAATTTTTAACCGAAAGATAGGAACAACATAATTCAATCATGTTTAAAGCAAAAGATGTACAGTTTATAAACATATAAGAGTAAAGAAACTGAGCTCACTGAGCCGAGTAAAAGATTGGATATTTATATACGTTTGTCCGATTGCAACCAAAATGCGAGGTGCACATCTACATGTTATAGCAGTCATGTATACAAAATTGCAGCATTCTGAGGGTAGTCGTTTTTGAGTTATGCGTGATACATACATACATACATGCGCACAGACGCCAGGAAATAATCTCTTCACAATGCATTTTAAATCAATTTTATAATTTTTGGGGGAAAAAGAGTGTTTTATTCTGTTCTTATATTTATATATTACGAAAAACATCGTGAAATTGCATTCGATAGCGGCCAAAATGGATATTTTCTTTGAAATATGAAAGCCGAAATTTTTTACGATTACAGTACTTCCTCTTTACTTCGTACAAGGAAGTAAAAATCCTGTCGTTATTGTAACTTTTCGATCGTAAAATGCAGACGCGTTGCATGAAATATGAACTGAAAGTAAATGAAGCACTGTTTCCAAATGAAAAGCAATTTTTCAACGATTCGTAATAGCTCTGATTTTTGATTGGGAATCGATTTCATCCCCTTCGCAATGTCAGCCGATTGATGACGTCTTTGTGGATGACGTCGGATTGATGACGAATGGGAAATTTGTAGACACCGTTGTACTCGGCACACAATATACATATCCAAGTTCGGGTTACGCATGTAAACTTAGTACTTTTTAACAATCTCTCTTTTGACGTCCATGATGATCCTAACTATTTTCATCGTTGCGTCTCGGTAACATATCTGAAAATCACTGGCAATGAATTCACAAAAATGTAAGCGAAAAAGCACAAAATCACTTGATAATTCAAGTTACAGAGTGGAATATTTACTGAAGAGTAGCAACAGGCGTACTGATGATCACGAATGGTCTCAGAATTTTCTCGAAAGAGGTAAAGTGGCAGTCGTGATTCATAGAACTCGAGTAGTTTTGCAAACAAGTGCCATTTACCAAAAAAAAAATTCTCGATTGCAAATTGCACATGTTTCAAAGCTATCGTATACCGAGGTAACATTTTAGTTCTGTCAAGGGTAATAAATGATGGCGTTAATCTATGAGGCATTTTATTTTGGGAAATCGATTATTATGATTTAACCCTTTGACTTCTCCTCTCCTTAGTCGATGCCAGGACGCAAATTAGACTGGAAATTATTCAAGTCAGAGATTTCTTAATGTTTTATTAATGGATTATGTGCAGGGTTTTGAATGCTTTACGTGTAGATTTAGATTTATATTAAACTTATATCCAAAAGACTTTAGAATATCATTCTGCTGCTGCCATTCTGGTAAAGCACAACTCTTTGTTTTATTCGTGTCTGGCGATCTCTATATTCCTTTTATTAGCTCAAAGGGCGTTAACGCAGAAAAGCTATTAATTTCGTTTTGGCATTTTGCGTTGATTCACTTTTCAAAGTGTTGCCAGCAAATATTACAGCAAAAATATAAACCACAAGAAAAACACTTGAAACTTGCAATGAACTTGAAATAGTTGAAAACTCCAAGCCTTAAATAGCGCTTTGAAGTGGCACCACAGGCGCGCGTGATGTGCGTCTGCGCTGAAATGCTAATCATTTGCATATCTCACCTCCGCTAATGCATGTAGTAAATTTCATGTTATTTACGTGCTTCCTTCAGGGTGTTGCATTTCCGGTGGCCAGCAGTGTATTTTTTAATAACTGTTTATTTTAGTTTTGAAAATTGACCGTGATCTTAAATATTTAGCCACTCCTTTTGCTTGTTTTAGAGCAATGCGAAATTTTTTAATTGATAATGATTATCAAATTTTAAAACTGTTCATTTTGATTGCGTATCTTTACTGACTATATGTATTCTAAATAGTGTATTACAGTAAACAAGATTTAAAATAAAAATCATACATTTGTGACAAAAAGCAGAAATTAGATTACTCAACTCTAGAGTAAATCTCCTTTCATATCAAATGAAACTGTAAACCCTCACGGATTGGAGGAAAATTTCGCCAAAATCCCCATCTCCTTTCTTCTTGCTTAAAAGCAAGACTGCTACAGAAACTGTAAATTTTTATTCCGACTTTTGGGTGGTTTGCAATTAAGAATTCGTAACTAATTTTGTTTAGTCCTTACTTCAGTAATCTTAAACATTTCTGGCAAATATGCAACTGAAGATACATATTTAGATCTGGATATATTGTAAGTGTTTCTAACATTTTAGTTTGTTAACTTTTGTTTTTAAGCCTAACTATGCATTCTTTCAGTAGAATAAAACCGCCAAGTTTAGCGGAAACGTTCGAAAGTGTTAAATTATTAAGAGGTAAACAATAGTGCTCGCTCGAATTTGACAAGTTACTTAAATAATTCTGAATAAATAATGCGAATAATTCAGACAGATATTTAAAACATTCGAATAATAATACATATTAATAGAGATTCGAGTGTAACAAAATTTAAAATAGCAATAGATCTTTAAATAATTATTTAATTATTGGTATTCTTCTGTTATCGTGACCGGATTCAGAAATTTATATATGTATGCACGTATGTATGTATGTATGTATGTATGTATGTATGTATGTATGTATGTATGTATGTATGTATGTATGTATGTACATACACGCACATATATGCACATGCATACTTTCGTACGTACACATATATTCGCACGTACGTACTTATATACATGCATACATATACATACATACCACGTACGTGCATGCATACATGAACGCTTACATCCATACACACATGCATACATAAATACATTTCTGAATCCGTTCCCGATAAGAGAAGAGTGACAAATTATTAATATCTGTTTGAATAATTTAGTTAACAGCTTTTCGAGGGAGCATACAGAACATTATCTAGAGAGATTGCAAGAAATAAAAATGTTAGTTAATACGGTTCATAAATGCTGAATTTATTCATTAGTTGGACAAATAAAAAATCTGTGATTTGAGCTTGTTCATGTTATTATCATTTAATGCGAATACGTTATTATTATTTCATAATGCTATTATTTCATGCGAAGAATGTAAAGAAGATGCTATTCAAAACTGAAATGACTTTTGATAACAGAACCGAATTAATTATTTTGTTAATGTTAACGAAAAAGCCGTTTTTGCATCATACAATGGGAAAAAGAAACTTTCAAAATAGAAATTGGATTTAACTAATATAAAAATATCAAGAAATATGAATATTCATAATGAAAGTAATTAAAAGTAAATTAATAAGACCAAGACTTGCGCTAAATCTGCAAAGTAATAAAGCAATAATTCACTATAAATTATAATAAGAAAACTCTACATATTACATCTCCAAGCAACGGAAATTGAATTTAAAATAATTGAAAATGTATTTTTCAGAATTTTTAGTCCTACTTGCTTTAAACACAGTTAAGGAAAAACTAAACCGCAAAAATGCCAAAATCAAAAGTAAACTTTTTAAGTATTGAAAAAACCAGTTATTGTTATTGATAGAAGATTAATCGATTTATCAAGGGGATAAACCAATCTCCCATCAATAAACAGTAACTAAAATAAGAGAGAGTGTTTCATCTTTCTTCCAAGTAAGCGTCAAATTATTTGCTAGATTCAAATCATAAATCTAATTGATATTCAATCAAAAAAAAGATATTAGTCACTCAACCAAAAGTATCCTGTTAAAAAGCAAATAATCTTTAAAATTAATATTTTTAACTAAGAATACAATTAATCTGAACTAGATGTTTACTTTAGAAGACATATCCCCTACACTCTCTTTTCATTTCAAATACAAAAGTAAAAACAAAAGTAGATTCAAGAACAAATTTTAAAAATTTATAAGAAGATTAAAAGAAATAATCCATATAATTAAAGTTAAAACTGTAGTAAAAAAGAAATTAAAAAATTAACCAACTTGCCTTCGAAATTTTAGAATCTAATGATTGGAATGCAAGTACGTATTAAGAGATGGAAGCAAAAGGGTTGTCGTAATAAGTAGTTTTCTATTAAAGAAAGTTTAGCCTAAATTGGCGACAGTTTTCTTATTATAATTTAAGAAATATGAATAGGTATTTATTTTCACAACATTTTAATTAAGGAAATGCAAAGGTTTATGAACTGTTCATAATGTCTTTAATGCAAAAGTTCATTTTTGAACTATCTGTTACGTTTTTGGAAGATGCCTGATCTTTAAATTCGCGAGGCATTCCTCATTGGAAGAAAACATGCCAAAGTAAAATTTTGAATAGAGCAAAAAAGCATCTTTAGTTCATCGGATATATTTTTAAAGGAATTTGTTTTTGGAAGGTGAAATAAGAAATTCTGCAGATCATTTTATTTTCCCTTTTTTTATTTATTTATTATTGCCCCTGTAAAAGGACTTGTATCTGATCAGCCTGAAAACGATACAGCTATACAAATCTACGTAAAACTGAGACTTTGCTAATTTTAAATTAAAATGATGAATGACTCAACCCTTCGCTTTCTGACATTTTTCTGTCACTTGACAACATTTATAACTATTTTGACTTTATTTAGCGAATTTATCTTCTACTTGGTGACTTTATTTTAGTTTAAAAATTGATTCTGTAACAGTTTCATCTTACTGATCACACTGTTGATCACAGTAACAGACATACTTTCCATGTTTTCGTTTACAAACGGACATGGATTTTGCTGAACTAAAAAATGTCTGAATGATTACCGGTATCACAACATCTACTGTACCTTGAAATGAAGTGCAAATGACTTTTAATTAAGTGCAGTAAATTTTCCAGTAATAAACTAGAACCATTTAAGTGAAAATTTTGAAATAGAAAGATTTTAAACATTCTGGGATCAATTTTTCTGTCGACAAAACTCACAACTTTCAACGATTGATAAACTTGTGCTTTTTAGTAGTTTTTTAGATGATCGACCGAACACTTTTGGTCGATGGAGTTAGTATTTCGGCTGACGCGTAGGAAATAATTAAAAACACGCCTTTACGTAAACACAGAAATACAAACTGAGTTACACGAGCTCATTGGATTATCTTAAAAACTCTATGCACTTTCCATGTTCTGTGCTGTAAGCAAATAAAGTAGAGACCGCTGAAGATGCTTGCTTATATGACTCAAATACTGTTACCGAATTTCCGCCCGTTTTTATGTGAAAACGTAGAAAATACGTCACTTTTTGTGATCAACAAGTCCCTTAATAGGGTCGAATGACTATAGACTACATTATTTTAACAAATGTCGATAAATGAGTTAAAATTCATTACAAAATTTCTATGGACAGAGAAATGTCGCCAAGTTAGGGATTAAGTCATCACACAATTTGTTTTTCATTTTAGTCAATTATTTAAAGTTAAGGAATAAAACAAGGTTAGTTGTGACATAATTATTAATAATTTTGTGAATCTGAGAGAAATTAGACGCAGGTTTCTTTTTTAGTCCAAAGGGGCATTGTTCCTGAAGGACTATTGTTTTCTTTTTGCGATTTTGCGTGAAATCGCTATAAATGGCTGTATCACTTTTCAAATTGTTGCCGCCAAAAGTTATCTCCATATATTATATTTAAAGAAATTAAATAATGAGGAATCTGTATAAATGTATATATATATATCTCCAAATATAATAAAACAACGGTACCTAGAGCCATCCAATTTTGAATAACGTACGTTTCCACCCGAATATGCGCATCTGGAAGCCCACATTTGGAATTCAGAATTTGTTTTATTATCTATTTCATATTTTATAAAACTTAAACGAATTTTTGATAAACAAACTTAAAGATTTAAAAGCGAGCAATGGCAACACTGTGCGGGTAAAAAAAGCTTTTTATCTTCAGCGCGCGGAGCTGTCTATTGGAAATTCTAAAGATAAGCTCATTTTAAATTATTTTGCGATATTACTGTTGAACTGAATTTTATGGTTTAAGTGCGAAGAACATGTTATTTAATAAATAAAGGTAACACACAAAACGTTAAAAAAACGCCCCTTTGGACGTAATTTAAAATCTGAAACCTTTCAGATTTTGTTTTACAGGAACATATGTATGTTCTCGCATTGTGAGAAAACTATGGCATTCACAATCACTAAATTTTTAATACACATGGTTCTCCACCCGAGCACGGGCTTCTCCATATTTTGAGTTTCCAATTTTTGATTATTTCATACTTTGTACAAATTTAATGAAATTTTGTTTAGGAATTCAGTGACCTGAAAACGAGTTGTGATTGCATTGTTCGAAATAAACTATTTTTATCTCCGTCGTGTCATTCGGCAAAATATGAGATATTTTCCCTTCAATTTTAATCCAGAAATTCGGCTATTTGAAAGCAGTGTGTTGTCATTGCCTCACAGAGAATGCCTGTTACCTCTGTACACTAGGATATTGGCATTCTTTAAAGTTTAAGGTATTTAACGTTCAAATTTAATCTTTCTGTTACTGAGTAGCAAACTAAGTGACTGAAAAGCAATAAACGCCGTTCTTAAAAAGTATTTTTACTTTTTAATCTTTTCGATTTATTTAAAAATGCATTTAAATCTCCAGATATCTGGTTCGAAATATTAGCTGGACTCTAGCTTGCCTCTTGATCAGGTACATTTAAAAGAAATAATATAGCTAATATATATATATGTATATATAAATGGGGCAAACCCTAACATCGTATCAGGGAATCTAAAGTTACGCTGTTTTTATATATTTTGTAATTTTGCTCTCGAATTTTTTGTAAGGGCGAAGAAAGCGATGCTTGATAAAGAGGCTAAGAGAAAAAAGCTGTCTTAGCGGATGTGAATCCAAGAATAATCTGGGATACTCAATGAGAACATAAAATACTTAAGAAATCTTTTCAGATATTCATTCTTTCTTTTAAAGAATTTTACATACTTGTAAGAGGAAGGAAGCATTGTAATCGCAACATTTTCACTTACCGGATTTCAACGAAAATATTCATTTTGTCCGTTGCCAAATCCATTTTGACTATTTTTTGGTGATGTCTGTACGGATTTGATTTTCCTACTGTTTTGATTGCAATGTTACCTGTTTGATGTCATCGATTCAGTGATTATTATTATTATTTGGGCTAAACAAATTTAATTTTTCGCATTTTAAATTATGATCAGCTAAAACAAAGTGTCATTTTGTGTGAAATTTATAATACGCCGCATTTTTTACTTTTACACTCACTTTTCGCCGCATGATATCGTTCTACCGTTGAATGTTTTCTTTTCAAGTATTGATAGCTCTTTGAAATTAAGTTCTTCGTGATATCCTTCAGCTTTTGCATTCTTCATTATTAATTTTTCCTGTAAAACTTTGATCATATTTAACTTATCAACTTAAAAGAAAGTAGCGGTTTTGGTACTTATATTCCGTTGACCACGAAACTAATGCCAAGCGTAACATCAGCATTTTCGTTTGACGTAACCCCGATTGTTTCTCGATAAGCCACGTTTTTTTTTTCGAATGAATAAGGATATGAATTAACTGTTACTACTTCATTTTTCTTGCGTTTAAAAGAAAGCATTAAAATCTGGAATCTATGTGCTATAGAATAGCGATTAGTGGATTATTTTCAAAGTCATAGAATCTTTCCATCAAAAGATTTGTGTATAGCGTAATAAGGATGAGATTTAATTAGCTTAGTATGGTCGACGAAACAGTAGTGGACTAGAACAACTGCCTGGTAGACTGTTCTTATACCGTTCTAAACAAAGCTTCCGGTAAAACTGGAAGGCCTAATAAAATAGAAGTCCACGAAAGCTTTCCCATGAACTAATCGAGTCGATTCTTCTTTGTTTGTTATGTAGTTCAGTAGGAATTCAGTTCAGTAGGAATTCATCCTGCTCTTACCAGAGCTTCACTGAATCCCATGAAGGGACGTGCACTTAAAAGTCCATGTGAATCACCTTTAAGGATAGGACTTAAAAGGAATAAAAGCGGGTAGAATACTTATTGTTTATTAAATAAAGGAGGTTTGAGAATTCGGCAGAAACGATTCTCGTAACTTTGCGAAGGGATTTCCGCCAACTTTCACGCTTCGATGGTAGCAAACTTCAGAGGTCGACGAGATAATACGTAAGCATCGTGGTATTCTAGCACGATCACAAGAGAATTTTGTGTATTGAGCAAAAGTATAAAACCGGGCATCAAATGAAATTATTTATAAGGAAACTCTATCCAAAAGGCAAAGAGGAACGGCTCGTGAACGATCTGGTTCATCTTTAATAGAATTTACGTGGCAGCGCGATGTAAAATGAGAAAACTATTTCATTCTTTCATAGAAGTAAATGCTGAATTATGTCTTCCAAAAATGTAGATAGTGGAGTCTCGATTATCCAGGTGTAGATCAACCGTTTTATCCTGATTGCGAATCAGTGACGGATAATTAATGCGAATAATTAATGAGTGGCCATGCGCATTCAATGCAATGAGAGTGAGTATGTAAAAAGCAAATACGCGTACGTCCGAGTATGCTCTAAGAAACCGCTAAACTGCGTTTTAAGTTTAGTTTGAACGATTACCTCGGACAATTATTTCTGCACGTGTGCAGTCGCAGGCATCCTTTCTGTTGACCAGTGAGATTTTTTGGTTTGTACTTATTTTCGCGCATATTTTCTTCTTCTAAAAACTGATTTAAAATTTTATAACTAAAATATAGTTCAAGTACGCACTACAGGTAATAAAAGCGAGAATATTGTTTCTGAATTAAAACAAAAACTTATATTAATCGAAAGATTTGGACGTGGAGAATTGACAAGAAAGCTCGCCGAAGAATAGGAAATTGGTGCGCAGACTGTTAATAATATTATTAAACAACAGCAACAAAAAAAATCCTAGCGTATAATGATTCGAAAACAGTGCTGAAATAGAACTTCAAAAAATACACAGTGAAATTAGACAAATAGTTAAATGTTTTCAAAAGCAAAGCAAAATGACTCATTGTTTCTAAGAAATACGTCTTATATGTCATTATGGTTTTCCCCATGTGTAACGTGTATACGAGCCAGTTTTCCTTAGAAAGTCCTCCACGAAGGCATCCCTCCCTTTAGGCAGATAGCCCTCGTGTGCTTTGCCATAACTGAATAACCTAACCTAACCTAACCTAACCTACTATGTCATTATCGCAACCACCTTCCCGCAATACAGCGATTTTTGAAGAAGAAAAAGAATGGTAATTTCAAATCGGAGAAAATTATTTATTTTATATCATGCATGTTATTGGGTACATAATTTTAATTTTAGTTCGTTATTTGAAACGATTTATAAAACTACTCACAAATGGTAGGAGCCGCAAGTAATTATACCAGTCTACCACAGTGATTACCGTGATTACTGTGATAAATGGGAGATGACTATTCTAGAAGCAATTACCTTTTTGAATGCCGACGTATTTCTTACACCTTTTTCACATTGCGTTTCCAAAATACATTATCATCAGATGCAATTCTGAACATTTCCGCCTTTGAGGCAAATTATTATATTCCTGCAAAAATATCACAAAATTTTCTTTGTTTTCAGGCGAATCCCATAAGCGCATGTTTTTGAATCCTGCCGAGGATAAAAAACATCGCAATTCGCCTTTAGTGCTTCTAATAAACCAAAACAGTATGTATGAAAATGGCGACGTTGCTTTGCTTATTCAAACGTACAGCTATCGCTGTATCATTACACCCGCATTTGTTTCACAAGAACAACTGTTTCGTACAATTTTTCTGCCTGGTTGAAAGAAAGACGCACGATTTTTTTTCCTTTCGGAAAAAATTTGCAAGTTGTACATTTTCAACCAATCAGCTATCAGCCTGTTTGTAATGGAGAACCAGTTTCCCCTGTGTTAACCCCAAAGTGATCTGTGGTGCTTGGCTGTTGTGACAAAGCAGAAAAATTATTCCAAACAGTTGTTCTTACGAAACGAACGGATGTGTGATAGCAGCCTGAAGAATTGTTATACTGCTAGTTGCCAAGTTTGGCAACTTCTACCATGGTAGTTGCGGTAATACAAAAGTACCGAAATAAGCATATACAATATGCACGAAAATTGACAGTTTGGATTTCAGTTACCCTTGATCTGCTTCCCCGCCACTAGCCCGAGAGTAATGTAAATATTATTTCTCTAAAGCTAAATAAATATTACATCAGTTTAAATATAAATAAATGTTACTAATCCATCAGTAAAGGTTATTTACTATTTGTTCCCGTATTGCGGTTTTTCATTTTTTTAAGTTTGCCAGAGGGATTTTTGAGTATTCGCCAAATTAATTCTAAATGTCGCCAAAGCATGTGTGGTACCTCTTTCGATACCGAAGTCTTCATTAAATTCAAAGAAAATACATGTAAAAGAAATTACAAAGAAAACACATATTCATCATTTATCAAGCTGTATTTTGTTATATTTTGCTGCGTTTTGGGCAACAGCGATGAATAATTATGGATAGATCTGAAGATTTTAAAAGAAGCTAAACACCATTATAATATGCTAAAGCAGTTCACGGGAAAAAAAAAAAGAGTAGAATTTTAGAAAGAAAATATCTTCGAACGTAAATCATTTATCTCACTTGATTCATCCACTCAGTACTTCATAAGATATCGCAAGATGTATAAAAAAGATAAATCGAATTTCATCTCCCTTGAAACTATCTAGAGTCCGAATAACTCATCTGTTGAAAGTTCAGCCGCCGCATGGATATTAATGAAGTTCGAAAATCATTTTTTTAATCATTACAATTTGACATCATCTATAGTTTGAGGTCAGTGTAAGTTTTAAAAAAAATCTGTTTTTTTCCCCTCGGCAATAATTTTTTCTCATTGCTTCTTGTAGTTAAATTTAAGCTGAGGATTTTAAGAAGTTAGGCGTTTACAAAATAGCATCTTTTACAATCGTATGAATTACTTCTGTGCATTGCGTTTAATAGTTTGATGCTTTCACTTTTAACGAAACTGCAGTCGAATCGGTCTATAACAAAACTTTCGTTCTCGCCCAGATTGCTATACATTTAATGTTATTTCATACTGCTAAAACCAACTTCCCAAAGTATCAATACATGATGTAATGAACTATATGAATATCTTCAATAGATGCGTTTGCATTTTTACTTCCTTGTACGAAGTAAAAAGGGAATATTCTAATTACGAAAAATTTCGGGTAATATTTCAACGAAAATATATATTTTGACAGCTAACGAATGTGATTTAACGATGTTTTTGAGTGACATCCGTGTGTAAGGACAGTATAAAGGACTCTTTACCCCCCCCCCCTCAAATAATTTTAAAACTGATTTAAAATGAATTCTGAAGAGATGTTTTCCTGGAGTCTGTACGTATGTATGAATGTATCTCGCATACCTCAAAAACGAGTACTCTCAAAACGTTACAATTTTGTACATAGGGCTCCATGTAGATGTGATGTAACATGTAGATGTGAACCTTGCATTTTGGTTGCAATCGGCCCCACAAAATGTATATAAATATATGTATATATATATATATTCACTCTGCTACTCGGCTCGTTGACCTCAGTATCCTTATTCTTTTAAGTTTGTAAATTGTGCATTTTTTGCTTTAAAAATGATGGAATTATGTTGTTCATATCTTTCCGTTAAGATTTTTATGCCCTTAGTTAACCTGAAGGCAATAATTGTGGAATTATCTACTATTTAAAAGTTTTTTAAGTGCGGCTAAGCCTAATTTTTGGTTATGATCGCGATCATATTTGTTTACATTAGAAGCTTAGCAGAATAGTGGATTTGTTGCCAATCTAGAGAAACTAAACCTCGCAACGACAAAGTAAGGTCTTCTTTTATTATGGCGAGTTAATATATGCCCGATTTATTCTGGAATTATCATTTAAGTTATTAGCTAGGTTTTGCGTACAAATTGTAATTTTAATTGCAAAAATTGTTTTAACTGTACTTGGTGGTTTATATTTTTCTATATCTTTCAATTTTTAATGAAAATATTTTGAATTTTTATGTATTTTTGCCTTACCGCGAAGTGAGAACTGAATTAATTAGTAACGCGTGCGTATTAGGTAAGCGGTGCTGAATCGTCTGCGATAAGCTCTTTCTTTTTTATTTGTTTAATTACTTTTATGCATCGTTTTAGATTTATTATAGTATTTGAATAGAAGTTGTGGTAATTCCTCAGATGCCATAATTTTTGCTCACTCTGACTTATTAAATGAACGAGATGTAACGCTGTTAAGTGAACCTAGCCCGGAAGTATGGCTATAGTAAATAAATATAGTTAAATTTAGAGATTGCATTTATTCTATTGTGGTTTATGCGCTATCGACGAAGTAGTTTTAATTCAAATTTCGTTAACTGTTAATTCAATATGTTTAAATGAAATGCAGGAAAATTGAGTATAATTTAATATTCCGTAGAAAGAAGTCATAAGGTGCACACATCAGATTTTTTGTATTGTTTTCAGTATTTCTGCACGATTAGACGACAAAGTTCCTAACTCTTTAAATTTTCCACGTTTATGATGCATTACGATACATATTTGTAAAGTACAAATTTGCTGCACGTACTTGTACCTTACGTTCTTTCTATGTTAAATCCCACTTTCTGTGTAATAAAGACGATATTAAATTGTTGTGTTACCCGAATGAGAACACAATAAGCATATCTTAAAATATCTTAAGGTGTTCTTTGTGTACGGCGTATGTGACCATTTAACCAAAGAACTTAAATGCCTTCTTTGATTCTATTTAAATTCTTTGAACGAGCTTTCAGACAGAGCTGTATTCAAGGTTGGCGGAATTTTAAATTTTCTTCACCGCAAACTGTAGGCACTCCTCGGTCTATTGGATTCTTATTCAGTTTCAAAAACCGCTGTTCACATATAAGTATTCCCCCAAGCAAAGCAATTAATTTCAGTGCAAAAATTCGTAACTGAACTCGTTTATTTTTTTGACGAGTAAGAATAAAAGTTAATCAAATCTGTTCCTTCAAATCTTTGAAAAAGACTTATATCACATTGTAAATTAATTAGTTCCATTTGTAGAATTTCTGGTGAAATTATCACGTTCATCTTTCATGGTATGAAATTAATTTAATTCGGACTTCGAGTAACTTGTCTTGGAATCTTGGCAACACCGTATTTGCAACAAATGCATAATTGAAATATCTTCGCGGGCCGCATAAAATTACTCCGGGAGCCGATAGTTTGAGACCACCGTTTTAATTGACCAAACTTGAAAGAATTCCTTAATAACAAATATTTGCATTTTTCAAAGTTTCCGAATTTAATCTGCAAAACTGTTAACCGCGCGTATTCAGGCATCCTTAACACTTATTCGTAACCGCAATATGTAGACGAAATTTCGCGTGACTTTGGAAATGATTTTGACTAAGACTCTCAAGAATTACAGAATCGGAAGTTCTCTGAAGAAGTTTAATTCGGAGTAATGCCTATTAATATCTAAGAAACTTACATTTCCCCAGCGTTGTGTGTTATAACCGGCAGCTATTACATCTGCGAAGAATTTAAAATTCAATTTTAGAGAAAATTTCCGCATGTAACTTGTTTTGATCAAACACGAAATGCCACATTAATCAAAAATTTTTGGCACTTTTCGAGGATAGAATTTCGTGCGTTTCCGTTGTGGAGCGTGTTCTTTTTCCTCACCGAGAAAGAAAAGAAGTTGAGATAATTGAATTTGAATTCCATTTGAAAATTTTCGCATTTTAAGTGCTTTCTACTTTTGATCATGGTGGTGAAAAATATTTTATTCTAAAATTAGTATTTATTAATGAGATTTCGCTCATAAAATTTCAGATTGTGCTTGGGATATTTATGATAAATCTTCAGAAATGTTATTTGGACTTTTATTAAAAAACATATTAGTTGTAGCTCGTTCTAACAACCTTTTAATTACCAGTTTCAAAAATAGCGCAATTAATTTAGCTGGTCAAAAACTGAATGTCATCATAAGAAACTGTCCTTGTAATTATGCATTTCTTTTTTATTAGTAATGTTGAATCTGTATGTATGATGTACGTTTATAAAAGTTCTAATATTGTAACAAACATATATTGTACATATATATATGTATAAAATTTAATAATGTGTGTATTCATGTATTCTGTATGTATTTATACTGTATTCATGCTTATTGTTTGTATATATGAATGTATGTTTGTAACTAACAAGGTATGTGTACTCCTCACATATGCAAATAACCCTCATGAACAGGGTTATTTGTAAATGTGAACCCTGTTTGATAAATAGGGTTATTTGTAAATGTACCCAGTTTCGAACAGACGTAGCCTTTATCCGAACATGTGCTGCTCGAAGCCTGAATCTCGAATTTAAATTTTTAGCCCAAAGGACGTTAGCCCAGAACGGCTATTAATTTCGTTTTGGGATTTTGCGTTGAATCACTATAAACGGCGTATCACTTTTCAAATTGTTGCCACCAAATATTATCAACCTGTGTTATATTTAAAGAAATTAAATAATAAAGAAGCTGCATAAATGTATTACTAATTAGCTGGATTAGTGAAATAACACTTGCCGGATGTAGTAAAATTATTTTAGGCAGCTGGCATGAGTCTGGATAAAATATGATTTTCTGTTACATCTTGACGGCATAAATATTATTTAGATGTTCCACTTTTGTATTTGGTTTCAAAATTTATAAGTTTGAAGTTCCTAAGTACTCAGTTGCTGGAAATTGCTGCCGATGCAGATGACAGTATGCGAATGTCATATGGTACGCCAATCGCGACTGAAAGTCGGAACATATGCTAACCGGAGAGTTGCTGAAACCGCCAGCATTCTGAAGGGTTTGAGGTGGGTTCATGATGATTCTTAATGTTTGTAACTCTCGTAAGATAAGCTTTGATGCTATTTGTGTTTCTATATCTGAAACAATACACTGTCGCTGAACTCTGGTTTGCGCTTGAACACTTTGAAGCAAGACGTTCCTTTCTTTGGGAATGATCATTTCTCGCATTTAGAAATAATTCTACATAAGTCGAAGAGTTTTCCGGAGTCCTGTTGACCAAGGGTTATCATCCTGTCTGAAGTTTGGTAAATTGCTAAAGTAGCCAAGTGGGATCGAGTAACGACTCCACAGATTTTACGTCCAACGTTGCAATCTCATGTGCTAAGACAATATATGCCACTTCTGAGCCTTTAAGTACCAAGTGTTTGTGTTCCGGCCATTCCGGAGGGCAAGATTAAAGTAACCGGCCATTCCAGAGGGTAAAAGATATTAATATAGAGGACATTCTAGAGGGAAAACTTAATGTAGTGTCACTACCATCTCAGTTAGAATCCCTCAGGTTAATGCAACATCCTGTTAACAGACGAGTCCAGATTTTGCCCTGGAATCGGATTAAAAACATATAAGGTTCCCGAGAGAAAGAGGAACATTTAATCACGTCCAAAACATCATCGAATATCATGCGTTCAGAAATGGCTGCATCATGGTGTGGACTGGAATTTCGATGGCATATCGCAGCCAGCTACACATCTTTAAAGACGGTTCTGTGATGACTGAGCTGTATCGGGATGAAATCCTACGGTCCTACAACCATTATGAAAATCTATGCTGCGGCATTTGCTTATGATTAAATCCCTATGGATGTTAATGTCCGTCTCCGTCGAGCCAATGTCTTGCAGTCTCATATGGAGTGACTGCTGTATTCCTTCGATCTTAATCTCATTGATAATATATCGGACGCCCCTCGGGCATGCTGTCGCTGCAAGTTTACCTCCTCCAGCCGGTCTCAGACGGTTGGAAACTGTCTATTGATATCATCCGCCAGGGTTTATTAACTTATTGAACACATGAGTAACAGCTGTAAATTTGCTTGAAGGTCCGGGTTGATCACATACCATAAGATTTGTGTCTTTAGCTTCAAACACTTAATAACCGAAATGGAATGTCACCATCACAAGCTAGCTGAAGACATTCAAATATCTGAAGAAATTCTAATGCCTACTAAAATGAGAGATTGTACATTAGCAACAATTATAAGTTATTTCTATAACTCATTATATGTAGTTGTTTTTTATAACTTATTGATTAAAATAAAACAAAGCTTGCAAAACAAAACGCAAGCTATTTATTAAAATAAAGAAAACTTGCAAAAGGAAAAAATAGCTTATTTATTAAAATAGGAAGACTCTTTACAAGTTTAGTTAAAAATTCAATTAATTTTTCTGTATTGAAACTAATATTAATTGATGTGAGTAACTGAGACTTTTCTTTTTTTTTTCAGAATGAACTGGAGCCTTTGTGGTGGTGTCCTGTCCTTCCACGTAACGAACGTGGCCCTCCACGCAACCGCGGTGGTTCTCCTTATGTATTTCTGTAGAGAAGTGTTAGCGTGGAGAAGGGACGCCGCAGTTATTGCCGCCTTGATGTTTGCATCGCACCCAGTTCACACAGAAGCGGTAAGTGTCAAAGTATCTATTTGTTGTAGGTTCTTCCGTATTCACATAACCACCATGGCGCAAACTTTTTCTAAAAATTTCCAAACTATCGATATTTGTCAGAAGTCGTAAGAATTATCAACGTATGCAAAGAAAGCCCATTTTAGCAATTTAGAATGCAACATTTAATTTTTAAATAAAGATTACGTGAGATGTTTAAAACGTAAAATACTTGCATTCTTCGAATCTTTCCGTAATCTTTTTCGCTGTATTCCCCAAGTACACAACGATCTGTTTTCGCTTCAGAGAACTGCAGACCTCGATAACACCGGCTGTCTACCAAATGTATTTTGCCCTTTGCTCCCTTAAAAAAATTAGCGACAAAATCGACAAAAT
>KK116516.1:52378-94100 GCA_000611955.2 Stegodyphus mimosarum
TCCTGCACAAATTTTATCTCAGTCTCTTCCATTACAGGCAAATTCCAAAAGCGCATATTAAGTTTAAGGCGAAAAATGTCGTCGTTCTTTTTAAAGCCATTGGAATACTACAAAAAGGATGTATAAGGTTAAGATGGTTAGGTATAAGTGCGGGGCCACCTATTTTTTCCCTTAATAAGTAGGTGTCGGCCCCTTACACTAGCTGTCGAGATTAACAACGCCTTTTGGGGCCACCGGTACTGTTCCGGTGCCGAGGTGCTAGTGTTCTTTGGTGCAAGCAACATTGTAAGCTTTGTCACAGCTTGCGATGCCACCTGTTGTCCCCCATTTTATATCCGGACGTTCTTTGATGGCGGATTATTTAGTTATGTACGGTATGACTGCATGTTTATTATACCTAGCCATACAATACTTTATAGATACAATCCATGTACTCAGTTCCTTTACTTTGGCTACTGTTGAGCATTTTGATTTTTTAAAGCCATTATAATTTACTCATATTGATTCGTTGACTTGCTGGTGTTAACATGCGCTTAATGCCATTTAATGGAGATTAAGTATGATATGAAATGCTTTCGTTATTTGCTGCAACCGTTTTGAGCTAGAAATTCAAACAATAATCATTGGGGACTTTTCTTTGCATATTGATTTGGGTGCGATCACTCTGTGTGGCACGATTCTAGACCCCTTGATGCCAGAATATCCATTATTTGGGTTATGCGCTTTTCCATATAACTATTATTGATTGTGAATCTCGGGTACGGTTTCACATTTTATTCTAGTCTTTGTTTTCTCGGGTGTAGACTTGTTCATATAATGCATGTGAATAGTTAATATTCTGAATCCCCCCTCTTCCCATGTAGTAGCCAAGCGGAATCGCAGAGCGACCTCCACAGGTGTGACATCTATGGTTACAGCGTCCATTGGTAAGGCGATGTCTGCAGCTTCTGTACGCCGAAGATTACATATGAGTGAACTGTACGCCCGGGTACCTCGAGTTTGTGTTCCTCTATCCGTCCAATGAAGAGGGGCACGATGACAATGGTGCCGGGAACATGTCAATTGGAATGTGTCTGACTGGAACAATGTCATGTTTACTGATGAGTCAAGATTTGCTCTGGAGCCAGATGACAAGCGTATAAGGATATGGCGTGAACGACGAACACGCAGTCGGTCCCAAAACATCACCGAACATCATGCATTCCCAGACGGAAGCATTATGGTGTGGGCAGGGATTTCATTAGGATACCGCACCGACCTGCACATCTTTAAACGGAGCTCTTTGACGGCTGTCCGTTATCGAGACGAAGTCCTAGAACACATTGTGAGATTGTACGCTGCAGCAGTTGGCCCTACTTCTGTTTTAATGGACGATAACGCACGTCCCCATAGAGTTGACATCGTCGATGACTATCTGGAGAGTGAAGAAATTGCGCGTATGGCGTGTCCAGCCTATTCGCCCGACCTTAATCCCATTGAAAATCTTTGGGATGCTCTCGGCCGTGCTGTATCTTCACGTTTCCCACCTCCAGCCATTCTTATTGAGCCGGAAACTGCTCTACAAGAAGAATGGCGATTGCTTAATTCTGCGGTGGTTGACCACCTAATTGAAAGCATGGTCCCAAGGTGTAAACTTTGTATACAGATGAGGGGGGATCACATACCCTATTAATGTCCTTTTTTTATGCTGCTTATTTTCACTTTATACATAATTCTGGTTAAGTCTCCAGTATGTCATTATCTGATAGCTTACAAAAATTTAATTTTGTTTTCATTTCTGTATATAATTATTAATTTCGTTTTATGCATAAATATATATGCTACTTTCCTGCCGAATTTTGTGTCAATCAAAGCAGCATTTGTTGATTTTTTTGCATTTTACATCTTCGTGCTTTCCTTTTGGAAGTGAGTGTATATGTGTGTATAAGCAATTAGTATAACAAGCCATATTTTTCAAAAAAAGGAATTAAAAGATTATTCTACCTGAGAAAGATAGTATAGGGCAATAAAATGGTCGCATGTTAACTGCAAGTGAAAAAAATTCAAGCCAGATTAGAAATTTCTCCTAAAAGTGAATTATATATACACACACATATTCTTTTTTTATATTAGCTACTTTAGGCGGCTGACTGCAAAAGCATCTAGTGAAACGAAAATTAAATTCGAACTGTTAGGCAAAGAGAATCTATTAGAGTATTTTTCTCATAACGCTTAAGAGCTAGGTTCTGAAAATTTAAAATATAGTCACCTTATATTTCTTTTTTTGTGTCGTACACAGTTTTCCCTCCGGGGCTAGTTTATTCGTAACCTGTATTCTCTTGATTATTTTGTATTTATTTGTATTCAGAGTATTTATTCAAACTAGATTGGCATTTTAATATTATCATTTCATCCATTTAATTTTCGTGTTCATTATTTGAAAAGTATTTTGAGCAGATTTTCCATTCAAAGTAAGCCAATCTTTGAGCTACTCCTGTTTTCTGCAAATTTAAGGAACATTTGACTGAAAATCTGCAATTTAAAAGATTTTTTGTGGCCAATGTTCGAAACATAAATAAAATCAGAAAACTCTGAAATCGTTTGCCTATCCGGAAAACGCAATATACTTGTCCTTCGAATTTAATCAACACACTCGGCGATTTGAAGGAAGCCACTGTCCGAATTAGATCATTTTTATCTTCCACGCGGGCTTGTGATGTCGTTCAGCAAAGCTTAGTATATTTAATTTTTCATTCAGAAGTTTGTTATTAATTAACAAATGAAGGCACGTGATGAACGCTAATAAACGCAGATTCATTTAAATTATTGCTTATTACCAGCTGGACCCGTAAAAACAGTAACTACATTCATTCAAACCATTATGCATTTTTATTTTAAATACTCTTACTTCCATCTTGTGAAATCATCAGACATAAAGAGGTGATCGTTTACAACAACTGTTACTGCTATTTCTACACTCGGCTTTCCAAAAGGCTTCTGCATTCGCTGTTTCGTTCCTAAAGGGTTAACTAATTTAATACATTCCTCAGAAATACCCTTAAAATGCTCAAAGAAGACAAAGATGATCAGTTTATGTGTGCTTACAGCTAAAACAAAGTCTACTTTATTGCCATTAAAATGTTCTACATGCAGCTCTTTGTTTTGATTTAATTTAGTTCCTCTCTACTCAGATAACTAAGTTAACTAATCCTTTATTTTGGAAAATCTGATAAACTAATTGAATTTATTTCACTCGAAAGGTGCTAAGCTCGTTTCGTAAAACAGCGCTGATGATCGGAATAGTGGAAGAGTAGAAGAATTGGAAATGCTAGGTTACCATTTTGCTTTATGCTTCAAGATGAGGATTAAAAATTGATTTTGACAGTATTCATTTGCTTACATCTGAATAAAAGCTTGCTTCTTTTTTAGGAAAGGAAAGCAAATAAGAGATTAGAATTCGGAAATGTATGGTATTTTGAAAATAAACAATCTTGAATTTTAGCTTAACGGAGTCAAAGCAAACATTTTTTTTTAATACCAAAGGTGCTATTAGTCTCGACGTTCGCTTTTTGTCCGAGTCCCTTATAAAATTGTTGCCACCAAATATTACCGACATGAAATTTTTAAAGAAATTAAGTAACTAATAATCTGTATGCATGTTCTTCGTATTGTGAAAAACGACAGCCATAAAATTTTGAATACCCGTAGTGTTCCATTAGAACCTGGACACATGGAAACCCAAATTTTGAATTTCGAATTTGTTTTTTTTTTTTACCTATTTGATATTTTGCAAAACTTTAACCCTTAAACACAGAGGTGGGGTCTGTATGACCGCGCCAGTATTCTAGAACTGCGAAAGTGCTTATAAGTTATGCAGTTTATTCTTCTCCTTTTCAGTACTTTTATGTTGACGTAAAATATAATTATTCCTGAATTTTTATTAAACTCTATCCATTAGTTTTTGTTAAATATTTTTTTTTAAAATTGGGCCGCGGTCCTATAGACCTCACCTCTGCGTTTACGTTACTTTTTTCTCGAACTAGGAGGGGTGGTTTTATTACTACATGAGTCATTTCAGCAGCTGGCCTGATAAGAGAGAGTACCAAATTGGAAAAAAACTGATTTTTGGATGGAGTTATCATCATAATGAGTGAAACCACATATGGAATGAAAGCTTCAAAAGCCAACTGTGAACCTAGAAATAAAAATACGTATTCGGAGAGTGCTAGGAGTTTCCAGCGGAATCTGTTCTAACCCAGATGTTACTGATACCCTTAAAATGTGTAAAACATGCTTGCTCTTTGTCCCCCCCTAGAATGAGAAAAACTGCCTATCTATGTTTCAGCTGCAAGAATCCGATATGTCATGAATGTGCCAAAAGAATTTCAAAATTTGCGTTGAAAATGCTTGAAATAATCTGCTGCAGTTTTTTAATATTCTTTATATATTATTCTTTTTTTTGCATTGTTTTACATAATACAGATTCTGTAGATGGAAAATTTATTAAATAATTTAGTTTGTACGCATTTGCGAGTAAGTAGTGTATATGTTATTTATTTGATGAAGCCTTCCGTACTTTTTCATACGTGATTTAAAAATTAATTTAATTGCACTCATTTTAGAGTTCCAAAAAGAAATAATGACTTCAGTATAACAAAGAAAGCGTACTAATGCTTATGTAATAACAAGAGTACATTATTCTGAAATTTTATATTTTTAAAATGCATAAAATAGAGCGCGGTACGTAAACACCTCCTCTGTGTTTACGTAACAGAAAATGAACGTCTGTACTTAAGGGTTAACGAACTTTTGCTTAACGAACTCAACAATTTGAAAACGACTGTGACAACACATTTCGAAATAAAGCACTTTCATAGCAGAGTACGAGGCTATTGCCCTTTAGGAAAATCTAAGAGTTTGTGTATAAGAAATGTATATTTCAGTTTTAGTTAACGAACGAGGCTATTTGAAAACAATGTGTTGTCGCAGCCGAAAATAAAACAATTTTACCTTCCATTCCAAGCGTGTCGCCATTCATTACAGCCTAATCTATTTAACTTTCAAATTTAATTTAATGTTATATATCTATCCTAATTTTATGTTTAAATGTTACATAGTAACACAGTTTTAAGAAAATATTTTCAGTTTTTTAATAGGATTGATTTAAATACAAATGCTTGAAAATCATGAGGTTATTCTTGACTATTTTATACATTTTCTCTCTTTCTGATGACTGCTTTAGGCGGCTGGTCACGTGACGGGTAGTTTTAAAGAAATAATATACGGAATATAATAAAACGCATGGCAGCACTTAACACTTTACTGGGAATCCTAAATATAAGTTGCTTTTAAAAATTTTGTGATTATGCATTTGAACTGTATATGCCGTAAGTGATACTTAGTTAGATACTTAGCAATAGCAATAAAACTGAAAGCGATCCTTAGTCATAAAACTGAAAAGCCAAAAAATTTTGCATTAGCGAGAGGGAGTATTTTATTAGCCATTTTGACCACTCTGAAAAACCATTTGAACGATTTTTTTGCTTGACATCTGTACGTACGGACAGAATAAATGACTCATTTTTTCCAAACGGACTGTAAAATGGATTTAAAACTGATTCAGAAGAGAATGTTTTCATGATGTCTTTACATGTATACGTATGTATGTATATATCTCTCATAACTCAAAAACGAGTAGCCTTAGAAAGTTGGAATTTTGTGTATGGAATTGCAGTAACATGTAGTTGTGCACCTCCCTTTTTGTTTGTAATCGGCGGTACCAGACATATATATACTGAAATTCATAAATAATAAATTACAAATAATCCTATAAATGCAATAAAGAATTTAATAAATGTTAAAACCAAAATGTTTCAAACAAGCAATACTCCAATTCAAAATATCAGTGAAATTTAAAGGAAAACTAACATAACAGAAGAGGAATTAAATCAATCTCAATGCTACTTCGTCAGGAGGAGGAATATTGAAATCAATTGAAATCTCTCTTGCACAAAAATCCTTCCAGAATTAGCCGATGAACTATTTCAATGTATTTTAATTATAATAGTTCACCCGAACAATCTGGTCCTTTCCAAAGCAAGGAAAAAAAACAAATGTAACAAAAATATGTAATTCTATAAGTGAAATAATAAAATACTTCAGTAAAAGTTTCAAATCAAAACAACCTTAAAACAAAGATCACGTAATCCAAAGAATTTAAACCGTAAGGGAAATAATAAAACTTTAATGAAATGACTAAATTAAAACTCACAAAAAATAATTAAAAACTTCGAGCACTGTTTTTTAGAGCACTTTCGAAACTATGGATAAGATCGTGACTGTAGTGGCATATAGGTTTCCTATTTTGTTTACTGTAGCGATAGTAATGTAGGTTTGCCACTTCATTGGAGAAACAAACAAGAAGGTGATCACTCAAAAGGCAAAAAATTGGAACAAAAACAGAATTTTGAAACCAAAAGAAAAAGTTTTGAACTTCTATTAATATTTTAATCTTGAAAAATAAGAAGACCACTTCACTAATTAAAAATGAAATTTAAGTAAATTCTGACTCTTTTAAAACAAAAATGGGAATAAAAATGTCATTCAGTGTAAAACTTAAATTAAATTTTAGAATCAATTATTCTTTAAAAACAGCAGATTTAAAAAGGATGTCCAAAAAGTGGTCAAAAGGTTTATAATAATTGTTTTGTAGAAATGGGTAGAAAACATTTTTTAAATTTTTTTATTTAAAGTTACAGAAAAAAGTTTAAGAAAGATTGAAAAAGGAAGTAAAGGAATTGTTAGAAAAGTGAAAAGTCTTCACGTCATGGGCTTATCATGACCCTTATTTTAATAACAGAATGAAAACATAAAAGATCCTATAAATCCTTTAAAATATCCTTCTCTTTTGGAGCTTTCAGATAAAAAATTCATACTTTTAAAAAGTATGATAGGGTGTAGACTACTCCATACCTTTTTAATAGAATAATAATGAATTTTATAAGAATTTCATTTTCTTTTAAAATTTTGGTGAATTAGAATTTATGTCTGTGCTTGTATTTCAGTGCAGACGTTTTTAATTCTACTAACTTGGTTAATAATAGCGTTTGCAATAACTTTTTTAGATACGTTGAAGTTCCAATTTATTAGTAAAAAAATTAAAATCATCTCTTTTATCAAAAAGTTTAATTTCTGTAAGATTATGAATTCTTAGATCAAGATAAACTATTTCTGTTTGGTTTTTATTGGTCTTATTAAATTTTAGACAGTTTGGTAGGTGTTGCTATTTTCGATGAGATTACAATTGTTGAAATAATAATGTTATCAATATATCTATAAGTGTGTTCAAATTTACTGAAATCTGTATCAGAAAGGCTCTTTAGGAGTTTGAATATTTTTGAAAATAGAAATAAGTTTCAGGAGTGGAATATGAACGTCTCGTTGGAATTCCTTGTGTTTCCATGAATCAGTTTTTTATAATTATATGTTTATAAATTGTGTATATTTTACTTTAAAAGTCATTGAATTATGTTGTCCGTATGTTCTGGTTGAGGTTTTTATGCCTTAGTTAATCTGCATGAAACGGATTCGGAATTATCAAGAATTTAAAAGGTTAAGCGGCGCTTAACCTTTTAAAGAAATGGAGGTCTTAGGCTTCTAAGACCTCCATTTCTTTACATTTGAAATTCTTAGTAGAATAGGCCAATTTGTGCACGAACTTTAGTGTCTTTTTGCTAAGTGGGACCAAAATTAAGCTTTCAGTTTTGTGCACCGAAAAATGTCTCTTCTTGCCTGCTCGCCGAATTGCTTTTTTTTTCGTAGAAACTGTAATTTTAAATGTAAAAATTGTTTTTTTTAACCTTAGTTGGGGTTTTTCCGCATTTTATTTTTAATGAAGATATTTTGAGTTGTCATGTGCTTTTGCCTTGCCGCTAAGTGAGGTTTCAGGGAATTAATGAGAAATATATCTCTAATGGGCTTCGAGGACATAAGATTCAATGAAGTGCAGCAAAAAAAAGTGTGTAATTTAATAGGTCCTTTAGGTGTTTACATCAAATACTTTTCCTCCCGTCAACCTATATTAACATATAAGGAAGGTAATTTTCCAAAATTTCGATTGTGAGTTTTCAGTGAATAATTACGAATTATAGTCCCCGCAAAACATTTTCACTGTCGTCCGTCTGTTGTGTACGTCTGTTTGTGTGTACGTCTGTTGTGTACGTTTGTGACGATTGCTTTGTACACGATAACGATTAATCAGTCCTTAATTTTCGTATGTATGGCTTCTCATATAAACGTTGATAAGAATTTGTTTATAATTACGTATCCGGATGTGGTATTTTACTTGACGCTCATAGCAGTTTTGAGTGGATAACTGAAGACCCCATAACAGCCCCTAACAATGGACTTCAGCAAATAATAGTTTTCAATAAAATATTATAAGAAATATCTTTCTGAAGTTTTGAATTTTAGAATTAAAGAATTACATTATTACGAATTTTGTACATAGATAGATGATTTTAGTGCAATTATGTGTAAAAAAAATGTATTTTTCTGTGTAATGTTAGCGAAAAATCCAAAGAGAGAAACTATACCGGAAAAGTTTGAATACAGGGCCAAATGCATTTAACATTGAGTAAATGGGAATCTGGGTAACTTGGCGAGATATCGCCAAGCTGACAGCGGTTTTGACGACTTATTTTTTCGCGGATTTTGACAAGGAATTTCCAAAAGTCGCCAAGTTTGGCGACATTTGGGTCTTGTCTTGTCTCACCGTAATAGGTATTGTAACTGAATAAATGTAATTGATCACTATGTAAGGTTTATCCTAATTTTATTAACAGTTATTTTATGCACCTGTCCTATCATTCTAGTTACAGCTTACAATTTCCTGCCAGAATGTATTTTCAGAAACGCAGTGAATGCAAATGAATAAAGAGCAGTATTTAAGTCGATGTTTCACCGACTTCGTGAGAGAAAGAGTCTGAGTTTCTGGCTAGCGCGCGTTTGCCTTTTGGCTACGTCTTTCTTAGCTTTGCTACGCTCGGCCATACTTCAGGCCGTTGTCGATTTAATTAAGATTTAGGGGCCAACTACTTAGCATCTTGATAGCTTAGGCTATATCTTTAGTTAAGCTTAGTTAAGTTTAATTTTAAATTCATTTAAATTCAAGCCCAATTGGGGGCTTTGCTGAACGTTCCGAGTTAGAAATTGATTGTATTTATTCTGAAAAATAGAGAGTAGATAACCCGTATTAAGTCTTACGCATTTGTTCACACACTAAAGCGATTATTCGTTTGTTAGCGTTTGTGGGGTTCCTAGGATTGAACATTGAATTAAGTTAGTGAAACCCCACAACTATATTAGCTATAACCGTTATGTCGAATAATTTCGAGAAAGTACTTAAAATATCTCATCGTCCGGTTGAAACCTGTGCATGACTAATTGTTATTGTTGTTGCCAGCTGTTATTTCGGCTGAACTTGTCAGGACTGAGTGTTCTGTGCATATGTTTTGCAAACATTGTGAAGTAACTTACTAAAGTCCTGCTCTGGAACAGGGAGCTGAAATGGGCTTTGTTCTGATGTAGATACTGTGCTGGAAAATAACTGCACTTGAAAGGGATTTAAAATCCTCGTTTATTAAATCACTATTATTTACACACTTCCCAACTCGGGAGGGATACAGAAGGTAAAAGACCACACTTGGGCCTAACTTAACAAATCAAATAAATTTAAACTAAGCTAAATATAAATTTAATTAAATCCTTGCTCACAGAGCTAAATCGCAGAATTGGTCTCTAACTAAATGGTGCGTAGCAAGAAATACTAATACTAGCGCACTTCAATTTATTTCAATATGCAATCACGTAGTAAGCACTGTGGCTTATAATTTTAGCTGCTAGCTGGTCAGGCGAACGTCGAACAGAATGACCGTGATCTGAGACTAAGCTCTCTCACGCTAAGAGGTTTCTACCTCTGGTTTAAATAGTACTTGACTCTACTTCAAATTAGCATAAGCTGAAAACGCGCGCTTCTTCTGACGGGAAGTTGAAACAGAGAAGAGATAGAAAGATTTAAATTAAAATAAAACTTTGTTAGTTTAACTAAAACCTTACAAACTCAGATATCTTCGGGTTAGCTTTTTCTTTAGATCACATTGCATTGTGTTTAATGTACTCAGTAGTTTGAAGTGTAGCTACTGATTGTACTCTGTGATATTGTGAACACCCATACAAGTATTTTTGTGGAAAATTCCAGAACTTTGAAGTGTTTCGTTGTTACTTTGTTGCTGTGTGTGACCAAAGATCGTATGTGGCTTTTTTGATTCCATTAAAATTCTTAGACCGAGTTGTTCGACAGAAATCAATTCGAGTGACATTCTTATGGAAATTTTGAAATTTTCGTAGTCATGGAAAAAGAAAGTAAAGAATTTTAGTAGTTTGAGTTATACAATTGGTTCGCATTTTAGGGAATCTGTCAATAAAAAGGTTAATGTGTTCCGCCATATTGAAAGGTACTTGCATTGTTTGGCTCGAACTGAAAACTTACATATCAGGCTAGAGGTGGCGAAAAGTCTTCTTCAAAGGTTATGCACCTTCACATACCGACGCCTCGGGCGTCACATTTCCCGAGAATATAGAATTTTTAACGGAATCTATTAGGATGACTAACGACGGACTTTCTTATGCCACACCACTAAATTGTCCAGCCGTGGTCACTACTCCAGGGGGCAAAGAGATCACGATGAAGTGGGCTTAAGAAACTGCAGATTTGACTCGTCGGATCTTCAATAGCCCCGCCAAACTACGTAAGCTTAGCCAACTGGCCTGCGAGCTAGTCGTGTTTCGTCGAAGGTCCAGGGTCTTAATCCTCACCCATAGGTTATTGAAACCACCAAATTCGGCTTTTTATAACCCCAGACTGCTAAAGTACAAATCTCTGCCAGTACAATAAACGGGTCTGAAAGCTTTTAGGGAATGAAAATGGTTTATCATTATCGGCGTACACTGGTAACTTCTATCTAGGATTTGAATCCGAAAAAACGGCCTAGCTGCATGATCTTTCTCGTGCTTTTCCCCATGTTGTTGCTCATGCTCATTTGTCTGATAAAGTCATCCCAAGCCCACGAAATTCTCGTGTCAAGGAGTGCAACATTACGCCCGTCGTTGGCAACAGCCTTGAACACCTAACACATGACAGTGCCATTTGGCTCAGTTCCGCCCCCAATTTTGATGTAGAGCAAATCCCGGGGGGGACGGGTCTGAGGGTCTCCCACTTCTCTGCCCTTCCACCAAACCACATGAGAGGACTTTCGGTTCGCCGCATATTTAGAGTGCCATGCCGCACCGACGCTATACATTTACAAATATCCATGCCTTCTCCGGGATTCGAACCCGAGCCCTTCGGCACGGCAGTCAGCGACGTTAACCACTATACCGGTTGGACGGCTTTCTCCATGTAAAATGTGTATACGAACCCGGTTCCCTTAAAAAGACCTCCACGAAGGTATCCTTCTTCTTAGGCATATAGACCTCAAATGCTTTGCCGTAATCAAATAAACCAAACCCAATCAGAACAAACCTTTCTTTTCCAAAACGGGTCTGAGGGTCTCCCACTTCTCTGCCCTTCCACCAAACCACATGAGAGGACTTTCGGTTCGCCGCATATTTAGAGTGCCATGCCGCACCGACGCTATACATTTACAAACATCCATGCCTTCTCCGGGATTCGAACCCGAGCCCTTCGGCACGGCAGTCAGCGACGTTAACCACTATAAGGACGGCTTTATGTAAAATGTGTATACGAACCCGGTTCCCTTAAAAAGACCTCCACGAAGGTATCCTTCTTCTTAGGCATATAGACCTCAAATGCTTTGCCGTAATCAAATAAACCAAACCCAATCAGAACAAACCTTTCTTTTCCAAACAGACATATCATAAATTAAAGCTAAATTCGTTAATATTCTTTGTTATCCGTTATCAAACAAATATGAAAAATACTGCTTTTTTTTAGTTAATCTCTTTTATTATCCAATTTGATATAGCGAACCGAATTTCCCGTTCCTTAAAGTTCATTATAGCGGGGTTCGATTGTATGTGTTAAAGCAAAAAATAGCTGCAGACTTTAAAAAATTTGCGTTCAATAGCACATAATGCCCTTCCCAGTAAACGCATTCATGTCTGATTTCTCTTAGGAATTCTTAGAATGTTATTGTTATGTATTGCATAATTTCCTACAGCAATTAATTGAGAAGCGAGCAGAATTAATACAAAACGAAGATTCTGCATAATTAATGTACGCTTGATAAAGTGGTTTCTCGAAGATGCACGAAAACAACAAGGGAATTCGGAAGAAGCAATTCTTCTTATCTCTAGCTCCGTTGGTCTTAAATAATTAACCCCTAAATTCATTGTAATCGTATGCAAGTTTACATCTCAATTTCCATAAGTTGCCTCCAAAGAACTCTATCATACGCCAGATAAACCGACTCAGAAGACGCATAATTGTAGCGGCAACGGCAGCTTTTTGAAAAGTTAAAACCCAATCTGGAACGTATTTGAAAACAAACTGCTTTGGCAAAGAGCTGTTATCTACAGCGCTGTCGTTAATGGACAACATTATCTTAATTAAAATCGGCGTCGCTTAAGATAACACTAGCACCACACGAAAACTTTTATTTTGTGTTATCGCGCCAATATTTGACCCCGGAACACGGGCTTCGGTGAAGCTCTTTTGTAGGACAGTGTTTTGAGGTGGCCGCTTTGTCATTCTAATGCGACGATAAAGTGGTTGCCACACAATGTGACGGAACTTCAAACCTTGAGAGAGAAATTTTGACACGTTAAGGTTAAATTAACCCGCAGCACTTTGAAAGCTCTCCGAGGATTATATTCCACGTCATTTTATCTAAAAGACGGGTTTGCCCATTTTGCTGAGTTTATAACTGCCTGTTTATAAATGCATTGATAAAACGTGATTAATGGATTGAAAATGTGGAAATTGGCAACTTCTGTTTCAAGACGGAGAATGGCTAAAATATTTTATCAATTTATCGTCGTTTCAAAACTGTCATTCGTTAAAATGAAGCATACGCGTTTTAAATTTATGCGCGATCTGTCTGCTTGATTTGACATTGGCTTAAATACAGCGTTCAAATTGACAAACGGTTAATAGAATGATTCATGCATAGAAGAATCTGGATGATCTCAATACAGTCCAACTTCGCTGTAATAAACCCGGTTATAACAAACGTTCGAATATAACGAACAAACGTTTGCTCCATTTTAATTTCCTGGCCTTCGGTTTGCTATTGAAGACTTACAAAAGAGTCTCGATGATCTCAAAACTGTTCAAACCCACTATTATGAATCTACCTTATAACGAGTACCCAATATATGGAATGAGCAGGTTAGTGTCGAATTTAGTAATTGTAAGTAATAATAATAATTAACTTTCATATGTTTTTTTAAATTAAAATAACTCCTAACATCTTTTGCGACATGCAACCAGCTAATCACTCTTTCTGTAACATCCTTCCATCAAATTTTACACTATTTTGTGAGGTGATCCTGTTTTTTCGGATTGTATATAGCGAATTAAACTCTTGATCCCTTGATGCTCGGTATAGCGAGGTTTGACTGTAATTTAAAATGCATCTTAAACTAAGACATTTCTTCGACTTGTTTAGTGATTCAGCAGCCATGACGGGTCTTTGTGTCTTTCAGAATTTAATTCCAGGCTGCTGTACGTTTGGCTTTAGTTTTTCAATTAATGACTTTTAGTTAGAAAGGTGTATACATAATTTATGTCATTTATCTCCCTTCTGGTTTAAAAAGTATTGCATCACTCACCATTTTTCAGCTTGCATTTTATAACAAAACAGAAAAGCCCTGAAATACATCATTGGTTAATTGCTACATCGAGAAGAAAAGCAACTAGCCAAATCGTATTGTTACGGATTTTGTATTTGGTTAGCTATTTTTAGTAGATTTATAATTAAAATTGTTTCATATCCCCGTGCAATGCAGAACGAGACATTTTAAAAGAAAGATACGCCGGAAAAGTAAAAATACAGGAGCAGGCGCAATTAACAATTACTAAACAGTGTTTCTTACTTTAACTAAGTAGTGTTTCTTCTATTTATAAAAGAGGGCGCTAGTAAAAGGTAAAGTTGAGTGAAAAGCTGCTGTATATAAGAACCATTTAAAAAACTATTTAAAATTATTCTGTAAACTATATGTAATGTAAAAAGTGTGTTCTGTAGCTAAGATTTTTTTTTAATTTAACTGTGTAGTAATGTAAAAATGTGTGAGAAAATGTGTGTAAAAATGATGAAAAAATAAACTGTTGTAATGTGAAAAATGGTTGCAAATTACTAAGGACTGTAAAATTTTTTTAGTAAATTTCATTGATGAAGTATTTTTGAATTTTAATTTAGAAAAATTAAAAAAACATTTTATGAAAGTAAAAAGTATATATATATATATATATATATAGTTTACCTGTACAAACATTAGGAGTTAAACAGGGTTTAGTAAAACTATAAGCAGGGCATTAAATACTAAAACGGAGCGATCCAAACCCTCAAATAGCAGAACAGCCACCATACTGCTTTAAAAATATTTCAAAAACAGATTACCTACTGCAGATTTAATCTTCTTCCCTAAAGATTAGTGAGATCTACTAGCCACTCCAACAAATAGCACTTAATTACAAACTTTGTTCTGTAAAATGAAACACATGTTATTTACATCTACAAAAAAATAAATTAACAGTAAAAAAAATCTGAAATATTTCAGATTTTAAGTCACGTGCAAAGGGGCGTTTCTTAACGTTTTGTGTGTTTCCTTTATTTATTAAATATCATGTTCTTCGCACTTAAACCATAAATTTGAGTTCAACAGCAATATGGCAAAATAATTTTAAAATGAGCATATCTTTAGAATTTCCGATACAAAGTTACCTGCGCTGTAGGTAAAAAGATTTTTTCTTCGTAGAGTGTTGCCATGGCTCGCTTTGAAATTGTTGAATTTGTTAAATAAAATTGCATTAAAGTTTTACAAAATATGAAGTAGATAATAAAACAAATTCCACATTCCAAATTTGGGCTTCCAGATGGCCATATTCGGCTGGAAACGTACGTTATTCAAAATTGGATGGCTCTAGGTACCGTTGTTTTATCACAATGCGAGAAACATACACACATTTATGCAGATTGTTCATTATTTCTTTGAACATAATACAAGGGGATAATATTTGGTGGCAACAATTTCAAAAGCGATTCGCCGTTTATAGCTCCAAAACGACGCAAAATGCCAAAACGAAATTAATAACCCTTTTAAATATAATACAGGGCGATAATGCTTGGTGGCAACAATTTGAAAAGTGAATCGGACATTTATAGCGAATCAACGCAAAATACCAAAACGAAAACAATAGTCCTTCAGGGACAAAGCCCCTTTGAACTGATAAATACTATAACAATAGAAATGCTAATAGCAATTAAATTATTAAATTTAACAATATTAGAAATAAATCTTCGTACAATTTTTTCATGGCGGAACAATTGAATTTACAGGTGCTTTAACTTAGCAGCATTTCTTATACCGCAAGGACAAGCACAATTTTTAATCGAGAACCTTTCATAGTGAGATCGGAAATGTCCATGATGCGTCAGGGCTTGATTAAGTTACTTGTCGCTGGTACACCTTCTTTCACTTCCTATTGAAATTAAATCGTAAGTGAACCTTCCTCTGGAATCAGTGTCATTCCGCCTTGCTTGCTATAAGACACACTTCGATTTTGTTTCAGGAAGGATTTGATGCAATCTAAAGAGGGTTTTAAATCAAAATGTGTAACTTGACTTTCAGTGGCAGATTTTGCCAGTCTATCGGCTAACTCATTACCGATAGTGCCAGTACGGCTCTTCGTCCAAAAGAGTTTAACATCTCTAAAAGAGCCAAGAAAGATGAGCATGCGCTTTATATACTTTATTAGATAGTTACTAGGATGAAAGTCTGTAACTGAAATAATAGCAATCTGGCAATCACTACAGAGCTCTACAGGATCTTGTAGGAAATTTGAAATGGGTCAATATAGATTCTCCCGTAAAGCCACTAGCTCTGCCTGATAGACAAATGCATTATCAGATAATCTATATTTTCTTTGTATTCGTAATTTGTCACGTGAAAAGGCGCAAAAGCTACCCCCGCCATTTAATTTAAAACTGTCTGTAGAAGTATAACCTGACATATTCGAGAAGCCCTTATACCAATCCAATTTCTTCAATAAGGCCGGGTAGTAATCTGGTACTTTATCTAGCTCAAAATATCTAACAGGGAAAATATCACCTAAGCAATCAACAGTACCATTGCATGCTTTTAATTGGTAAGTAGCATATTCGTTTTCAGCCAAAATATCAATCGGAATACATCTAGCCAAAATCTGAAGAGCCGCTGTCGAAACAGTTCAAAAACACTCGGTAATTCCTAAGAGAGCGACGCTTTGAATTTGTAATATTTGTACTCCTGTTTGACCGAAACAGTCCACCATGAACCACATGCATACAGAATCTTTCTGTCAATAGCTCTCTTATATATAAACCCTTAAGTACTTTATCTTGGAAATCATTTTATTGAGTCTGTTCGAATGTAAATACATCGGTCTTTATTTGATCCAAGTGCGGTATAAAAGTAAGCTTTTCGTCAATCCTAACGTCCAAATATTTAATTTTCTTATAAACCTTTATTGTTTGGTCATACAATTTGCACCTAGGCTATAATAATCTTGTATTACATTTTGCAATACTCAAAAGAAAACTTTTCTTTGGATCGAACTTAACTTGCAAAGACCACTTTTCTCACTCTTGAGTGGCACAACTAAATGCACTATCTGTAGTATGATGACCACTTGCTTTGGCCAGTAAAACAAAGTCGTCAGCATAGGCTTGTATACCAACATTTTGTGGTAGTGTTCATTTAATGCTGTACTCGCTATGATATTCCGTATAAGTGGACCAGATATTATTCCTTGGGAACAACACCTTTGATAATTTCTATGATAACACTTCTTGCCATCATTTAAAGAGACTTTCATATCATTCAAAAAAAATCACACATCAATAAAAAGATATTTCTTGGACTTTTATGTTTTTTAATTCTTTTAATAGAAACGGCCACCAAACGTTATTGAAAGCTCTCTTGACAACTAAAGATAAAATTGCAATATGTTTACTTCCCCTTCTATTTCGAAGGGTTACAGAAATTAAATTCTTTATAGCCTGGGTAGTACTTTTACCCGACAAAAAAACCATATTGATTCTTGTTTAAAAGATTTTTGCTAATGAATAATACTGTAATCTTTGTGTCATAAACTTATCCAGCATCTTGCCCATCGAGAAGGCAATGAACAAATGGAGCGGAAAGAGGAAGGATTCTCTTTATCCTTTTTCTCATTTAAATAAAACAGCCTTTTTTCAACATTCGTGAAAAATCCTCCCTTTGAAGGCATTCATTCAAAATAGCTACAAAAAACGTTTTATTACATTAAAACATTTCTTGAATAATCTCCGTAGAAAGGCCATCTTTGCCAGGAGCTTTGCCCTTATTCAACCTCTACTTCATCCAGAGTAAAGTCATAATCATTTTTCGTATCTGAAGGTATCCCACAGTCCAGTCTAATCTGGTGATGAATTGATAAAACATCTTGAGTATTGCCACAAGGAAAATGATATTGTAGAATATAATTTACAGTCTCTTCTACATTTTTAATGTAAAATCTATCTTCATATTTCAAAGAGGCGATCTGTAAGGCTGGTTTATATTTATTAGCAGCGATATGATAAGGAATACCAAAAGGTTTATGAGTATTTAATGTATCTTATAGTTGTTCCCATGTGTGTTTATTGTTCATGGAAATCTCTAGTTTATATTCAGCCAATTTCTTTTTATGTTGAATCTTTAACATATTCCTCTCCATTTTATTATGAATACATCTCTGTTATTTTCTTCTGTAGAATCGAGCTTGACTCCGTAATAGAGATAATTGTTCAGACCACCTTGTTGTTTTATAATTGTTCAGATCTTCAGATTTGCTTGTTTCCCGAAAGTAATACTTTGTTTTACATGATTCTTCCTTTTATTTTTCTTACAAATATTCACTATTGAATTTATAAGACCTTAATATATAAAGATTTAAATCGGATATATTTTCCATATTTTGTTCAGAAACTTGCCTAATAAAGCTATGCAATTCTGAACGGAAAACTAACCAATTCAAATTCCACATGTAAAATCGTTCACAAGTCTTCTCTCTAGAAGAGTTATGTAAAAGATCAGTTTCAATATAGCGATGATTACTACATGAGATATCAATGGGAACAAACCAATTCAGAACAAATGAAGATTTCACAATGGTCAGATCTATCCAACTTTCGCCTCTGGCACCAGAAAACGAGCCGGGCTATCAGGACTTTTAATTACGCTCAACTTATCATCGAACAAAATTCAATAATTTCCTTGCCTCTGGGGTTTGACGAGTAATCATAAGGTCCCTACAAAGGATTCTTGGCATTAAGATCTCCACAGATAATTATTCCAGAGCCCTCATTCAAGTCAAGAAGGCTATTGATGTCAAGCAAATAGTCGTTGAGGTCGTCACTCAGAGGACAATACACCGAGATAAGAACGCTGTTTTTATTATTAATTATAATATTCGATGAAACATACAAAAGCATTGCTGCAGTTTTGTCGAACAGAACAATTTCTTCTTGAAGATATTTTTTATCAATATTGAAAATCTGAAATTTCATCGAGATTACCCGAACTTAAGTTACACATAAGGTTCATAACATAAGGTTCTTGTAGCAAGACTATTTTATAGTCTTTTTCAATAGCTTTAACCTATAACTGACTTGTTGCAGCTTTAGCGTGATGCAAACTTATTTGAATCAATCTTAAATTCTCATGACTTGTACTAGCCATGATTCGTGGGACAATTAAGAGATTCATTAGTCGCTTTTGATAATGACAATTTTGATCTAGACTGGAATGGATGATCAACGCTAAGCTTCAGCTTGCATTTACAGTTACTTACTTGACAGTGAATGAATGCACTTGGGAGTAAGTAGCTTTGCACTCTCAATTGCTTATGTCCAGTTTTACCACATCTTGCTCATATTTCTGATTCTTAGCATTTTGTTTGAAAATGCCCATACTTCGTGCACTTAAAACATTGTGTTACCTTCAAGAATTCTTTAATCTTAAGGCTGGACCACCTTATGTTAAGTTTACAAACCTTCATTAAGGCCTTATATTTCTTTGCATCTATCTACACTGGCAACCCAGTGTACTTTATTATTTCGTCCTTTCATGGAAAATTTTAATTTCAAAGCCACTATCTTCAAAGACAACATTTTGGTCTCTGCTCATTATTTTAAGGTTTCCTCGAGATAGGTCAGAATCGACGTCATAGGTAATAATTTTTGGATCTTTTTTAACCGAACCTTGTATCACCATTTCATTTTTAAGCGGTTCATTTGATTTAACCTCTGTTTCCAAAGTTTCTAAATCTGAAGATTTAGAATATTCTATTAAGACTCCTCCTTTATTAATCTTCCTTAATCTTTTCACGCTAATATGTAATTAGGTAGGATCAATCGAATTCACAATTTTATTTTTAACCTCCTCGGAAGTATCTCCATCCAACGCCAATATGTAATTGGATAGGATCAATCTAATTCACAATTTCAATTTTTAACCTGGTGTAAACTTTGGTATAAATCGTGAGCAAATCCAATTAGCTCTTGAATGAAAACGAGACACAACAATTTTAAACTTAAAGCTTATCTTGCTATGATAGGGCCCGAATTAAATGTTTCCCATGAAAGCCCGTCACACTTGAAATTTTGTCGACTGGTTCTTGTGCCTCTCCCCAGCTATCTTTTAATTAGAAGGATGTAAGGAATTATTCTGTTTATACTTTGCAAGGAATTATATTGGCCTACTCGCAATTAAAAGTCCTTGTTGCGAATCCAAGAGAAGAAAAGCTAATTTACCATGTTTCGTGGTTTCGGAAAACATAATTTCTACACTTCAATATATTTTAAACCCAAAGATCAAAGAATGTTAAAGATTGAAATCTCAGATAGGACAATTAAGTACAGAATGTATTGTGGATATAATCTCACAATCAGTATTTCCGTTGCTAAAAGTGTGATTTTATGTTTTCAGGTTATATGTAAAGCACATACATAGCTCACCTCCAGATGTGTGATATTAACTAGTAGTGACTGGCGGATTTAGTGAGCTACGCATGTATAAATTAGAATGCAGCTAGTCTTGTAGGGTGGAGTGTCTAATCGATAGGGTAGTTACAGTGTAGTTAAGTGAAATACGTAGTATGTTGCAAACAAGCTCGGTAACCATTACTGGTGTCAGCGGTTTTATTGCGCTAAATCTTTTATATGGAACTGTATCTTTTCCTATGATGCCTAAATATACTTTTATTTCCGGTTTAAATGATCGTCTTAAGTTATCTCACAACAGAGTACTAATCTGAATATGGAAATTGAAGCTATGAGAAATCCAATTAATAGTTTTAATAATGCAAGGAACATAAGGGTAATATAAGGAGTGACTAATATAGCATTAAGAATAGTTAATATCATATACCTGGAGCTTTGAAAATTAACTCAGTCTATTATACGGTATTCCCCTTCTAAATATTTTCAGCGCTTTGTTCTGAAAATGTTTTAAATATTCGCGTAAATTTCCCCCTTCTTCATTACGTTTGGAGAACGTACTTCTCTAAGTTTTAAAATAGATACATCCAGGTAGTGGGAGTTTTAGTCAGCCTAATGCAAGAATCGGCAAAGCCAACAAGAACTTGTCAGGACTGAGTGTTCTGTGCATAATTTTAGAAAACATGGTGAAGTACTTACAAGGGTTCTTCTTCTCAAGTCCTGAACTGGAACAGGGAGCGGAAAATACGCTATGTTCCGGTGTAGATACTGTATTGGCGAATAACTGCACTTGAAAGGGATTTGAAATCCTCTTTTATTAAATCACTATTATTTACACATTTCCCAACTCGGGAAAGCTACAGAAAGTAAAAGACCACACTTGGGCCTAACTTAACAAATCAAATAAATTTAAATACTAAACCTAAAATAGAAATGTAAGTAAACTTTGCTCACAGAGCAATTCGCGGAGTTTGGCCTCTAACTAACTGGTGCGTCGCAAGAACTACTAATACTAGCGCACTTCAAATTTATTTCAATATGCAATCACGTAGTAAGCACTGTGGCTTATAATTTTAGCTACTAGCTGGTCAGGCGAACGTCGAACAGAATGACCGTGATCTGAGACTAAAAGCTCTCTCACACTGAGAGGTTTCTACCTCTGGTTTAAATAGTACTTGGCTGTACTTCAAAATTAGCATAAGCTGAAAACGCGCGCTTCTTCTGACGGGAAGTTGAAACAAAGAGGAGATAGAAAGATTTAAATTAAAGTAAAACTTGGTTAGTTTAACTAAAACCTTACAAACTGAAATTCAGTCCATGATTTCGCTGAGTCGGCTACACATTCACTTTCTCTGATTATTTATGAATGATTTGAACACTAGGCAGTGGCATTGGACAACAATAAGAATGGACGAGAGTTAGGTTATAAGGTATTTCTCCCGCCTTCTTCGCATGCCTTCTGGGTGTAGTGGTCAGCACGCTCGACGCGTAACCGAGAGTTCCGTGGTTCGATTCTTGGCGAAGGCCTTGCTCATTTTTCATGTGTCCTGCTTCGAAATAACCTAATAACACTACAACTGGCGCCCAAACTAAAAAGATGATGGGTGATGATTTTCCACCCCCGGGATTTGGCGATTGAGTCCTCCAAACTTTATTTGACCTTTAAAAGGCGGAGTATATAGGGTGTTTCTCCCGCCTTATTTGCATATGCCTTCGTGGTGTAGTGGTCAGCATGCTCGACGCGTAAGGCGTTGCTCATTTTTCATGCCTCCTGCTTTCAAAGAATACCTAATGTCCCTAAACTAGCTCCCGAACTAAAAAGGTGGTAGGTGATGATTCTCCACCACCGGGATTTGGCGATTGGGTCTCCTCAACCGCAGTCGCCCTTTAAAAGGGGGTGTATATTAGGTATTTCTCCCGCCTACTTTGCATGCCTTCGTGGTGTAGTGGTCAGCACGCTTGAAGCGTATCCGACAGGCCCGTGGTTCGATTCCTGGCAAAGGTGTTGCTCATTTTTCATCACTCCTGCTTTCGAAATATCCTAATGTCTCTACACGGTGAGAGAAAAAAATAAATGAAGTTGTCTTCTGAGATACTGTAATTTTAATACTAAAGGGTTTTAATACTGGAATGTAGGTATCGTTCAAAAAAATAATATTCTGATAGTTACCAGTACTTTATCCTTGACTACGTTTCATGCGTTATGGTTTTGCCATAACTGCGTCTTTCTGAAATCAAATGAATCGCATTAAATTTCCTCTCTCGATTTTTGGACGATAAAATTATTAAGAAAGAACGGATGAAATAAAGTAAATACTGTATATATACACTGGTGTGCAAAAATTAAGGACGAAGTCGAAAAATTAGCATATCAGCTGAACGAAGAGGCAGAGTGGACAGAAAGACCAATCAGGAGATTAAGTAAGGTGATGTACGGTAGCACATGCGCAGATATGCAGGTAGACGTAATGGGGGAGCGTCTGAGTAGTTTAAAGCATGTTGTCGGTGTAAGATCAGTATTTCTGGCAAAGAGATTGCACGCCGTATAGCAGTTAAAATCACACCGAGTTGCTGCCTAAGCGAGAAATGGCGAATAATCAATCTGTTAGACGACATCTGGATGCTTTTACCCGAGGTCGAATCATTGGGAAGTTGGAGGAAGGCCGCAGTGTGACAAGTGTGGCTGGAGAGTTCGGAATTGCTCACAGCATCGTTTCACGACTTTGAAGACAATTTCAAACTACAGGAACAGCTATCCGGGGGTTTAGTACTGGTCGTCCACGAGGAACCACACCCGCAGATGACCGGTATATTGCGTTATAGGCCAGAAAAAACAGGCGGCAGACAGCGGGAGAAATCGCTAGACACACAACACAGGCCACTGGACGACCGATATCGCGTTTTGCCGTGGCCAGAAGACTGCACGGTGGTGGTCTGTTTGCACGACGCCCTGTACGGTGTGTACCTCTAACGCCTGTCCATCGGAGAAGGCGTTCTCTGTGGTGCCAGGAACACCGGAATTGGAGAGACAATGAATGGGGACGAGTACTCTTTACAGATGAGAGCAGATTTAGTCTGAGTTGCGATTCTAGACACATACACATCTGGACAGAGCGGGGAACACGCAATAACCCCTTCAACATCATCAAAAGGGACTGTTTTGGAGGTCGCGGAGTTCTCGTTCGAGCAGACATAATGCTTGGTAGCCGGACCGACCTTCATATCTCCCAAGGAGGTTCGTCACCTGGGACTGCTATTGTAACGAGGTTCTTCTTCCTTACATGCGTCTTTTCACAAGGGTTATGGGTCCTCAGTTCCTCTTCATGGACGACAACGCTCCACCTCAACGCACAGTTACTGTCGAAGAGCTCTTCGAGAGTGAAGATATTGAACACAGGGATTGGTCGGCAAGGTCTCTGGATCTAAATTCCGTCAAGCATGTACGGACCTTACTAGGGAGACCCGTGGCAACACGTAACTTATCGCCAGTAACGATTCCGAAACTGCGATTGGTGCTACAAGAGGAACAAGCAGCAGTCTCAACAACTCATTAACAACCACATATCCAGCATGCACAAATGATGTGAAACCTGCCTAGCAGTCAGGGGAGATCATATCCCCTATTAAAGACCGGATGTTTCTTGCCGGACACCCATCGCAGGGATGTTTCGGCCTTTAGTCGCTTTGCGCTCCATGCTACTTTTTCAAGAAAGCTTCTTTTTATCCCTCTGATTTCACTTTTAGTAAGTGTTGCTAACATTACTCATGTCCTTACGTATTGGGGATCTTACGGTATTAAATGTGTTGATTTGGAAAGCTTTTGTACAAAGTTATATTGAAAAAACCGTCTCGTCCTTAATTTTTGCACACCAGTGTAGATATATGTTTATTTAAATCATTGCAGACTAGGCGCAGGATTCATCAATCTTCCTTTCCCCCTTTTGTCTGTATGTATGTGGTATTTTAATGAGTAGAAGAAACCCGACACTTTAGTTTCTGGCAGTCATCATGGCTAAGGTTAAAGGCTTGAAACCTAAGCCATTAAAACTGAAGTTTAAGAAACATCATCTTTATTTTTCACGTATCAAATCATTCCTTTGTAGACAAGCTAATTCTAGAACATAGTTAGCTACAATAATTTTTATGCACACGAATTAGAAACGTACGACGTGATCTTAGACAAGACAGCATACCAGCGCAGATACGTTTGCAGGACAGAAGTTATAAGGTATTTCTCCCGCTTTCTTCGCATGCGTTCGTAGTGTAGTGGTCTGCATGCTCGACGCGTAACCGAGAGGTCGTGGTTCGATTCCCGGCGAAGGCGTTGCTCATTTTTCATGTCTGATGCTTCCAAAAATACCTAATTTCTCTACAAAGTTAGGAAAAGGAATGACGTAATTGCCCGCGAAACAGTATTTATGCTACGTAGGTGCATATGTGCAGCTAATGTGCAATTGCTAATTTTAGGTGTTCGTTCCCTTTTGCAAGCAATGTTATGTAACGTGGGAAGATCTCGAATTTGGGAAAACGGATGAACTCAGGAGGAGAACGTCAAGTTTGAGTTTACCAATCATATATATATATATATATATATATTTCACGGATCTGGTTGATAATTAATAACAGTAAAAATGAAGATGGGCGCTGATTGCTTTAAAACTGCTTTGTTAATGAATAACAGAATAAACTTGAGCTAAAAATTAAATATCTTACCTTTTGAACAGCAGAACATTGCCACGCGGAAGATAAATATTATATTATATTTCAGCCAGTGATAGCACATTTGTTTTTAAATAGCTGAGTCTGTTTCTTAAATCAGCAAGACCAATATATCGCATTTTACAAGGGACAATACCCTTATTTTATATCAATGAGTTTCTTTATTAAATCAGCTTTTTTCTTTTAAATCGCTGAGATTTTGATCGAAAGTTTTTTTTTTTAAATTTGAACCAAAAAGTAGTGAACAATTAAATGAAATTTGAAATTCGAAATTTCGGCTTCCAAAGTTCACGTGTAGGAAAGAGCATACGTACGTACGTTCGTGCATTCATCATAAATACCTACATAACGTACATGCATGCATGCATCATATATACGGACATGGACACAGACGTACATACAGACAGAAAGACAGAACAGCATACCTAGATGTATAGAGACAGAGGTAATGACGTACAGATATATATATATACAGACATTGTGGTGTACAGGTATAGATTCTTTATTACTTCATAATAGATGACATTAAAAGAGCAGAACTCTTTTATTCCTATTCTTACTTTCTAATAGCTGGATTCTTAAAAGAGGTTATACAGTAAGAAAGAAGTATCAAAAGCTCGAAAACGTAAAAGTTGAAAAAAGGTTTCTTTTTTTTTATTAGATTGACAAATCGAAAAGCTCTCGTTCAAATAAGAGGCATACAAAAAATCTTCTTCTATAAATTACTTTAAAATTTAATTTATTGCCTATAGTTAATATGTCGAGGAATGTTATGGATTGCATTTTATTAAAATGTCAAAAATGTTAGCTCTTTTCTTTTCAGTGACATTTTAATAAAACGCGATAAATTTAGCTCCAAAAAATTGCACAAAATTCATTGTAAGAGAGGAATCATTTATCATTTTTCAATACGCGTTTTGCGTTATTTTTATAGGGTTTCCTTCGTGCCCTGAAACTTTAATGTCAAGAAATATAAGCCAATCTCTCAATCATCACTTTGAACAATTTTGCTTTGTCCTTCCAGCGTTTTCAAGTTACCCTCAGGGAAAAGTTTTATAGAGGCTGATCGAGCTTGTCTGTAGGTAAGCATTGAGTACAGGATTCTTTAAGAAGTCTAATAAGTCTTTAAATTAAAATGACCAGTCGACGTACCTCTGCCCTGTACAATTCTCAACCCTTCTTTTTAATCCCTAAAGATACGTTGCGAATCCTTTCGATACTCATGATAACGCTCACCGACGGAACCAAAAGAACTTTTTCACTTTCTGATAATTGTATATTCAAACAGTATTTCGTTTCTGACTGCACAATGATCTCTTTCAGATTATTTTTGATTTCTCTCACTATCGAAAAGATTACTTATAAACGTAAACGCTGATTAACCGAATGCATCCATGCCAAACGCATTATTTTCACTTCCTATTATCTAATAAAACATTTAATAATATTTAATTCTCATAAATTAAGAATATTCTATTCTCTTTCTGACTTATAGCTTTTTATCTTTTAAGCTTTTTAAATTCGAAATGTCAGTGTATTTGCATATATGTGCATAAGTTGAAATATAAGTTTTTAATCTTTGTAATACTTTTTGTAATCTGAAACTGTCCAAGTTAGTTATTTTTTCTGGCAGTTCGGAATGGAAAAAAAGAACAAAAGAAATGAATAATTTAAAATAAAATGTATTATTGAAATTCTTTTTCGAGTGTTTCTCTTTTTCTTAATATGAAACTAGTGCGTAATTATTATTTATGGAATACCGCTATCTGCAGCCATACGTTCACGGCACACATGTTTTTCGCTTCTCTTTTCTTTTTTCTTCACATTTTTTCTTTCCCCTTTTCTAAACCGTATTAACTAAGACTCTGATGTCACTGTTAACGCTAAGAATAGTACCTAAAGTAGACAACTCTTGCCTTAAAGCTTGTTCACCTCATAATATCTTTAATCTAACATCAATGCAGTTTGCAGAATGATCTTAAATCTGACATAAACACAGTTTGCGTAATGAGGATCATAAAATTACGTCATGATAATGAGGCTTGATAACATCCTATGGATTCTATTTTTGGAGTTTTAAAATTCGCAGTTTTATTTATGTAAAAATAGCATCATTATCATCATTGGCGGTTCAACATTTCCCGTTGGTCAAGGTAACCCAAATGACTGCAAGTTTTGTCCACCTAAGAAGCGAATTTTGTTCTAAATCATGATAAGAACTCTGTTGAAGTTATCTTCATTATAAGCAAGATTTATATTACTCTGCTGAAGTCTTGATTGATGCAGTAAGTTTTCAGACAGGCTGTCCTTATGATTTGACCACAATTGATGAGGATTTGACATGGCACATGTCTGTAACATAACAGCAAACAGATTTAATAGCATTCGGGGGAGAGAGTCACAGCAGCTTATTCCAATGTTGCATTCCAGTGTTCATCATTCCAAAAGTCCTCTAACTAGACAAACTTCTTTGAAAGTTTTGCACACTCTTCCTTCAGTTGTTCACAATTCTTAAAATGACTTATGGGCTTGAACTTCGTGCAGCAAAAATCTCAGGTGAAAACATTCCAAGTTGTTTGGATTCAGGGTATACACTCGGCCGAGGGCATCATTCGACTTGATTCCAGAATGATCAGGTGCAGTGGTTTCAATTTTACACCTGTTCCTTTTCTTGTTTGCATCGTCCCATGTGTAATACTTTGGAATTTGATGGTTTAGTAATGTACGTGCAAACCAATCTTCAATGCAAAGGCGAAAGAAAGAGCTCAAAATTGTTTTTTGAGGAGCCTGGGTCCGTTCAGTTGCATTATCAGAAGTGAAATATACTCGTTGTCCGTTCTCAAGCTGGACACTTAAATGGATAACAGTATGATAACCCTCGTGAGTCGGAAAGTACATAATTCTCCACACAGCCTTATTGATATATCTATACTGATATATCTTCCCACTTGATGTTGGTGAACTTCATTCCTTTCATTCCCAGAACTCATTAAGCAAAAAACAGCCATATCAGATCCTTTGTTTACATATTTACAGACATACTTTATGGACTTCACTGAATTACAGTATTCAAAGTTTACATAAGCATTGAAAGGTTTTGAGGAAAGAGGACAATAGGGAACAATTCATCTATTGTCCACTAATACCTCAAACCTTCAAACATTGATGTTTGCTGTAATTCCTCTGCTTCTGGCTGCCCCCGACGATAAAGTAGATATCCATCTTGTCCTGTCTGGATTTCTCTCAGAAAAATACGTGGCTATCATTTAGTACATTTTCCATCCATCATGCATGGAGAATGAGGACTGATGAGTCCGCACGGGCCATAAAACATCTGTGTAGTTATACATTTAAAGAAATGTGGATCTTCATCTGGATTCGGTATTCCTGCCCTAATGAATTCATCGACTCTCTGAATATGTATTCTTTCCTTGAGCCATACCAGAATGTGGGAGCCCTCGTTTCTGCCATTCAGTTGTGTACATGTGACACTGAACGGTGCCAAAAATCTTTGCCTTGACAATGAGATTCTTCATGGTATTTTGCTTTTGGTGAAACTCCCTTGCAAGTATATCACGGCGGTCTTGGGGCTTTTGTCCTGGGTTCATTCTTGATTTCATCCCAAGCTGGATTACATGTGGAGATAATAAAGAGACCATAAATACGCACATAAGTCATTACATCTTGAGTTCTTTCATGCATATATCTTGGAATTCCAGCGCAGGTGGATGGCAAGATGCTAAATGATTGCTGTCAGCGACGTTTCCATCACTAATCATAGCATCTCTAAGATTAACATACTGATCCACTCTCAGTGACCTTTGATTAAGTCGTATGTATTTTAACCTTTGCGACTCTATTTCTTGCATACGTCTCAATTATAAATTGTTGGAAAAGGGTTTTGCATCGCAATATTGTATTGAAATTTGAAGACCGCGTCATAATCCTGAACGCATAAAAGTCCATCGTAGACATCCTTTGTTGTGACGCTAATCCAGTAGTTTCTTTATTTTGATAGAGTTCGAAATGGCAACCATCCGTTTCCTACCAAATTATTAAAGGGTATTGTAGAGCATCATAAGATCTGTGTCTATCTGCAATTTTCATAACATTATTGTTTTGCAGTTCCAAAACTACATCTCTCACTTCATTCTGTCCCCCTGCTATCATAATTGCAACTTCTGACATTGCTAGAAGATTGTATCTCCTCTGATATTCACCAGGTGGGATTGTGTCTGTCAAAACTATCAACTTTAATTCAGATATAATCTTTTCCACGGCCGTTTTGAATCCCGTGATATAAATATTTTCACGATGCAGCATTTTTTGTAGTTGGAGTACCAATTCCCCTCTTGCTTGTGGAACATTTCTACAGCGCTCTTCTGCTTGCTTCCCTTCATCGCTTATAAAATAAATCTGCAAGAATTTAGGCTGCTTGCTTGGTAAAGGATGTACACTTCCAATACAGATAGACTTGTGCCTGTATGTTAAATATTGGCATGCAACCACATTCTCTGATTTCTTTTGTAGTCCCAAAAGATGCCATTTGGAAGCAGGAATTGTAATGTCGGATGTTGTCTTGCAAATGTTTGGCTTCTCTGGAGTCGTCGGTCAACAAGCTACACAATATATCTGGCGGATCCATCAATGAAGGCAGTTGAACGTTTCCAGCATTGCAACACATACCTTGAGTTTCACTTTCCCACTTCATGGCCGCACAGTACTGGCATCGTTTTGACATTGGTCCAGTGTCACACGCCGGATCAGAAGCATAATCCACTGCTAGATTATAGAAGAATGCTGCATTTTCTTTTTTCTCTCCATATCTGCAATTGAGCAGTAGCAGTAGCAGTAGCAGAAGCAAATCTAGCCTGTTGTAGCCTTCTTTTCTCTTTCTACAGATGCTTTCCTTGCTCTTGTTCTAAACGTCATATCCCTTTCTTGCCTTGTTTCTCTTTCTTCAGTCATTTCCTTTGCTCTCACTGCTGCTGTAGCACCCCCATTAATTTCTTGTCTTATGTTTCTTTCTTCGCGCGTTTCCTTTGCCCTTGCTGCTGTTCTAAATGTCCTATCTCTCTCTCGTCTCGATTCTCTTTCTTTACGAAAATTAAGTTTTATTTGCCCTGAATGAGTCTCACCGTTCTCTATCACTTGCTCGTCTTGCGCGCAAGCATTTCTTTTTATTGGTGGCTGAGGCATATTTTCAAGAATCTTCTAGAAAAAGAATTCTTTCAAGAATCTTCCACGAAAAAATTCTGAAAACGTAAATATAAATTTATGCAATTTTATCACTTTTCTCTCTACAATCGTCCAGTATCCAAGAGAAACATTAAATTTAGAATCTGCACAGAATTTTCGCCCTTATTTTTCCGAGTGGCAACAGCGCTGGTATCAGCAACAATGGCAACAGTGATTTACCAGCAGCAATGGCTGCATGCCATTTATAATGAGAGAGAATTATCGATTTGATGCAAATTCATCGAAAACCATAAAATAAAAAAAAGCATTGCATTTCGAAAAAATCGCTTCGAGGCGCACTGGCTCTTGTCTAGATACACCTATGTACCAAATTTCGTAGCATTGGGTCTATTAGCTTACGCGCAGCAAGAACGAAAGAAACAGACAAACAGGATCATCCTTTTATTATATGTATAAATTAGAACAACCTATTTTTTTTCTTTTGATTTAAATAAAGTTTCTTGGAGTCATATTAAAAAACGTACATATATTGCATGTAAATAGCAATAAACTTCTTTATTTCTTACCAGAGCTGTCAACTGCAACATCTGATGGCTTTTCAATTTCGAAAACGTTTTTCAACCTTTCGGAACGATTATTAGAAAGTAGTTTCATCACAACTGGGGGGTGAATCTTATATTTATTATGCCTAAATAACGAAATCTGTTAACATCGTTTCAAATTTAGCACTGGCTTCCTACGCTTTTATTGCTCAAAATTGTAGATGAATTCTGTAAATAGAACTGTTTAAACTATATGATGAATTATTTTTCTCATTTTAGTGCATTCATTATCGCACCCATTTTAAATAAAATATTATTGTATAAAAACCGTTTTTCAATTCTATTTTATCTTCTGTTTTATATCTTATGTTTTACACGTTATTAATAAGGAGAAACCTTTTGAAAAGCAAATATTGCCAATTCGTCATTAAGTACGCCAAGATGACGACTTTCAGCATTAATCGAGCCAAGTTGGAAAACTCAAAGCAGTTTTTCTGCAAGTAATGTTTTTTCTCGGTTGCTTCAGGCAGAAACAACTTTTTTTAAAGCGTAGCAAATAACTTAATTAATACTTTTTTTTATCAGTCGCGTTTTACAACAGGACGGAAGGTGTTTCTTCCCGCATCAGTCTGTGAAAATTTCAGAACTTTATGTCTAACGTGTTTAAATTCTAAAATCATGAATGCCAAATACATTACAAAATAGATCAATTTTCAAAAATTCAGAAATCAACTTAACTGGTTTCATACAATTTAATAAAAAATACATTTCCCTTTTTTGACGATGCAAACAATAAAATTCTAATGTGCTTAGTTTGTTCGTCACGTGAAGTTAGGTGTAAAAAATCGTTTGAAAATTAAATAAGAAAGAATCTAAGTCGAATTTTAAAGAAAGCTCTTTTACCACATTTCGTTGTCATCGACAAACAGTGTGTGTACGAAATCTGAACTCGGTAGCCTATCGGGAAGTAAGTTAAAAATCGTTGACAATATTTCACTCGCAATGAAAACCGTGAATCAACCAAATGTAAGCTTATAATAGCGTAATATTGTGCTCCAAATCATTAAAAACCTTTCTTCAATTTTTTGTCATAATGTCACTAAATAATTTACTAGAAATGTAATGCGTGAAATTGATTCGGGGTCTGCATGAGGATTGCCAGTTTGAAACAACTGCACTACGATAAGCAAGTTGAAAATAATGGCGTGATACTTTGTTGAGATGAAAAGTGGCCTGGAATGTCTTCGATTTATCTTCAGTGACAGTGTCAAAATGTGGGTATGGGATGACAAATCGATTTTCTTAGCGAAGAAAATAAAAACATCTACTCGTATTGATGAAACGTTTGAGTCCAAGCGCGGCCCTGGCATAGAAGAAAACGGCAAATAGCTCACATTTACAAGCGCTGAAAATAAATAATGGGAATTTGACACTTTTCTAGACTCGTGAATAAAGAGAAAGGGATTAAAAATGCAGTTTTGGAGTACACCTTTGTATTCTTGTTTGTTGATGTATGGTGTATCAATATACATTTCATAAGGCAATTTTCTTCTGATGATGGTATATTAAAATATTTTTGTTATTGAGACTAATTCAAGAGAACTTCATTTAGTTTATTAGATAAAATTAATTTGATTTTCAAGGTTTCGTTTTATGGGGGAGAGGAAAATATGTTTACCACCGCTCCTTGTGTGCTATTGAAACGCGGGACATTTTAAACCTTTTCTCTGTTTTTAAGGTTCGCAACATGAAAGTTATATATTTGGTAAATACTACAGTCTGGAAAAGAAGGTGCTTTAGGATGTTTCATATTCATAGATGATGGACTATTAGCACCTCTCCCAATGCTAAGTTGTAGATCAGATAAATCAGCGTTTCTGCTTTCCTTAAACGAAACTTTTTCATATGTTCCATCATCTGAATCTTTGTCCTCACTTGGGTGGGCAAGGGATAATAATAGTTTAAATATAAAATTGAATACTAGCAATTAAGTATGCATAGATAAAAATACATTGTCCTTAATATACGCATAAATACCAGAAGTGACCTTAGAATTCCTCACAAGGTTATAATACATTAATGAAAGGACAGGACCATAAAAATTCTTCGTTACAAACTTAACAGATGCCTAAATACAGACATTGACCTTTAAATTTCTCAGAAGGCCGTAAAACATATATGAAAAGACACGATACACAAGAGGGCCTGTGATAATTGAAAGGAAAGGGCCCTTAAAAGGTACCTAAATAAAGAGAGTGACCTTGAAAGTCCTCAAACGGTCATAATGCATAAATGAAACGACAGAGTCTTTGATACCTCCGTGGAAAGCCAGAATCCTTAATAAATAAATAAAAACACAGGGACTGTTAAAAAGACTGTTTTTCTAAGTCGTAGAGCCGTGTACTCTAAGAATGTCTCGCAAAATACGCGAGGAATGGACATCATTTTTATTAATGGATCACCATCATGATTACCAATAGTGAAGTAAGAAACTCATCATTCTCCTTTGCAGCAAATCTGTGAAAAGGATGAGTCAAACAGTGATTGATTGTATGAAAAAAGATCACATATCCGCTGGGTTTATCCGAAAGCTTAAATTCTTTTAGCTTGTCAATTCATCATAGCTTTAATTTTAACGTTGATTTCAGTATTCAATGTTAAAATATGACCCAATAATTTCAGTGCTCAAAGCTGTGAAATATCAACATTTGAATAAAGTTTCTTTTCATGATGACTAATTAAGCCGGTTTCACGGGAATCTTGTAGTTTCTCGTATGCAAGGCAAATTCCCTATAGAATGTCCTCCAAAAAATCATAACTCCTTCTAGTTTGCGCTGGACCGAATTGCCATAAAAATGTCACCAAACCACAAAATCCCTTAATATTTGGTAATGCTTTAGTCATTTAATATATATATATATTAAATGACTGCTTTAAATAACTAAGTTTATTAATTAAAAAATTCAATAATTTCCCACAAAATAATAAATAAATAAACAAATAAATGAACAGGTTCAAATTTTTTAACAATCGCCCAAAAGGCCTCTTTTAAAATTGAATATGGTTTGTTAGTAGATGTTTTCCAAAGAGATGGTCCATGAGAAAGATAGAAACATTTTAGAGGGTGCTACATGAATAGCATTTAGACTAAAATGGGAAAGTTCTGTATTCTCTGTACATTAAAAAGTGGAAAAATATTTAAAGTCATTCTGTGAAAATATTGAATGTTTATATAAATATTATCATGACCTAAAACCATTTTTATTGAAATGAATTCAATTCAAAAATAAGCTTTTAAATACACTCGTGTGCGAAATTAAGAGAATTTGCATATTATGTCGAATTTCCGAAAACATGCCGAGAAATTTTAATGAAATTTGGTATGAATATACATTTATAACCGAGGAAGATATGTACCATTCAAAAGCCATTTCATGTACGCATGATTATCTGTAAAGCTCATATTGCAGGGATATCCGAAGCCCACGTTGTGATATCGATAGGAAAATTAGTCTAGTATGGGTTATGCTCGACTCTCAAAGCCAGATAGGTCTCGCAGTTTAACGAGGAAGCATAATCAAGAGAAGGCAGTTGAAGAATCCCTTTGGCAGTCGATCAAAGCAAGACAGTTTTCAACTCAGGGATGTTTCTGGGAGGGGTATGGCGAGACGAAATTTGCCTCCCCGAAGCTTCTCACACATAGTGTATAATAATACTGTATAATACTGTACTATACTGTATAATCATACATGTACTAGGGTTAAGCTCAGGAGATCTGACTAGCCAATACATGCAGCAAATATCCTCACTTTCCAGGTAATCGTCGACTAGCTAAGACCTGCTTGGACGAGCATTGTCCTCCACTAATAAGAGCCCAGAATTAAGTGCATGACTCAAAAGTGCTCTAGGATCTTCTTTCTATACCATACAACAGTCAGTAAGCCTTTATCAAACACATGCAAGGGTGTGTGGCGGTTCAACATAGCGCCTGCCCAAAACATTACACCTCCACCACCGTAAAGATCCTTCGCCTGTTGAGGGAGGGATGGCATTGTGTTCCAGGCTCTCTCCATATACAGGTACGCCACGAATCAATGTCCAGGCCGAATCTCAACTCATCTATAAAAGGGCACGATGCTGCACTGAAGTCTGGTTCAAAGCGCATGTTGTCTGCACCATGCACTGTCTTGTGTGCTGCAGTGAGTAGGACCCAAACGCCGCTTCTCTCATACAGCCCTATATCACGAAGCAAGGCAACCTTCAGGCAACTGTTAGTCATGAAACTCGAGTTCCAGTGATAACATGAAGCTTATGTGAGAACTACGAAGCTGTAGCTATCTTATAACGCCACGCTGAAAGGGTTAAATCACTATCGTTATTTGTCGTTATGGATCTTGGTCAATTTTGTCCAGGTTTTTTAATATGGATCCCCTGCTCTGCAAGTTTCCACAACTGCAGACCACACTGAGCATTACATTGTTCTGTGTTGCCACCCGGACTTGTGATTGACCTGCCTCCAATCTACCGACAGATCTCCGCCTCCATTCCGTCATCCATCCGATCATGGATATTCATTTACGTGATACCTTTTACCATTTACCCAACTCTTGCGAGAAATACGGCGAATGTCGTGAAGGAGTACGCACACAAATCTCCGAAAGCTCCTCGTACGCTTCAATAGCTCCGCAACTACAGCTTCGCAGACACGCACATGTATGCTTACGTATCGAATTCTCAGTATTTGCATAATTCTTCGACGGCATAATTAGTATTATTAGTCCAATACATTTCTTAAAAACAGACATAATTTGAAAATTTCCTTAACTTTTCACACGAATGTAGTTTAGTTGTTCAATGAATAACAGATATGTTAAATATGGAAGAATAATTTTCCCGAATGGCAGCAGACTCGAATGAAAAGTGAAACAACGCAAAATTAGATTTCGTGAGTAATAGCGTTTTTGGGCTAATAAATATATAAATATATAAAAATTTCGAAATTCAAAATTTGGTCCCTGAGGTGCAAATATCCGAATGGAGACTAAATCTGCTGAAAATTTGATGGTTCTAGGCGCCGCCATATTTTCACAATGCCAGGTTATCTAGAAATATTAATAAATGCAATTATTTATTTAAAAACATAGTTTGTTAAATAACGTTTTTCGGAATCAGTTTCCTGGACATATTTACAGTTAAGTTTACAAATGATGTACAGCTATACGTCGTTAAAATCTGTACGTGTCTCGTACTTTCTCCATGACTATTTAAAAAACAAAAGGGTACTTATCGCAACCAGGTTGGCGCGATTTGTAAGTTTCAGTAAAAAAGTATGAATAGAAAGAAAATGTACATTTATTAATTACAGATAGTTTTTAATACAGTTTTTTATATTATTTTGTTTTAAAATATGAAATATCAGTTAAATCCTTCCGGTTTCGAATTTGAATTACAGAATTATTTTTTTGGCGGAAATCTTTTGGCTATTGCTTTTAGCACTGATTGAAAACCGTCTTCGCCATTAACAGCTTGAGCTTTGCGCCATATAAATTCGATAAGGTATGAGTCAAGATCATGACGGGCTGTTCCTCTCTGTTTTTTGTTGCGCCATTTGGCTGAGCCCCACATGCGCTCTACATGTTGTGTGTGAACGCCCGTGTTGGGATCCACAAAGTTATATTTGTGATTAACACTCCCACGCAGAAATCCAGCATTTTCCAACTCACTTGTCTTGTATCCTTTCCAGCAATCCGAATAAATGATGCTTCCTTCCTTGATATTTTCGCAAATTTTTTCCATGAGGGTAACGGCGCTTCTGTTAGGTACAGTAACCAAAAAAGTCTCTTTCGTTTCTCGGCAAATTCCGCCGAAAACCCATTGCTGTGGTAGTACACGCCCATTGTTATTTTTTCTTTTTACAAATAAACTTTCGTCTATTTCCGCAATAAGTCTTTCGCCGCCTATTTGCTTTCTTTCTTTTTCATCCATTTCAAGGACACATATGTCTCGCATGTAATTATTCCAATCTATAACAGTTTTATCAGCAATTCCCATCTCTTCTGCACAAAATTTAATTGAGGTTAACTCTTTACACCTACAATAAATGAAGCGCACCGCTGTCACAAATGAAATTCGGCTACCTTCAAACGAATTTCCGGTTCTCACACCCAAGTGTTGATTGCACTCTTCGACGTTACATTTCCAGAAGATTTGCTTTCCAAAATACAGTTTCATTTTATGAACATTTTTACAAGTACGTTCGTTCGGTATGATTCCATATCCCTATAATAACTCAACAGCATCTTTTTCACTCGCAGGCAGATCCCAAATACCCATAGTTAAAGTATTTCAGGGCATTCAATCTAACCAGTAAGCAAAATAATTTCTTTACGAAAACCCACGTTTAACACGTAGGTTGCCATAAGTAGGGTCGCCAAATTTGGCGATTTATGCGAATTTTGGCCTGGTTGCGTTAATACGTAAGTACTAACAAAAGTTTTATTAGCGCATTTAATACTTTAAAGATTACAGTGCCGCGAAAGAAGGAATTTAAAATAGCCAAAATTCACTAAGAAATGAAGTTTGGGAATATTTAAAAAATATGAACGCCGTCTAAAGTCGTCAGACGATTAAATTTGCCGTCGGAAGTTAAATTTAGCGAAAACGCATCAAGAAAAGATTATTTTGTCGTCTTACATCCTAAAAATTAGGTCAATGAATTATTGAAATACACTCATGTCCATAAATTAAGGATAATTCGGAGTCACGCGGAAATCGAACTCTAAAATAAATATATTACCGTAAAATCCCTACACACATCTTCAAGAATCATATGCAAATTTCAGGAAGTAACCAGATGACACCGATGGTACGTCACAATGACGAGAGTGTAAGAGAGTGATATATAAGGAATACAGGCAAAGAAGTAAAATTGTTCGCAGGCGCTTTATAAGCATTTCAGTGCAATAACCGAATAGTTACTGTCACTTGCGGTTAGACTGGAGTAGAGAGCATGCATTGTGGTCACCGCAACAGTGGGCTTGTGTGATGTTTTCCGACGAGTCCAGGTTTAGCTTACAGTCTGATTCTCGCCGGACTTTCATACGGAGAACTCCGGATACCCGTTACCACCAAGAAAACATCATTGAACGACACCGTTACGGTGGTGCAGGTGTGCTCGTTTGGGGTGGAAGTATTCTGGGATCCAGAACTGACCTGCATGTTCAAATTGGAACCAAGACAAGCCAAATCTATCGGGATGTCATTCTGGAACAACATGTACGTTTGTTTCGGGCCGCCACGGGCGCACAATTTGTGTTTATGGATGACAACGCACGTCCTCACCGTGCAAACATCGTAAGCGAATGCCTTCAACCGTATGGACTGGCCAGCATTCTCACCGGACTTGAATCCAGTAGAGCACGTGTGGGACATGCTTGGCCGACTGTTGCAGCCCATCAACCTCCTGCTACATGTCTATCGGAACTTCGGAGAGCATTGCTTTTTGAGTGGTGTAATATCCCCCAAGATCAGATCGATCATTTGATACTCGGCATGCCTAGGCGTTGTACGGACTGTATTGCATCGTCTGGGAGACATAGAATGCATTAACAATCATACCAACCATGTAATATTGGTTTTTTTGTAAATAGGTGTTTTTTGTAATTTGCTCCAGGGAGACAAAATCGATAATTTTTTTAATAATATCCAACATATAGCATCTTTTCTTGCTCTTTGCCTTTTGTTTAATAAATAAGCTTTATAAATAAGTCAAATTTGTTTTGCTTCTAACTCTTCCTTTGCCTGATTTTGCATTATCCTTAATGTATTGGCATGAGTGTAGAAAATTAGAAATATAACTTCTAGAGCAATTTTTTTATGTAAACATTGGTGTTATTAAAATTTTATTTCTATTTTAGGTATCCAGTATAGTGGGTAGAGCGGATGTTCTCTGTTGCGTTTTGTATTTGTCTTCATTGATTGCTTGCTCCAGGTAAGATTATTTTATTATTCAGTAAATATTTACAATTTCAGAATATTGCATTACATCATATACAGTGGTATACACGAAAATAGTGACCGTTGAAAATTGTGCTTGAAAAGACTATTAAAAGAAGGTTTAATTTACTGCAGCATCACAAAGCGGTCCATGAAACATAGCATCAGCTGGTTCTTTATATTTAACATTTAATTTATGCGCATACTTACATTTCCGCTAATATTATTTAGACAAATTATATTGCTTAATGAACCGACACAACTTTCCCTTCTCTTTCCTCCATTGCGATACCGTTCGCCTGCCAATACAACTCTGAATCCAAACGTACTCTTGTTTACATTTATTCCGCTGCAAAGCAGCGCCAGATACTTTCTCTGTTTTCAACAGATGGCAATCGCATCATCGTACGATGTCAAAAATCCAAATTTCGAAATTGAATTATTTCGTTCCATTTTTGTAATATGGAAGTCAAATATTTTGTTTTAAATGTTTCGTAATAACTAAAACATTTTCCTAAAATGCGAGTTCTAAATGCAGGCGTAGAGAACATACGAAAATTTGCATTTTGTCATTTTTTATAAAATTAGTATTTTTAACTTTATGCCAACACATAAATATCTGCATCGTTCAAAACATTTTTGTAATTAGAAGTATAAACTGACAACCGAACGTTGCGAAAATAACTAAATTTAGAAAGTACTAAATTAAATCGGGAAAAAACATTTTTTGGGAATACGAATGGAATTTGACGAATCACGAATGCGAATACTTCCCTTGTTTATCCTTTGAAGACTCCTTTGATAGTATTTAGCAGACGAGCTGCGTTATAACTCTGAATTTTCGAGTGGTTTCTTTCTGCTTTTGTTTCGAAAATGTGTTGTCGGTTTATAAGGTTTTAGTTTAAAATAACAAAGTTTTATGTTAATTTTTTCTTTCCTGTAAGTTCTTATTTCAACTTTCCGTTAGAATGAGCGCGCGTTTTAGCTGTATGCTAATTTGAAGTGGAGCCAAGTTTGTATTTAAAGGTTGGCGAGGAACTTCTCGGTGTGAGAGAGCTTTTAGTCTCAGATCACTGCGGCTCTGTTCGACGTCCACCCGACTAGCTAGTATTTAAATTCTAAGCCTTAGCGCTGTTACGCTATTACTTATTGAGATAATCTAAGTGCGGTAGTATTAGCTAAATCTTGCTACGCACCGTTGATCGTTTAGCATAGAGGCCAACCTCGCGTTCATAGCTCTGTGAGCAACAACTACTTAATTTCTACTTAGCTTTATTTTAAATTACTTGAATGTTCAAGTTAGACCGAAGTGCGGTCATTATTTTCTGTTAACCCTCCCGAGTTGGGAAGTGGCTGTAAATAACAGTGGTTTAATAAAAGAGGATTTTAAATCCTTCTTACGTGCAGTTCTTCTACCACTTAACCACAGTATTCTACCACAGAACATAGCTGCATTCAGCTCCCTGTTCAAGATCAGGACTTAACTACTTCACGAATATGTTCGCCAAAAGTATGCACAGAGCACTCAGTCCTGACAGATTCATTAAAAATGCTAAACTAGTAAGAGTCAAACTAAGCGCAATTATAAAAATTGGTTTAATATCTACCATCTAAAAATATTGGTTAACAGTCTGTACCTAGTCTCACTCTTAACTAATTAAAAAATAGTTAAAGGTTATCTACGAGTAATATTATGCGCAATTTCATGGAAGTTCATTTTCAGTGTTTACAAAGAGATTGGTAAATTCATTGGCGTACGTATGAAGCATTTGTTTAGATATTGGGAGATGATACCTTCTTTTTATGCTAAACTATTATTAACATCTTAACACTCCGCTTCTCAACGTTTTCCTCGTGTCCTAAATTTTTTCCGTGAGCAGAAATTAAACAGTGTCTATCACTTCCTTGTAGGAAGCAATAAGGAAGTACTGTAATCGCGAAAATTTTCGGGTACTATATTTCAAAGAAAATAACTATTTTGACCACCATCAAATGCAATTTAATGATGTTTTTGAGTGACATCCGTAAGTAAGAACAAAATAAAGGACTTTTTCTCGAAAAAAAATTATAAAACTGATCTAAAATGGATTCTGAAGAGCCTTTTTTGTGGCGTCTATGCGTACGTACGTACGTATGTATGTATTTCAAATAACTAAAAAATGACTAGGCTCAGAACGTTAATATTTTGTATATAGGACTGCTAGAACATGTAGAACCAAAGGTATATAAATATATGTATATATATATCTACTTTGTTACTCGGATCAGTGAGCTTAGTTTCTTTATTCTTATAAGTATGTAAATTGTGCATTTTTTGCTTTAAAAATGATGGAATTATGTTGTTCTTCTCTTTCGGTTAAGATTTTTATGCCCTTAGTTAACCTGCATGCAATAATTGTGGAATTATCAAGAATTTAAATGTTTTTTAAGTGCGGCTAAGCCTGATTTTTGGTTATGATGGCGGCCATATTTATTTACATTTGAAGCTTAGAAGAATAGTGGGTTTGTTGCCAATGTAGAGAAATTAATGCAGCAACAAAGTAACGTCTTCTTTTATGATTGCGAATTAAATTATGCTTGTTTCATTCTGGAATTATTATTTAAGTTATTAGCTGATCTTTGCGTACAAATTGCGAGAACCATTCCCCGTCAATTCGTTGAACGTGGCCTGCACTCACGGCATCCGTTAAGAAAACTGCCATTGACCCCACACCGCAGCCGCCAACGTTTAGAATGGTGCCGGACTGGAGCGATGTGGATGACAGAATGGCGAAACGTCGTGTTCTCAGATGAGTCATGCTTCTGTTTATCCAGTGACAGTCGTCGCATACGTGTGTGGCATCGACGTGGAGACAGATCTAATCCGGCAGTAACTGTGGAACGCCCTACCGCGCGACAACGTGGCATAATGGTTTGGGGCGTTATTGCCTACGATTCCAGGTCACCTCTAGCTCGTATTCAGGGCACTATGACGGCCCAACGATACTGGGATAATGTACTGCGGTCGGTGGCAATCTCCTACTTTCAGGGGCTGCCTAATGCAATTTT
>KK116516.1:94828-163067 GCA_000611955.2 Stegodyphus mimosarum
TTTTTTTTTTTTTTTTTTTTAACAATTACAGCATGTAATTAATGTCAGCTTGCATCAAATAGTACACAATGACGTCTGTATACTGTACACTGCAAATTGTAAATACTTGTAAATAATTCTTAATATGCACCAATCTTGTAACTGTAGGGTTCCAGTGCAAAGGTATCAATATATTAATGGTACCAGTGTATAGTAACTGTACAGGTGTAATAACTGTTAATGTCAACTTAACGGTATTAGTGTCAAGGCATCAATGTATTGTAACCGTATAGCATTATAAGTGTAATCATCTACTGTATTTTGAAATAGTCACAAAGTAACTTGCATATTACACACTATTGTCAATGCATGTAATCAGTATGTATCAATATGTATCTGAACTCGCAAATCTTCACGTAAAGTCTGTATGTAACATCAGTCTGTTTATACCAGCCCTTGTAAGGCCATGTGTTTGCTCTGGATAAAGGGGGACGTGGTGCTATACCAAATAACCTAATGGTAGAGTGCCGGTGCCCACGTCCTCCGTCGCATATCGCATCCTACTAAGCCGACGCCGTTCTCGTTCTGTATTCTGACTATCATTTTGAAATAATGATCACTTATTGCTGCTAGCTGTCTCTGTCTTTTTTCCAAATTTCATCACTTTCTGAAATACTCCTTCTTGGTGTTGCATTTTCAATGTCGAGCAGTGTACAAAATTTCAACATTCTGAGGCTACTCGTTTTTGAGTTATGCGAAATACATACATGCGTACATATGCACAGACGCTACGAAAAAATATCTTCATAATCCATTTTAAATCGGTTTTGTAATTTTTTGGGGGGGAAATAGCCCTTTTTCTATTCTTACGTACAAATGTCACTCAAAAACTTCGTTAAATCGCATTCGATAGTGGTCAAAACAGATATTTTCTTTCAAATATGGTGACCGAAATTTTTCGTGATTACTATACTTCCTTTTTACTTAATACAGGGAAGTAAAAAACATTAAAAAAACGCAAAGAAAGAAAATCTGAAACGATTCGGACGTTAGCATTGCAAGAGGGGTTGTTAAAAGTCTTTTTATGCTCTCCTTCTGCACACAGTTTACCTGCCTACTCTTACATTCACTTTTTCTGACACAAAACCATTTCTGTCCTTTTTAATGTTATATATTAAACCTTTCCGTTATGTTACATAAAATTCAACAGCAAAGTCAGAACATTTTTTAGGTCGCCCTATTTTAGAATTCCCGATTAAATGTCTTCATGATATTTTTCTATTTTTTTCAGCTCATCGTTTAAATTTTCAGTTTTGTTTTTAACAAGATGATCAACGCAACATTTTTCTTGTCTTTATGCTTTCATCAAACCTCACTTTCTTAGCACTTGCAAGACGTGAAACTGAACAGCAAAAATCGCAAAAGTTTTAAAAGCAGCTTATGTTTGTTTAAATTACCCAATATAGCGTTAAATTTTCTTATTAATGTCTTTTTACTTTCTTGTGCGAAGTCAAGGAAGTAAGGTAATCGCGAAAACCTTCGGGTGTCATATTTCAACGAAAAATCCATTTTGAGCGCCCTCGAATCCATTTGAATGATGTGTTTTTGTGACAACTGTGCGTAAAGAACTTTTTTTTCCGAAACGTATTGCAAAATGGATTCAAATCGGTTTCAGAAGGGAATTTTTTTGTGACGTATGTATGTACGTATGTCGTATAACTCAAAAACGACTAGCCTCAGAACGTTGAAACTTGACTTTGAGCCATTCGGAACGGCAGTCAGCCAGCCTGACCACTATGCTGGTTGGGAGACCGACTGATAAAAATAATGAGATTGTAAGATTTTAGTTTAAACTAACAAAGTTTTATGTTAATTTCTGTTTCCTGTGAACTCTTATTTCAACTTCCCGTTAGAATGAGCGCGCGTTTCAGCTTTATGCTAATTTGAAGCGGAGCCAAGTTTTCCATTTAAAGGTGAGCAAGGAACTTCTCGGAGTGAGAGAGCTTTTAGTCTCGGATCACTGCGGCTCTGTTCGACGTTCGCTAGACTAGCTTGTATTTAAATTCTAACCCTTAGCGCTGTTACTCTAATACTTGTGGAAGTAATCTAAGTGCGTTAGTATAGGCCAAATCTCGCTACGCACCATTGATAGTTTAGAATAGAGGCCAACCTCGCGTTTAAAGCTCTGAGAGCAACGACTACTTAATTTCTACTCACTTTATTTTTAATTATTTGATTGTTCAGTTTAGACTCAAGTGCGGTCATTATTTTCTGTTATCCTTTCCGATTTGGGAAGTGGCTGTAAATAGTCGTTTAATAAAAGGGTAATTTTAAACCCTCTTTGCGCGCAGTTATTCTACCACTTCCACTGAACATAGCTGCATTCAGCTCCCTGTTTAAGATCAGGACTTTATCATGACCATGTTCGCCAAACGTATGCACAGAATACTGAGTCCTGACAAGATTAACGCTGCTAAGTGAACCTAGCGCCGATAGGGAACTTTAAAGGGTGCATTTATTCGGTTGTGGTTTATGCACTATCGACAAAGTAGATTTAATGCTATCTGTAAATTTAAATTAAATGCAAAATGCGTATAATTTAATATTCCGCGCAAGGAAAGTCATGTGGTGTACACATCAGAATTTTTTTAAATCGAAAGGAGTGTGACCTCAGAAGGAGTATTAGTCTCGAAACGACATTTTGCGTCGATTCACTATAAACCGCGCATCACTTTTGAAATTGTCGCCACTAGATACTGTCGCCCTGTATTATATTTAAAGAAATTAAATAATGAAGAATCTGTGTGATTATATGAATGTATGTTTCTCGCACTGTGAAAAACCGCAACCGTCAGTACTAGAGTCGTCAGCCTTTGAATAACGTAATCCTCCACCCGAACATGAACATTTTGAATTTCGAATTTGTTTTAGTATCTATTTTATATTTTATGAAACGTTAACGAATTTTTGATTAAGAAATTCAACGATTTCGAAACGAGCAGCGGAAATACTGTATGGAATAATATCATTTTTATCTCCAGCGCGGGGAGACTTTCTATCGAAACGTTTAACGATATGATGTTTTTAAATATTTTGGGATATTGCTGTTGAACTGCGTTTTATTTGGTATGACTGCAAAGAACATGACATTTAATCCTTCCGAATTTCCGTTTCAATTTTCTTAACAAGGGTAGAAATAAAACTCTAAAATACTCCCCTCGTAAATCCTTATTAATGTCACCGCGATCATAATGTTGCATTCGGTATTTTTATTCAAAAGTTCCGACGTTTACAAAACAGGTGTCATAGGAGTACGCAGCTCGTGAAATCAAGTGGGGATTTCTTTAAATATTTTATCTAAAGTCAAAACAATTTTTCCTCTCGAGTCAGTTCCGTATGACAGTTCAGAATCTCGTTATTCTTCAGTCGTTAAAGAAAATATATAGTTGAAAGGAATTTTTAGTTGACGTTTTCGGTAACGAAAGCATTATCATAGAGTGCGTGCATATTTTATAAAGGAAGACAGACGAATTGGGAAAATCTATCTTCACAACAGTTCAAATCATAATGAAACCAATAAAATGATCCTATTAGATTTATATTTTTGATTTTCATCGATTATTGCGAAATAATGTAGAATGACATTAATGACATTCTGGAAAAACGATGACTCTTAGAGGCCCCAAATTTTCGATACGCATAGTACAACACAAACATGTGTACCTCGAAGCTTGAATTTTGAACCTTTTTGTAATTTATTTCCTGTTTTATGCGAATTTAATAACATTTTGATTGATAAACTTGACGATTAACCCAGCAAACCTTGACACCCAGCAAAAGCTATTTCAAATTTAATCACAAATTTCAGCGATTTAAAAGAAAGGTGCTGCCAATTCCCTAGAAACAAAGTTATTTTCTCCTTCCACGCGGCAATTTGTTACCATACCTTAAAGCGTAATATATTTAATTTTTCTTTTAAATTTAATTTGTCTGTTATTGATTAAAAACAATAAACGCGGAATCTCTTCACTTAATATTAGTTACTACCTTGGCTCGTAAACTGTACTGGCTGAAATCATTATTATTAATATTTGCCATTGCTCGGAAACTACGAAAATATCCCTATTTTTTAACTGAAGGCAAGAAAATAAATCAAGATATGTACATTTAACACGGACAACAATTAGCTAACCACTTGACTGACAAAACATTTAGCCAATAATGCATTAAACAGACATAGACATTTATTTGACAGGACATTTAGACGGTATGATATTTAGCAGACACGGACATATAGTCAATATGTCACTTAGCTACACAGATATTTATCCGACACGTAAATTTAGCCCACTCAAACATTTAGCCAATATGACATTTATCCGACGCGGATATTTATCTGATAGCAAACTTATCCGACAAGGCATTTAGAAGATATGAACATACAGTCAACATGATATTTAGCCGACACGGATATTTCTCCGACACTTACATTTATCCGATAGCGCAATTAGCCGACACGTACACTGCGGATAAAAAAAAAATGGGACAGTTCTAGATCTCCCCTTGGACTGGGCCGATTGACGAAATTCAAATTGCGTTTTCCATGCCTCGAAAGCGCGACTTAGGATATGTATTACATTTATATATAGCATTGTTCTCATATAGGTATTTTGACACAAAATCGGACTTTTTCTGAAACGATACGCCAATTTTTTTCCACATGTCTATTCTACGACTCAAATGATGCCAAACTCCCAAGCTTTGTAAAAATCGCACGAGTCGTTTTTAAAAAATTAGCTCTCAAAATTTTAGCTCCTGAATGTTAATTCGATTTGGTTTGTATTTTTTAGTATCTCTTTTTTATGAAACTTATTTGATTCCTTCCTATACAGTTCGAAATTTAGGTTCATTCCAAATAAAATTCACCGATCTTTTATGATTTATTTTTAATATTTGTATTTTTAAATAATTTTTATAAATTTTCGAAAAAAATTTTGAATTATGTCCTATAAAATTTTTACCATCATCTTAAAGTAGATGTATTTTTAAGCATACCTGCAAAACATTAGAGCTTTTTATTCAAAATTTCCGAAGATATACGTCAATTTATACATTGATGCGTTTTGAAATTTGACATACTTGTTGAAAGCGATAATAACGAAAATGTGGTTTGCACACTTTATTAAAATTATTTGAAATTAGGAACGATGTGACTTTTTGTCCTCTCGAAGGAAAATAGGTTGTCACGTATTAAGAAGTTCGCCAAGGGTTCTTGGTTTAAACTGAAAACAATTCGCTAAGTTTTTGAATTTCTCCGTAAAATTTGCTCTAAATTTTACAAAATTTAATATTTAGGCATAATTTGAGCCGTAGAATCGAAATAGGGAAAAACATGGTATATTATTTTAGAAAAAGTCCCATTTTGTGTTAAAAAATATCTGTATTAGAACAAAGCTAAATATAAATCTAATATATGTCCTATGACGCGATTCGGAGACATGGAAAACGCAATTTGAATTTCGTCAATTGGCCCAGTAGAGCGGGAGATATTGAACTGTCCCATTTTTTTTCTTTTTGCGCAGTGTACATTTAGTCAACATGACTTTTTGCCGGCACGGTTATTTGTCTGACAGTTTATTTGTCCCACAGGACATTTAGCCAACACATATTACTTGACATAACTTTTAATAAATGGCATGTAGCCGACACAGATATTTATCCAGCGAACGTTTATCTGACAAGACATTTAGGCCACGCGTACAGTTCATCGACATGACATTTACCCGGCACGGGCATTTAGTCAACGTAACATTTACCCGCCACAGACATTCATTCATTCAACAGGATATTTAGACGACACTTGCAGTTACGGACATGACAGTTAGCGAAGACGGAGATTTAGTCAGTACGACATTTAGCCCATAGGACACGACATTCAGTAGACATGGATATTTCGTCACGACATTTAGCTGACATGGACATTTATCGGCAAAGACATTTAGCCGACACGAGCATTTATCCGAACAGAACATTTAATGTGTGCGGATGAGAACCTGTCGGCTAAGAGTCAGGAATTCATTTGAAAAGACAGTCGCCGATGCATAAGTGCATCTATTCATCTGCTTTCTCAGACTGAATCAAACTTTCTATTTTCACATGCATATTAAACCGTTATTCATATTCTATAGTTTTAATTCCCATCCAATATATGGATATTTTAACACCAACCCTAGTATATTTCTTAATAATCGCATGTATCTGTATTTTATTTCATTTTTGAAAATGAGGTTATTTGCCAAAAATCTTTGACCAACGAGAGTCAACAAATGCAATTTGCTATTTGATTTCGAAGAAAGTTGTTGGCACCCGCCGTTGATTCCCCTGGCGCATGCGCATAATAAGCAAGCTCTCTGCTGCGTAATATTTTTTCCAGAGTGAGTTAACCAAAGTCTGTGGTGAGTATCGGATGCACGCGATAAGCGAAGTACTGTGTAATTCATGTATCTTACTTATATTTCTACGTCTTCAAAGCTTAAATAAATGTTTGTCCTGTAGATGGAAGTCGTCATTTTTATTCTACATTGGTTATGGGCCCAGGCATTGCATAACTGCGCAATACAACCGTCTGTGTAAAATTCTTTCGGCAAGCTAAGCTGAGTCGACTGAAATCGAAAATGACGACCACAAATACAGTTTCAATTTAAAAGCTGAAAAAGGACAATTTTGACACGTGGAAATTGCAAGTGGAAGCAATACTGATTAAAAATGATCATTAGGACTATGTAACTGGGAAAATTACGAAACCAGAAACTGGTGATGAAGGTTATGCTAAATGGAAATCTACTGACCAAAAAGCAAGAGCGGATATAATCCTATCAATTTCACCCAGTGAACTTACACAAGTAAAAAACTGTGTAACATCCCATGAACTATGGAGTAAATTGCACTCTATTTACGAATCGAAAGGGCCAGCCAGAAAGGCCACAATTCTAAAAAAATTGCTTTTTACAAAAATGACCGATACTAAAGAAATGACTGATCACCTAAATGATTTTTTCATTCTCGTGGACAAGCTAAAAGAGATGGAAATCGACATTGCGGATGATTTGCTAACAATATTGCTTTTATATAGCATACCGGACTCTTATGAAAGCTTTCGAATTGCCATTGAATCTCGTGATGAACTGCCTGCTCCAGACATGTTGAAAATTAAACTGCTGGAAGAAGCTAACGCCCGCAAAAATAAAAATTCATCGTATTGTGAATCACAACAAGCATTCTATTCAAAAGATCGGAAGTATAATCAACGACCGGTTCCTAAACCGAAACTAGAGACGTCTGCAAACCGAAAGTATCCAGTTAACTACAGATGCAACTTCTGCAATATATACGGGCATAGAGCATCGGAATGTAGGAAGAAAAACAAGGAAAATAAAAGCAAACGCCTTGGAGAAATTGCGATGTCTGCAGAAAATCAGAATTCGGTGAAACAAGAAAGGGCCGCATCATGCACAGATAGTGATTCTAAAGACATTTTTTGTCTAGATAGTGGTGCAACATCACATATGTGTAACAGCAAAGAGCTTTTCCAAGAAATTCACGAGGTAGGTGATATTTATGTTAAATTAGCTGCTAATAAAATAGTTAAAGCTATCGGGAAAGGAACTGTTAAATTTAAAGTTCGCATAGGTTCTAAAACCGAAAGTATCAAACTCGAAAATGTATTGTGTGTGCCTGATTTGAAAAATAATTTAATCTCTGTATCTAAAGTAACTGCAAATAATTATTCAGTAATTTTCAAAGAAAAATGTGCTAGAATAATTAATTCTAATAATGAAACAGTAATTTTAGCTAAACGCGAAAATGATCTTTATTATGTCATGCCAATATTCGAATCTCTATCAATTGCTAAAGAAATAGATCAATGGCATACAAGATTTGGCCATTTAAATGAAAACGATCTTAAAAAACTTCTATTAAATAACATGGTTAGAGGTCTTTCTTTTTCTCAAAATGATTCTCTTTCTACCTGTAAGGTATGCATTCAGGGTAAACAAACCGCAACCCCCCTTCCCAAAGAATCTGAATATAGAAGTACTGAGTTGTTAAATCTAATTCATTCTGATTTGTGTGGTCCCATGAGAGTCGAATCAATAGGCGGATCATTTTATTTCGCAACATTTATCGATGACAAATCTCGATACGTTCATGTTTATTTTCTGAAATCTAAGGAACAAGTTAAAGAAGCTTTTATAAATTTCAAAGCATCTTTTGAAAATAAACTTAACTCCAAAATCAAAATTCTCCGAACGGATAACGGGCTAGAATACTTAGGGAAAGCCTTTAATAAATTTCTTAATGACGCGGGAATAAAACACGAAAAGAGCACTCCTTACACACCAGCCCAAAATGGAGTCGCCGAAAGATTAAATCGCACTTTAGTTTCAATGGCGCGATGTTTATTATTACAGTCCAATCTGCCTCATAAATTCTGGGCCGAAGCCGTCAATACGGCTGCTTACATTCGAAATCGCTGTCCTACGCGAGGTTTGAAAGGTCAAACAAAAACACCTTATGAAGTGATGTTTGGCAGAGTGCCAGCTGTCTCTCACTTCAGAACCTTTGGCCAAAAAGCATTTCCATTAAATAAAAGGCCAGGAATAGGCAAATTTGATATTCGGTCTAAAGAATGTATTTTTATTGGCTATTCTGATGAATCAAAAGCGTATAGACTCTGGGATCCTGAGGCACGTAAGGTGATAATAAGCAGAGACGTAAAATTTGTTAATGAGTTTGAAAACTGCTCTAGTTATGACTCAGAACAAGAAATATCTCTGCCTTTCGCTCCGGAAGAGAAAATTATAAACAAACTATGTCGTGATAAATCATCACCTCTGAACGGCAAGGTGTCGCCAACTGACTCTGAATCTGAAAATGAAAGCGAAAGTGATTTAGAAAGCGAATCAGTGTCTCCTATCCTGATTAAAAGGGGGCCTGGTCGACCCAAGAAAATAAAAACAGGTTTGCCCGGAAGGCCTAAAAAGGAATATCAGTATACAGTTGTAAATAAAAATGAACAAATTCAAAATGTTGTTGAGGAAAGCATTAATCCTACGGTGCAAGAGGCATTAAATGGACCATATGCTGAAAATTGGCGTAATGCTATGCTATCAGAATATAATTCCCTTGTTCAAGAAAACGCTTGGAAATTGGTAAATCGACCTGAAAATAAGAAAGTTATTGGTAGTAGATGGGTTCTTAAATTAAAATACAATCACGACGGCACTATCGAAAAATACAAAGCTAGGCTAGTTGCTAAAGGGTGTGCCCAAACCCCTGGTTTTGATTTCACTGAAAACTTTTCCCCTGTTGCTAGATTAAGTTCTATAAGAACAGTTTTAGCCTACGCTGTAGAACACAGTCTGAAAGGTTACCAATTAGATTTTGTAATGGCCTATGTAAATGGAAATTTAGATGAAGAAATCTATATGGAAATCCCCGAAGGTTTTCGCGATGAAACTAATTCAGATAAAGTGTGTCTTTTAAAGCGATCGTTATACGGTCTTAAACAGTCGGGACGTCAGTGGTACAAAAAGTTAGATGAAAAATTAAAATCCATGAAATTTAAATCTCTTAATTCAGATAATTGTGTTTATATTAAAAAGTCGTCTAGCAGTGAAACAATTATAATTGTATATGTAGACGATCTTATCGTTTTTACCGATTCTAAGCAAACGTATGAAAGAATTCGCGATAGTTTAGCTTCTGCTTTTAAAGTGAAAGACTTAGGAAAATTACATTATTGTTTAGGCATAGAATTTTTCCAAAATGAGAATTCAATTAAAATTTCTCAAAAGAAATACATTGACGATATTTTAAATCGGTACAATATGCAAAATGCTAAATCCGTAGCTTCACCTATAGATCACTGCAAAAAATTATCAAAGGAGATGAGTCCAAAAAACGAAAACGAAATCGCTGACATGAAAAATGTTCCATTCAGAAATCTGATAGGATCACTTATGTACCTTTCAGTAGCTACTAGGCCAGATATCACATACGCCGTGAATTTCTTAAGTCAATTTAACAACAACCCAGGAAAAGAACATTGGCATGCTGCGAAAAGAATACTTCGATACCTAAAGGGGACCCAAGATCAAGGACTAATTTATACAAAAACAGGAAAACCACTCATCGCCTTTGTGGATGCAGATTGGGCATCAGATGTCAATGATCGAAAATCTCACACAGGTTTTGTATGTATACTAAGTGGTTCTGCCATAACCTGGGAATCACGAAAACAACATAGTGTAGCTCTATCTTCAACGGAGGCGGAATATATGGCTCTGTCTGAAGCCGCCAAAGAAACCGTCTATCTGCGCCGTTTCCTGAAAGAGCTGGGTTACAGCATAGAAAGTCCAACAACAATATACTGCGACAATCAAGGAGCTCAGAAAATTACAAAGAACTCAGTGTTTCACTCACGTACAAAGCACATAGACATTCGCCATCATTTTGTGCGTGAAGTATATGAACGCGGCGAACTGGATGTGCAGTACATACCTACCAGTGAAATGGGAGCTGATATGTTAACCAAACCCCTGACACCTGTTAAACATCAGAACTGCTGTACAATTATAGGACTGAATACTGTCTAATATGTATTTTGTTTTACTTTCAGGAACAGGAGAATCAACGTCGAAAGGGGGTATGTTGGCACCCGCCGTTGATTCCCCTGGCGCATGCGCATAATAAGCAAGCTCTCTGCTGCGTAATATTTTTTCCAGAGTGAGTTAACCAAAGTCTGTGGTGAGTATCGGATGCACGCGATAAGCGAAGTACTGTGTAATTCATGTATCTTACTTATGTTTCTACGTCTTCAAAGCTTAAATAAATGTTTGTCCTGTAGATGGAAGTCGTCATTTTTATTCTACAAAAGTCAGATTTCTAAAGTAAATACAAATCTCATAACAACCAGTCAAAAAGTTCGATATTTTCTAATTTTATTGAATTTTTTATTGCAGTTTTCGCTTACATTAAAGGGAAAGATCGGAGAATGTGAAAACTTTTCGCATCATCAGGCAAGTAAAACACAAATGCCCTTTATTAAAAAAACATGTTTGCACTGCATTATAATAATAAGCAAACCCACTCTAAAGATTGTTTAGCATTTGCTAAATATAAAGTAATGTTTGCGTAAACATGACATGAATAGAAGAAAATGGATTCACCCGCATTTCATTATTTTCAAAGGCGGCACGAGCAAAAGTTATCGTGACATCAAAGGAGCTTCGAGCTCTGAAACAGAATTTCTGTTTGCCTCATCTGAAATCTTCAATATTCTATTTTCAAAAAAAAAAAAAAAATGTCGCAAACAAAGTGAGGCGGAAATTGCATTTTTGAGATAAAATGTGTTTCCAATATTTTCGTTCATTTCCTTAAATAAATTGACAGAACGAAATAAAGTCTAGGAAGACATAACAGCTAAATCAGTTTCATGCATATACGTTACAAATGCCTCGAATACATTAAAAGTGATTTCGAAAATTTGTTAGATATCATTTGCACAAGTTGATATTTGGATATGCGCATTTAATTCGGACATTTTTAAACTATAATTCCTTCTACGTATATGTCTGCTCCTGTATTTGAATTCACTTCAATTTGTACGAATAACGTTTACAAATCCGACTGCACATGTTCGTTTAGATTTAGATCAAATTCCAAATAAGTAACCGTATTTTCTTTCGTTAATTCCCTCCCTTTTTAACTAAGTTATAGCTCGAAAATCGAGAGATGAAATTAATACCTGTAATTTAATTTTCGAAAAACGCGGCTACAGTAAGAAAATAAAAAAATGAACAAGTGGCATGGTGGCATACTAGTGACTATCATAATGCTATTTCTGTAAGAGAAACGTGCATTCCAATAAAAATGCAGGCAAGTATTAACATTACAATATATAACGGATATTTAGCCCATATCTGAAGATAAATCAGACGGACGCGTCGTGCTACAGTTGAATTACATTATAGAGCCCTAGGAGCACCTCACATCAATGAGCCTCGACTGCTTGTACCGAGAAGAAGGAAAAGAAAGGGCAATGAAGTAAAGATGCGGATTTCGAAAGATCGAAGAGATACAGATTTCAATAGATACAATAGATGTCAATAGATACAGATGTCAATAGATGCATAAGATGTCAATAGATCGAACAGATGTCAATAGATAAATCTATAATGAGTTGAAAAGTAAGTGATGGAAATAAAGTGCAATCACTTAATTAGAAAGTTTCTCAAGACAGATATCACTTGCCACGTCCATGTAGCTTAAGACAGATATCACTTGCATGTATATCTCAAGACAGATATCACTTGCATGTATTTTTTGGTTAACCAAAAATCTGCACAAAAAGGGTTTCAAACAATAAATGCGAATGTGAAGGAAAGTAAAATGAATGAAATGGAAATATAAAAAATGCAAATACAATTTTGAAGACACTGTATAAGGTATTTCTCCCGCCTCCTTGGCACGCCTTCGTGGTGTAGTGGTCAGCAAGCTCGGCGCGTATTCGAGAGGTCTGTGTTTCGAGTTCCGGCGAAGGCGTTGCTCATTTTTCACATATCCTGCTTCCAAATAACCTAATGACTCTACAGTGGCGCCCGAACTAAAAAAAGGTACTGGATAACGATTCTCCACCACCAGGATTTCGCAACTGAGGCCCGTAATCCCGAGTCGCCCTTTAAAAGGGGGAGTATATTAGGTATTTCTCCCACCTTCTTGTCATGCCTTCGTGATGTAGTGGTCAGCACGGTCGGCCTGTATTCGGGAGGTCCGTCGTTCGAGTCCTGGCGAGGGCATTGCTCATTTTTCACATCTCCCGCTTTTAAAAAATACCTAATGTCACTAGAACTGTATACAAAAATAAAAACAATCAAGAGACGACACTTTGCCAATCTCTAGCCCTCAAATGAAATAACTACATACAAAAGAGATAGGAGAAAATGATGGAGGTATTTTTTTTTAATTTCAGAATTAGCACTTAAAAACTGTAGATGGGAGGGGGATGCGGTATAATATGTGTGCGTGCAACTTAAATGCGCATGGTGTTTGCAAAATGTCCAAAACTTTACATCAATCCGAAATAGTGCATTAAATGCATAAGCACCGTCTCTGCGTTTTTCAACGACATCATTAAATTCAAATTACATCGTTTTTATTTTCATTGTAAAACGAAATGTCCATCCTCGTTTAAAACCACTTTCACGCAAGGGAAAAGAAAAAAAAAAAAGAAGAAAGGATAAAAAAAATTAATTGAGTCAGCATTCTAAGCATCATCCCCGAGGTTTTCTTAACCTGGAGTCGTTTTCTAAGAGAAAGATAGGAGCTCGCGACTAATTAAACCGAGATCTTTTCATCCACAAAATGGCGGCCTTCTACTTGTGGCGAAAGTCTGGGGTATTAGAGCCCCCTTTTCCTGCGTCTGGGTGCGATAATTAACTGTGCGGCGGAAAGGAAAGGACTTGGAAAAATCAATTTATCGTTCAGTTTCGGCGGGAGAGAACTCAAGTGAAGAGAGGGAGAGAAATATCTCTTTTTATATATTTTGTTGAAAAGTTGTTCAGCTGAAAAACTTTTCCCTACGCTTTATTGCAATCGTTATCTCGGTCAATTTCGTTTCGCCTGTTTTGGAGTCGGAATTTTGTTTAAAAAATGTTTATAATAATGATAATATGAATGTTAATTTCTTAGGGGAAAAATCCAAATTTAAAAGTTTGGAATAAATAAATACGAGTGTAGGAAATTATAGAATTTTTTTAAAGGAAACTTCTGTTGATAAAAGTTCGAAAACAAAATATTTAAGCTTCTGAGCCGAAAGAAGCGAGGTTATTTAGAAAATGATTTAATAAATAAGTTGTTCAGGAATATATGTAAAAAATGTGGTGAGGCCAGCACATGATCTCCTACCAATTCCATATTACGATATGAAATCGGTGGAATAGGAACGCGATTTCACTTACAATCATTTGTAAATAAAATATGATTAATTAACGAACTTTACTCCATGTTAATTTAAATGCTACTCTTAACTTTAGTTCTACGTTAATTGTAAGCCCTACTTCATTTACTTCCTTGTACGAAATAGCAAAGGAAATACAGAAATCGCGAAAATTTTCGGTTTTCATATTTTAAAGAAAATATAGAGTTTGAGAGGTCTCAAATCCAATTTGACTACTTTTTGCAGATCGTTTGCATGTACGGACAGAACAAGGGCATTTGTAATTCCAAAACGAATTGTAAAATGCATTACAAGTGCATTTTTTCGTGATGTCTGTGTGAAGTTAAAAACTTTTTAGCCCCAAGTAGCGTTAGCTCAGAAGGGGTATTAATTTCGTTTTGGCATTTGGCGTCAATTCACTATAAATGACGAATTACTTTTGAAATTCTCGCCACCAAATATTATCTCCCTGTATTGTATTGTAAGATCTCTCTGACCCAACTTGTCAGTCACTGGGATAGTGAGTCACAAAAACGTGCGAAGGGGTTGAAACCCTTTTATTGTACTTTTAAAATTACAACTGCGTCTCCTCGACGCTCACAAACTGCGCCAACTCGGCGGTTGAACTAAAAGCAAGGTAAAACTGAAAATAAGAAACTAGATGAACAAATGTCAAACACTACCGACGAGGCTCTAAGATCTTAACTAACCGCGTTTTTAATTATCGCTGATATTCAGCAAGATTACTGATTTAACAGTTGAAGGTCTAGCACTTCTGCAAAGTTAGGCACAAAGGCCGGCACGCGCTGATCTAAATTCTACCGAGCAATCTCTCCAGCGTAGCTTCAAAGCAAGACCTTTACACGCTCGTTTCGTCTACTATTTAACTCACCTAGCTTCCGCTAAATTTGAATAAACTGCGCGTGCTACTGTAATTTACATACTCTGGCACGGGCATTTCTAGGGGGAAAATGAAGGCTAAAAAGGAAAGGACTATGAACTTAAAATAAATGTTAGTTAAAATAAATATAAACCCTACAGTATTTAAAGAAATTAAACAGTGAAGAATCTGCGTAAATATGTGTATGTTTCTCTCACTGTGATAAAACAACGGTACCTAGAGCCATGAAAGTTTGAATAACGTACATCTCCGTCCAAATACGAGCATCTGGAAGCCCGAATTTGGAATTTGTTTTATTATCTATTTCGTATTTTGTAACGCATTTAGGAGTTTTTGGTTAAGAAATTCAACGATTTCAAAGCGAGTAATGGTAACACTCTACGGGAAAAAAACTTTATTTCCAGCGCAAGAGACTGTGTATCGGAAATTCTAAACATATCCTCTTTTAAATGTTTTGCCTTATTGCTGTTGGACTGAATTTTAGAGTTTAAGAGCGAAGAACATATTTAATAAATAAATCTAACACACAAAACGTTAACAAAACGCCCCTTTAGGGGCGTTTTGCCCCCTGTAATATAAAATATGAAAGCTTTCAGACTTTTTTTATCGTTTATGTTGTCTCTTCTTCTAATTTTTTTTCTTAGTCCAAAGGGGCTTTGTCCCCGAGGGACTATAGTTTCGTTTTGCTATTTTGCGTCGGAAATATTAAATGTCCGTTCATTTTTCAAACTGTTGCCACTAAATACTGCAGCCCTGTATTATATTTAAAATTAAAAAAGGAAGAATGTGCACAAATGTATGTATGTATGTTTCTCGCATTGTGATAAAACGCCGATACCTAGAGCAATCGAATTTTGAATGACGTACTCCCGCTTCGAATATGGGCATCTAGGAGCCTAAATTTGAAATTTCGAATTTGTTTTATTATCAGTTTCATGTTTTGTTAAACTTTAACGAATTTTTGATGAACAAACTCACGGACTTCAAAGAAAACAATGGCAACGTTTTACAGAAGAAACATTTTTTATCTCTAGCGCGCGAGACTGTGTATCGGAAATTCTGAAGATATACTTATTTTAAAATTTTTTGCGGTTACAGTTACCAAGATGTTGACCTTGAACTGAATTTTACGGTTTACGTGAGAAGAACATGATATTTAATAAATAAAGGTAAACGTAAAATGTTCAAAATAGCCCCTTTGGACGTAATTTAAAATCTAAAACCTTTCAGATTTTTGTTTCTTTAATTTGTTCTTTGCTTAACTTGTAACTTGCTGAAATTCCAAACGAAAAGAGTTAGGACTGAAAAAACGAAAAACTCTTAAAAGATTTTACCGTTCTTAGGAACTTTAGTTAAAGGAAAATTGCAATTAACTTTGAAATTTCCTAGCAGCATTCTGCAATTTATTGAAACAAGGAATTTTAATTAATTAGCTCTCTAACCAGCAAGGCCGTATATATACGGCCAAGAATATTTTTTGTGATATCTGTACGAACGTATATATACGTGCATATTAAAATATGTCAAAGAAATTTAGGCAATATATTAAAAGTACATAAAATCCAGGTATAAAATGCCAGGAAACTTTTTACATTAAATCAAGAAAATCAATTTTTCTGGTAGTAGTTTTGGGAAATTTGTGCTTTCTTAGCGAAAGGCCTGGCCGGTCAGAGGATTAAGAACTAATGAAGCATGCAAAAGAAATAGAAAATCGAGAAAAGTTGAAATTGGTTTTTTTTAATAGTTTGAAGCTGTAAAGATAAAAAACGCTTCTATTTCTAGAGCTTTTTCACTAATTCGCTAAATGCTAGGAGAGAATTGTGTATCAACTCTTACGCAAATTCGAGAAAGAGAAGTTCAACATTATTCATCAGAAATTGCATGGTAAGAGAAAAGAAGCGGATCACCATGCAGCTGATAGCTGGATGAAGAGGTTTTCCTGAGTCGCTAACTAAATAAGTGCCTCTCGATATTACAATGTAGGCAAAACTGCACATCGCGAGAATACATATTGATATCTAAAAGTGAAATAGCTGTTTTCAGAAACTGAAGGAATAATTCACTGTTATATTAGCGTGCAATATGGGCCTAACAATTAAATAAACAGCACTGGTTGTTGACAAAAGCAGAAAACCTCGATGTTTGAAAGGAGTGAAGAATTTATTTGCCGTAACAACAAGAAATGATGGATTAAAAAATCTGAAAGGTTTCAGAGGTTTCAGATTTTAAATTACGTCCAAAGGGGCGTTTTTTAAACATTTTGTTTGTTACTTTTATTTATTGAATATCATGTTCTTCGCATTTAAACCATAAAATTCAGTTAAAGAGCAATATCGCAAAATAATTTTAAACTGAGCCTATCTTTAGAATTTTCTACACACACTCTCACGCGCTGCAGATAAAAATATTTTTTTCTGTACAACGTTGCCATGTCCCGCTTCGAAATCCTCGAGTTTGTTCATCCAAAATTCGTTAAAGTTTTACAAAATATGAAATCGTTCATAAAATGAATTCCAAATTTCAAATTCTGGCTTCCGGATGCCTATATTCGCAGGAGGATTGTGTTATTCAAAATTCGATGGCTTTAGGTACCGTCGTTTTATCACAATGCGAGAAACATTGATGCACATTCTTCATTATTTAATTTCTTTCAATTTAATACAGGGATCAGTATTTGGTGGCAACAGTTTGAAAAGTGATACAGACTTTTAATGTTTCCGACGCAAAATCGCAAAACGAAAACAATAGTCCTTCAGGGACAAAGCCCCTTTGGACTAAAAATAGTACTTTTACTAATTTTCTTTAAAAATTGGGCAGCGAACTGATAAATAGAAGAAACTGCTTTAATATTGTTACGTTCTTTTCTTTCCTTCGCACGTACGTTAAGGGTTCACGGATTTGGAGTGAATAAAGACGACACTTGATGGAGAATGGAAACACATAATTTAATAGTCAGTATTTTTCTAGGCATCTCCAAAATCACTTTTATAGTCGTCGAAGAACTACTATAAACGCGCTGACACAATCAGCGACACAGCCTTCAGACTATCAGGCTATATAACGGTGGATACAGCTTCACGGCAAAGCACCAGAGTACGTCTCCCGACTCTGCTCGGTCGTTCACGGAACTCCACGCACTCTGGAGACTCTCCACGCAAGAACTAGCATTGCACTCGACGATACGCTAGAGTACAACTCCCAAACTCGGTTCAGTCGTTCTTGGAGCTCAACACATTCTAAGATGAAACTCGACGATGCACTAACTCGGGATAAGAGATTCTCTCGATGCATTCAACGACCAACTCGACACTTGCTCACTGACTGACTATCAACTCGCTAGACTGGGCAGTGATTGACTCTCCGCGTACTAGCAGGGTTAATATAGTTTTTGGCTTGTATTCGAGAACATTCTGGGCTAAACCAGTAAAAATTCGTTCCAGAAGGTTCTCCATTCGTCTATGGCATATCGCCAATTTTGTCGTCAAATGGGCGATTTCTCTCCAAATGTGGCAACCCTGCCTTCCCTTGCCATTTTTTCTGGGAACCCTAAACCTGCGTTGCAGGGAAGCTGTCTTACTGCGCCTGCACGGTTCGAAACGATTTTTAGATGAGCAGCGGAAACATCTCTCTCTCTCTGAAAAACATTCGCGTCACTTCCTGCGGGTACAGCTTCTAACATTCAGGTCTTCATTTTAGGATCTAATAATAGCTTTCAAATGCTATTATTTAAAAGATGTTCAACAGAGAACTGAATTTTGTGAAAATGCAAGCATTTAAAAGATCGATATCTCTTCCGGAGGCCACGTATATTATAGTCAATTCAGGGATTAATATTTTTAAATTAGTTAAAATTTGTTTGCGAAAATGTATATTTTATGTAGAAGCCGTAGTTCATAACCGTAAAGCCACAGTTCGCTATAACTGTGTGAAATAACCTTAAGTGTGTAAGGTATTTCTCCCGCCTTCTTCGCATGCCTTTGTGGTGCAGTGGTCAGCACGCTAGACGCGTAACCGAGAGGTACGTGGTTCGATTCCCGGCGAAAGCGTTGCTAATTTTTCATCATTTCTGCTTCCGAATTTCTAATGTCTTTACAGTGGCGCCCGAACTAAAAAGATAATGCGTGCTGATTGTCCTCCACCGGGATTTGGCGATTGGGTCCCCAAAATTCCAGTCACTCTTTAAAAGGGGGAGTATATATAAGGTACTTCTCCCGCCTTCTTCGCATGCCTTCGTAGTGTAGTGGCAACGCCTTCTTAAACAGAAGCCCAACTACGAGATCGTGACGTCACAAACTGGCGGCTGACAATCGCCGTTGGTCACCTACTACTTGGCTTTAAAGTATATATATTTTTAAAGCTTTACTAACAGGATGCTATTTTCTAATGATGTAGACACATATTTTTTTTACTTTATATATCTATATTATGTATACAGAGAGAGAGAGAGATGAAAACATATATTTTCAATTCATTCGCGGATATAATATTGGAAACATATTCATATGCACAAAATATATTATATATTATTAATTTTTGTATGGTCTTATATTGTATGTTTACAGTTAAAATAATGCTTTAAAGTACTGGTTGACTTTTATTAGTAAGAAAATGTTGGAATCTCCCTCCATACTAATAATATTCATATGTTAAGTCACTTAATTTAACACTTTTAGAAGCTTTTAAATTTTAGCAGGGTAGATTTATAAGGACAAAAGCTTCCTTTAAAGAAACTAATTCTATATAGACATATATATATACAAGTCGAATTACAATTCTATCTTATTTTTAGTAAATAGCAAGGTATTAGCTGAGGTTTCCAATCCTCGCTACCAGAGTGTACATGGTAGAGCCTAATGTCAGGAAAAGGTGCTATGACATAATAGCATACCGGACGTCCCTTGCATTAACACTCCATCCCTCCCTCCTTCCCATAATGAAATTCACAATTTTTAAATAAATTTTCCTCTGCTGTCAACTTACAAAGTATTTTAATAACATTCTCAAAACGCTCTTATTTTTATTTCATTCAAATTTATAATTTTTTCATATAAATTAACATTAAATAAAATTTTTTCATTAAAGAATTATTATAACGCAATTAAGCTTTTATGCCACGAACAAAAATGAATGGAAATGAAATGAAATTCCTTAATATTAAGGTATCCATTCTTTTAAATACAGAAGCAAATACCTTAATAAATTTAAATTTCAAGTTAGGCTTAACTTACCCGAGAATACTTCGAAATGGTATAATTTTCTCGCGGTATCGATTTTAGCCATCTATTTAATACATCTTGTTGCTTAGGAAATCTATATACTGACACTTTAGGACCGTCAGTATTAATTTCTTCGCACTTTAAAGGCATATAGAAATCGAAAAAAAATATCAATATTAAATTAAGCAGACTTGGTTCAATAACGCGCCTTCTCACGACCAAGGACGAAATGCCCCTTACTTGCTAATGGCCTTGGTTTAGGGGCGATCTTTCGCACCCCATCGAGAAGGCCAACAGTTGGTGACGTCACTAAACTACGAGCCTTCCGTAGGGAGGCTTGTGTTTAAGAAGGCGTTGGTAGTGGTCAGTACGTTCGACGCGTAAGCGAGAGGTCCGTGGTTCGATTACGGCGAAGGCGTTGCTCATTTTTTCATGCCTCCTGCTTCGAAATAACCTAATGTCTCTACAAGTCGATAATAACTTCAACGGAAATTACTTCTTGTCAAATTTACATGTTTTGTGTAAAACAAACAAATGCGTTTAATATTGCTAAATATTAAACATTTTTGAGAAAGGACAAGAAACTATTAATAATTCATATTAGCTGAAATGTCAAAGGCGTAGGAAGAAAAATCAGGGTATGGATTGTAGGCGGAGAGATCAAAATGAAATTCCAATTTGAAAGCGAAACATCAGCCAATCGTGCTGACGAGACTGGAAAGACGAGATCTCCAAACGCCGGGAGTATCATTCATGGAAATTTATGTTCAAACGTCGAAAAAGGAAAAAAACAAAATATAGTTCTTGCCTCGCAAAAATAATAATTTGTCATTCGAAATAAAATTTAATATTCGGATGGTATTGATTCGAGCGACATGACTTTTATAAATTTCACGTTAAGATTCGTGCATGATTATTAATTTAGGAAACGCTCTGCATTTAATATTTACGATTTACTGCTTTAAAGAAAATAATTTCGTTATCTCTTGAATTCATTTAAGTACAATCAAGAAGTAAATTTTTGTCATCATATTTAAGGTGTCGGTTGTGTAAATTTTTAGCAGCAGCGGTGCTTCTAATATAGATCTTCACCTTTCTGAAGGTGACCTTGTCACCGAATCACAATGTGGGGTTTTACTTATTTTTAATTCAGTGTTCAATCCTTGAACCCCACAAACACTAATAAGCGAATAATCGCTTCAACGTGTGAATAGAGACGTAAGACTTACGAAGGGTTAACTACCCTTTGTTTCTCACAATAAAATATAATACAATCAACTCCTAACTCGGCGTGTACAGCAAAGCCTCCACTGGGGCTTGAACTTAAATGAATATAAAATTAAACTTAACTAAGCATAACTAAAGCTAACTGAAAGGTATAGCCGAAGCTATCAAGATTCTAAGTAGTTAGCCCCTAAACCTTCGTTAAGTCGCCGAAGCCAACAAGAACCGAGCGTAACAATAGCTTAGAGAGATGTAGCCAAAAGGCAAACGCGCGCTAGTCGGGAACTCGGGCTCTCTCTCGAAGTCGATGAAACATCGACTTAAATAGTACTCTTTACTGATTTGCATTCACTGTGTCTCTGGAATTACATTCTGGTAGGAAATTGTAAGCTGAAACTAGAAATAATAGAAAAGGTGCATAAACTTATATAACTGTTAATCAAATTAGGATAAACCTTACAAATTTTCAAACGAAAGAATGCGGCCACCGAATGCTGGGTATGCCATGGATAAGTATCAGGTCTCCTCCCACTCACACCGTTCCTTTCCATTAAATTCATTTCCGGAGGAATTTCAGGACAGTAGTACAATAAACACAAGTATGGCTATATGTTTAGAATAGTATGCTTAGTATTTACGGCTGTATGTTTAGAACGGTTATCGTGGTAGAACTTGAATGTATTTTGTATTCCAAGTTCTTTTACAGGCTTTTTTTAGTTTTCATTAGGAATATTTACTTATTTATATTCATCCATATTAGTTTCAGTTAACGCTAAATTTCATATTTTAATAGTGGCGAAATATCCTCCAAACGATTTTGCCTAACCACCGTACCGAGGCAACGGATTAGGCAATGGATTTTCGATTCACTTCTTCATTCGGAATTTGCCATATATATATATTCGTCTGTCTGATCCAAATATATTAAATTTCAACTTTTCCGTAAATAAAGTATTCTTCCAATATGATAAAACTATACTTACTACTGATTTTATTGGCGCGTATTTTCTTTGTTTTCTTGTTGAAGAAGAATTTCCTTCTTGCTGATCACCTATTCTATCTATGTGTCCTAAATAACTTCTGTAGAAGTATTAGAGTTACTTTTTAATGCAAATTGTTCTAAATCTTCCGAACGCTTTAAAATACTAATTTTTGGGTCTTGTTTGAATTTTCGTAGACTCTATCTGCAGTTATGTATTGGTCAGCTTGGTGTTTTCTAATAAATTGCTCATTTATTACTGCTTATCTTAAAGAGAACGTCAGCAATCTCGGAGCCAAGATTCCGGTTGCATTCATATTAAATTAATTTCTATTCTATTCTGAAGGATATTTTTCCTTCCTTGTACTTAGTGCAAGGAAGAAGACAACAAGTACGAACCGCGAAAAATTTCGGGTTTCAAATATCAAAGGAAATATCCATTTTGACTATTTTTGGAGTGACGCCTGTACGCACAGACAGAAAAAAGAACTCCTTTTTTCCAAAATGGATTGTAAAATAGATTTAAAAGAGATTCAGAAGAGATTTCTTTTTCGTGACGTCTGTACGTACGTACATATCTCGCATAAATAAAAAAATCTGATGTGTATACCACATGACTTCCTTGTACAGAATATTAAATTATTTGCAATTTACCTTCATTTCATTTAAACATATTGAATTCAATCTGCTTCGTCGATAGCGCATAAGCCACAACAGAATAAATCCGCTCTTTAAATTCACTATATTTATTTACCATAGCCACACTTCGGCGCTAGGTTCACTTAACAGCGTTGCATCTCGTGCATTTCATGTGATGTGATTCATTATTTATGTGAGATGATTCATTATGAGCGAAAATTATATCATATGAAGAATTATCACAAGTTCTATTCAAATACAATAATAAATCTAAAACGATGTATAAAAGAAATTAAACAAATAAAAAAGAAACAGCTTTTCACAGACGATTCACCGCCGCTTATCTGACGCGCATGCGTTACTAATTAATTCAGTTTTCACTTGGCGGTAAGGCAAAAATACATGAAAATTGAAAATATTTTCATTAAAAATTGAAAGATATAGAAAAACATAAAACACCAAGTACAGTTAAAACAATTTAAAAACAATTTTTACAAATAAAATTACGGTACCTACGCAAAAACAAGCTAATAATTCCAGAATGAATTAAGCATAGTTTAATGCGCAGTGATAAAAGAAAACGTTACTTTGTTGTTGCGAAGCTCAGTTTCTCTAGATTGGCATGAAATCCACTATTCTGCTAAGCTTCAAATGTAAACAAATATGGACGTTATCATGACCCAAAATTAGGCTTAGCCGCGCTTAGAAAAACCTTTAAATAATTGATAATTCCGCAATTATTACATGCAGTTTAACTAAAGGCATAAAAATTCTTACCGAAAGATGAGAACATCATAATTCAATCATTTTTAAAGCAAAAAATGCACAATTTGCAAACATATAAGAATAAACTGATCTCACACAGCAGAGTAACAAAGTGGATATATATATACTTTTGGTGCGGCCAATTGCAACCAAAATTCAAGGTGCACATTTACATGTTATAGCAATCCTATACACAAAATTACAGCGTTCTGAGGCTACTCGCTTTTGAGTTATGCGAGATACATACATACGTACGGACAGACTTTACGAAAAAATCTCTTCAGAATCCATTTTAAATTAGTTTTATAATTTTTGAGGGGAAAAGAGTCTTTTATTCTGTTCTTACGTTTAGATACCAAGCAAAAACATCGTTGAATTGCATTCGATAGCGGTCAAAATGGATATTTTCGTTCAAATATGATACCCGAAATGTTTTGGCTTTACAATACTTGCTTTTTACTTGGTACAAATTAAGTTAAAAGATTAGCCGCAGAATGTTGAAATTGTGTATATACGACCACTATAATAAATTCTACAAAATGCTATCAAAAATAAAAAAGCAAGATATTTGACTTCCTTACGACAAAAATGGGACGGGATATTTAATTTCCAAATTTACAGTTTTTGGTGTCGATTTCAACTTGCCTCGAAGGATCAGTTGATTAAGTTAGACTAATAATTCGTTGAAAAAAGTTCAAATGAAGCGCAGCAAAAATTATGTATAAGTTAATAGGCGAAACAAGGAAGTCATGTGGTGTCGACACTAGATTTTTTAATATTTCCCAAATAGTCATGGACAAACCTTAATGCGAATAAAGCGGCGTCTACTCTGTATCCCCTCAACAAACAATTTATCTGTTTATATTACATTACCTGCTGGAGTAAAAATGTTAGCGCAGTCTTAAGCACTTAGTCTTTATGTTGACTTTGATTATTACAGCTTTCGGTAAGCTGTAGCGAATAGCTCGTTACTGATACTAGGAAAACCGAAGGGAAGGCTGAAGATCAAACAGATTAAGCTACCCTATCAGAAACAAATCAAGATCTGGAACACTTAATCCCCAGTGATGTCCCTTAATCTTAAGAACTGAGCGAGGGAAACTTAAATTACTTGCAATAATCACACCTTTGGAGAATTTAATATCGTTGATGTCGTCAACCAAACTAAAACCTGACACAGATTTATGAGTAAAAGAGGACACACAGCTCTCAACCTTATGGTTCTTGGAAAATTAAGTTTCGTGTTTAAATCATTTATTAACAAACACAAGTTGCCGACAGCAGATTAGAGTTTCGCCAAGAAAATTGCTGGTTGTAGCTTGAGTTTCAAATGAGAGAAATACTCACGCCAGTTAAATGACGCATCTGTGAACTTATGCAAATATTTATTTTTCTTTTTAGATTATTTATTGATCATGAGTTATTGGTTATTTGTTTCTATCTGCAGTAGATGAATTATTATAATTCGGATCCTCGCATTTAGGCCCGTATTAGTTTTCAATCCAAAGGCTGTTGCCACCGAATGTTGTCGCCAAGTATTATTCTTACAGAAATAATACAGCTAATATGGAAAAACCTGATAAATTCTTTGTACGCCTATTAGATGATACATACATTTTGCCGCACTAATTTAAACTTATTTTTTGGAATTATTTTAACTTAAATAACCGATCCCTCGATGCAAGTTGAAAATGACGTCAAAAATTGCAAGTTCGGTCTCCTGGTCCAATTTTGTCGTAACAGAGTCGTCCCATTTCTTGAATTTTTATTTTCTCATAGCGAATTTAAAATTTTCCCAAATATAAGTAAATGAACCGGCAGACACCATTCAAAGTTATTTTTCGTTATTTATCCAAAAGTAATTTTTTACAATCTAAAATTTCCCAAACATGATAAATATTTTCTTCATTTAAAACACTTCTGCAAGTGGAAAATGCTGCGATTGACAATAGATCTGCAAACTCATAAATTTTAATTAAATGCATCTACCGCTTTAAAGGATACGCTTTGCTGCATGACTCTGTCTCATCTTACTTCAAAGTTTCCCTGCAATCTCGTTGCACTGCCACATCTGTTGTCCAATCGCTGCTCATTATTAACACATCGAATTTCTGACTAGAAATAAGGACCGAAGTGAGTACGCATTGTTTTTCTCGCTTGCCCTGTTGCCCATGTCTCTCGCTTTGCCTTCTTCTTCATTGTGTAGAATGTAAACTACGTATATCGAAATTGTGGGGCATGCGTAGCGCCCCCAGTGTTTTTAGATAATATATATTTCTAAGTAACTGTTCCTATGGAAAATAAAAGTGTCGCTTGAATCATCAGGCCACTTGTGATTTGAGCACCATTCGTCATCTATAATGATATAATGGTTCAAAGTTATCAAGAGGAGGTAGATAAGATTCAACTGAATCCATCTTCCCAGGAAAACTACTGAGTTTCTGCTCATCCAAAATTAGCTGATGAACCATCTTAAATAATTTATTTATAATATTTCTTCGGAAAATTCTGAACGCCTTCTCAACGCAGCAGCCCTCCCTTCATATGAAATAAAATGTACGAAACTAATGTACTAAATAAAATGTACGAAACTAATAAATGTACTAAAGATCTTACGCAAATTGAGATGATCAAAACTTTTATGAAGAAGGTCGGTAGTACAGAAAATTCTTTTGGATTTAGGCGAATTAGATTTAAATTTATTAACGTCAAGTGCTAAATATTTAATTAGGGTACTGCGTGTAAACTCGTTTTTGAGGAATGTTTGAAAAATTAACAGATGTTTGTGAGGGAGTGAATGAAAGTTTTCAAGAATATTCTTCTTAAAATTAGTCTTATCAAACATAGTCTAGTATTTTCATTGCAGTAAATTAATATTTATAGAAGTTTTTACTTTCTTGTTTTTTCCTCTGGTTCCATTTTGTGTTTTCTTGTTGGAAAGGCTGAACTGTTCTTAAATAGTAGCATAAAAGTATTTTTTTAGTAATTTTTTTTAGTAACACTATTTTTTTAGTAAAAGCGCTAAAAGCTGATTACTTGATATTACAGTATTACAAGATATTTTTTACACAAAAATATCCCACTATTATTTCCGCGCAGTATGCCGCTGAAAAATTAATCAGTTACAGATAAAATACTAAGAAATCTAGAACCAAACCTACAAAAACAGAGAAATCCAAAACCAGTAACATCTCAAAATCCCTCAATAAAAATGCAAACAACACCATCAACTAAGTGTTTTCAAACCAGAAGAAATTCCGAAATCAAGAGAAATATATAAAAATACATAAAACAGAAAGGAAATACAATTTAAATCTGATTCAACCTTATCAAGAGGAGATAGATCAGATTCAATTGAATGCTTCTTTGTATTCCATGGCTTTGTGGGTTTGGTTCTATATTTCTTGCTATTTTGTCTATATCTATCTATCTATTAATGTATATATACTATATATAGACGTATTTACCCGCCCTTACCTGCTTATTAATTAAAAATCCAACCTGGCCTTTTTTTTTTGCAACACTTGGTTGTACACCTAGACTTCCAATTATAGAAGTCTTTTAAATGACGAAAATATTCATATTTTGGCAAATTCAAATTTAAAATGAATTTAATTTTGGAGAAATAAGGACAGCTAGCTTTGAATGAGGTCCCCCACTTCCTATACTTACAGTCCAGTCACATTAATGTGACCACCACGTACTTTCCATGTCAGAGTTAAATAACCAATCACAGAAGGCAGGTGGCAGCACAGTGCAGTTGAGCGTATATAAAGGGTGTGTGAGGGCTTCGGAAAACATTTCAATCGTTGGCGTAATGCGGAAACGAAGCGATTTATCCGACTTCCAAAAGGGCATGATCATTGGCTTTCGGGCCAAGGGTGGAAGCATTTCGAAACGGCTGAGTTTGTGAACTGTTCGCGTGCCGCCGTGGTAAAAGTGTACCGTGCATGGCAAAATGGGACTGTCCAAAATCAGCGACGTGGCAAATGTGGTGCACCACGGGCCATAGATGACAGAGGCGAACGACGGTTGCGGAGATGCGTTCGGGCAGATAGACGGGCTACCGTTGAGCAACTGACCACCAAAATGAACCAAGGGGCTACCAAAAGTGTCTCCCAAAGTACTATTCAGCGAACATTGCTGCGTCTGGGCCTCCGAAGCAGACGCCTGGTTCGTGCACCTATGCTGACTGCTGTTCATCGACGGCGAAGGCTAGAATTTGCACGCCAGTACAGCAGCTGGACGTCCACTGAGTGGCGACAGGTTGCGTTTTCGGATGAATCGCGTTTTATGCTCCATCGGACAGATGGACGTTGGCGTATAAGGCGTGAAACCTCTGAAAGGAACCACCCTGCAACCATTGCCGGAACGGTCCAAGCTGGAGGCGGGAGCATTATGGTCTGGGGAATGTTTTCCTGGCATTCTCTAGGTTCACTGATCATTGTGGAAGGCACAATGGATCAATACAAGTACGCATCTGTCCTTGCGGACCATGTTCACCCCTACATGCGCATTGTTTTTCCTCAGGATGATGGCATCTTCCAGCAGGACAATGCGAGGTGCCATACAGCTGCCAGTGTACGTGCGTGGTTCGAAGAGCACCAGGATGAGTTTACCGTCCTCCCCTGGCCAGCAAACTCACCTGACTTAAACCCAATCGAGCATCTGTGGGACCATCTCGATCGAGTTGTTCGCGCCATGGATCCTCAACCGCGTAATCTAGCGCAGCTGGCCACGGCATTAGAGTCGGCATGGCTCAACATCCCAGAGAACACCTTCAGGGACCTATGTGACTCTCTTCCTGCACGTCTCGCAGCAGTCCGCTCTGCGAAAGGTGGTTATTCTGGCTTTTGACAGATGGTCACATTAATGTGACTGGACTGTGTATATTTGGAAAAGCTGTATACTCGCTGTGAAAAAGTAAAAATACAAAACGTTTGACTGGCTCGTGACAAATATGGACTGATATATTTAATTTAGAAATTTGTAATTTTTGATGGCATTTTCAACTTGCTTCGAAGGACCGGTTGATTAAGTTAGAATAATAATTCGAAGAAATACGTTTAAATGAAATGCAGTAAAAATGTATAATTTAATAGGCGTTCAAGATATGAATTTAATAGACATTTGTTAACCACATCAGTTTTTTGGCGAGGTAGGCATTAAATATCTTCCTTCCAATGAATTTATTTTTAATTTTTTTAAATGTACGGGGAATTGATATATATTTGATCATGTTAATCACGTGCAGCATTTATTTTTTCTGAACTACGAAACCGTGTTATGTGTTTTAATTTAAATAATCTGCATGATTTTCGATATTATTTATTTTACTATGCCCGATAGATCAAGGAATAAGACCATCGGATTTCGCGTGCTGCAGTTGTTATAGATGACGTCACAAAATATGGTAAAGTAAGTTCTAGAAATGCATACTAAAGTGTCTTATCCGGAATGGGCGTGGTCCCTTTTGAGGCAATTAAAAGCAATTCTATTGTACGGGTGAAAACGCACATATGATTAGAGATCGGAATGAAAATCAGACTATCAAAGTCTTATGCATTATTCCTAATATATTTGATTTCCTCGCTTTTTTGTGAATTAAATGTAGTAGAAATTTTGTAGAAACATATTTATAATGATAAAGAGATTAAAAATGAAATCAATCAAGCTGGACAGAATGATGCGTAATATGCACGAATCTCCAACATTTCAATCATCGGAAACATTGGCATTCCAAAGAAAGTAATGCATATAAACTCCATGGTTTAGAGTTAAACGAATCAGATATCAGTTAGTTTAAAATACTTATTCCTAACAAAACAGATATTTTATGCAGAGAAATCTTCAAGAAAGGTAATAAATATATCTTTTATATTAATAAATTCGTTTCACCTTCGTTCGAAACAGCTAGTGGCGCGTAATTTGAAATTCCTAAGTCGTTTTAAATTACATAAAAGAGAAAGTAATTTATTTCTGGCAAATGTGCAATTAAGACGGATCCGATTTTATGCAGCAGAGTACAAAGGAAGGTAACAATAGCTTAAAACCACAAGAACCTCAGACATGTTGAACTAGAATTAATTCAATTCTTCCTTTGAAGTTTAGAAGGAAGGTAAACATTGTTAAAGTTGAAGACGTTTCGGATTTTAACAAAGACATAAAAGGCATAGGGGCAAAGATATACATTGTTCAAGAGGTACGAAATGTTGCAAAATGATCGATTAATACAATGGAGTGGTTCTCATTTTCTTTTAAATTGGTACAGAAAAGTTATTTGAAGAAAGGGCGTTTCTCTCGTAATTAAAAGTGCAGTGTGGTTAGTTTCGCTACAAAATTAAAAATGAATGAAGTTAAAAAAGGTAAAAAGAATGGTGAGTTAAAAATGAGAAAAAACTCAGATTTTAACGACTGCCCAAAGGGGCTCTTTTAAAGTGAATAGGATTTACCAGTGCAGATTATCAACAGAGACAGCCCAGGTGGAGTAAAGAAGTAATTTTTGGAGTACTACGTGAAAAAACGTCAAGATTAACATGAGAGCGTTATGCATTTTTTGTATATTTAAGACTTGAAAAAATATGTGATGTAATTCTGTTAAAATGTATAATGTTTTCGAAGAAATATGTCATGTATTAAATGCATTTTTATCCAAATCAATCGGATTCAGAAGTCAGAAAATAATATTCGTACGAACTGCGGATATTGCTTTTTAAACAGTTTAGTTTGTTAAGGAATAATCACCAGATTAAGTATGAAACAATAATAACTTATATTAATTTAGCAATCAAGCAACAAAAATCAGCGTTATATTTTCAAATTTTCACAGGACTAGTTTCGATGGTTTCTACCAGCCCTGTGAAATTTGAAAATATAAAGCTGATTTTGGTGTTTGACTTCTAAATTAAAATTTGTTCTGCGTGGTATTGTATCTTAATAATAACTTATGTTTATCCGAATGGCAACAGTCTCGAACGAAAAGTGAAACAACACAAAATCTTGTTTCGAGACTAGTAGCCCTTTGGGGTTATTAAAGTTAAAGAGAGAAAAAGAGTTAAGATTCAAAATTAAGTCAACGTATTGAGAAAAATAAGCATTGATAGCATAAACTGAGAAAAAAAAATAAAAAATTATATGGCAATACTCAACATACTATCGGGAATCTTAAAAATAAGCTGCTTTTAAATTTTTTTAATTTAAAGAATTTGTTGAATTTTATGTGGTGTAATTGCGAAGAAAGCAACGTTTAATGATAAAATTAAAAAGACCGAAATAAGAGGTGTTAGCAGGAGTTAGTCTAAGAGTAGACAGAGAAACTACGAGCTCAGTGAGAGTATAAAATGCCTTAAAAATCTCTAATTTGTTTTCCTAATGAATAGAAATATACTGGCATTTTTTAAACTTGAAATCGCGCTTGAAACGTAGGTTATTTTTTTCGAATATGATTGGTTGACTCCATTTGTAGTATGAATATAGAAAAACCAATCACGGGACGGTATAATTTGTCAGACCAGTCATACAGACTCTTGTTGCGGCGATCCTATATTTTACCACAAAAATTTGTTAAGAGTACCTTTCCGATTTATCATATATACTCCAGATGTAATGTTATTCTCAGTCACGGGTTTTAAGTACCCAGTCTGAGAAGTTTTGAATTATATCAAAATACATTTGCTCATGAAATTCTGTTACTTCACTTTTCGTTCGAGACTGTTGCCATTCGGATAAACATAAATTACTATTGTTTCATACTTAATCTGGTGATTATTCCTAAACAAACTAAACTGTTTAAAACGCAATACCTGCAGTTCGTACGAATATTATTTTCTGGCTTCTGAATCTGGTTGATTTGGATAAAAATGCATTTATACATGACATATGTCTTCGAAAACATTATACATTTTAACAGAATTACATCACATATTTTTTCACGTTTTAAATATACGGAAAATGCATAACGCTCTCATGTTAATTTAAACCTTTATTAACCTAGTACTCCAAAATATACTTCTTTACTCCACCTGGGCCGTCTCTGTCGAGTTTCGAGTAGGATAACGCTTCCGGTATATTCATTTTAGCCATCATGTAATATGTAGTACTTATCGATATAAAAGGCTTAAATACTAAAATTTTAAAAAAAAATGGATTATAGTTTAATATAGGTTTTTATTAAAAACTGTCATTTTCTTTTAAATAAACTACTACTTCCAGTTGTCCATTAAAAGCTGCCCTGGGCCTCAAGTAAAATACTGCCTTCGTTTGTCCAGTAATAACTGTTATGGGCTTCAAGTAGAATACCACTCCTGGATGTCCCCTAATAACAGTTATGGACTTCAAGTAAAGCACTACTGTCCGCAATCCAGTTTTACTCAAAATCTCAACTTACATGAAGGCAGAACGTTTATGCACGGAAATAAGAAAATTTTGGAAGTTTGATATAAGAACTATCCTCCTAAGCAAAAAATATAAATAAAAGTAAAACAAATAAAACATAAAAAAAAAATTCTGAAAGGTTTCAAATTTTAAATTACGGCTAAAGGGCCGTTTTTTTTTAACGTTTTGTGTGTTACCTTTATTTATTAACTATCAAGTTCTTCGCACTTAAACCATAAAATTCAGTTCAACAGCAATATTCCAAAATAATTTTAAAATGAGCATATCTTTAGAATTTTCGATTCACAGTTCCGCGCGCTGGAGATGAAAAGTTTTGTTTTCCCCTTAGAGTGTTGCCGTTGCTCGCTTTTAAATCATTGAGTTTTGAGTTTGTTCGTCACAAATTCGTTAAACGTTTTACAAAATATAAAACAGATAATATAACAAATTCAAAATTTAGGCTTGCTGATGCGCATATTCGTGTGGAAACGTAGGTTATTCAAAATTGGATGTCTCTAGGTACCGTTGTTTTATCACATTTGTAGAAATATATATACATTTATGTAGATTCTTCATTATTTCATTTCTTTAAATACACTATTGAAATAAATTAAGAGAATTTGCATATTTTATCGAATTGCATGAAAAGAACTGAACTGAAGGAAAAACCACTGCTTCTAGATAAAAATGCAAATCTTGTACGGCAAATACATAAGCGTGCACGTGTGCGTAGTCGGAACCAGCAGAAAAACAGGCTTTATAACCGCGTGGAGGGTAAGAGAAATTGCTTTCGCTAGCACACCTCGGCGAATTTACGTTTAGGTGATGGAGGTGGCGAATTGTAGGAAGGCTAGAGGCAGGCCATTTGCAAGTCCAGATGTGCAGAGAATTTAAGTTACACACGTCCACCCAGCGTCGTGGGTAACCTATGGAAACAGTTGCAGGATACTGGATCCATGAAGAGAAAGCCTGGGCAAGGTTGTTCAAGAGCCACGACGGCCAGAGAAGATCGCTATTTATCCATTTTAGGGAGGCGTAACTACAGCTTCTCAGCTCTCTCGGGACCTGTACGCAGCCACAGGAACCCGTGTAAGAAGGGTGATTGTTTCCAAAAGACTGAATGAGAGAGGGTGTTTGCCAGAAGTCCGGCTGTTTGCGTCCCGCTCAAGTCTACGGACAGGAGAGACCGATTAGTATGGTGCAGGCAGCAATGTGATTGGAGTACGGAGCAATGGGCGATCGGTCTGTTCACCGACGAGTCCCGTTTTAGCTTAAACACCGATTCTCGCCGTACTTTCATATGGAGAGAGCCATTGACCCGCTACCTATCCTTCATTGTCCGCGAAATCAACAATTATGACGGTCGCGGTGTAATGGTCTGGGCAGACATTATGTTGTCTGGCCGCACACCAGAGACTCTGTGACTGATTGACTGGTATCGGGTATAGGGATGAGTTCTTGGAACCCAATGTTCGCCTTTTCCGCGGTGCAGTGGGCCTCGAGTTCATCTGTCAGGACGATAAGACGATGCCACATAAAGCTCTTCTGGTCGACGAATTTCTCGAGAGTGAGGATATTCAGGGGATGGATTGGCCAACCAGGTTTCCAAACCTCAACCCTATACAGCACGTCTGGGACACTCTGGGGAGGGCAATTGTAACTTGCAACCCACCTCCTCCGAGAACCTTCCAGGAACTGAAAACAGCGTTGCTGACTGAGTGGGATCCAATGCCACAGGCACTGATGAACTGCCTTATTTCAGTATGACATTACGCTGCGAGGCCTGTATGGCTGTAAGAGAGGACCATAACCTCTTTATAAGCCATTTCTTTTATGTCTTCTGCAACCGTTGTTTCAGACCTTCAGACTCCCACGAATGTTACACACGAACATGTGTGTCTATTATAACTGTTAAATGTTTATTTTGTTTGTATTATATCAACATATGATCACACCAAATTTTATTAAAATCTGTCCAGTAGTTCCGGAGATAGTAGATCCAAATATGAAAATTCTCTTAATTTATTTCACCAGTGTATAATACCGGGCGATAATATTCGGTGGCTGCAATTTGAAAAGTGATACAGCCGTTTTATAGTGATTCAACGCAAAATCGCAAAACGCAAACAATAGTCCTTCAGGGACAAAGCCTGTTTGGTCTAAAACGAATTCGTCCTGGAAACTCACAATATCAAAATTTGGACCAAAACCATTAGCAATGTATATAGGTTAGCCAAAGGCTAAACATAAAGAATAGAAAGGCGAAACTTGAATATAAAGCTCTGAATAAGGAGCATAACTATAAACGTACAACTGACTGATTGATTACAATGATTATTGATAAGTGATTCATTAAAAACTGATTAAAAATTTATACTTACAAAAACCTTTAGAACCTCTCTCTAATCTTCAAAAACCTTCCGTTCGATATCAAAATGAGAAATAATTATATTCTCTCTTTATTATTGTTATCCATCGAAATTGTTAAAAATAAAAAAAAATCAGTTTTAAGCGGGCATAATGCTATAATTCTGCATTGTAAAAATATACAATTAAGTTATGTGTTTTAACGAAGCGTTTTATCCATACAATTTTCTAAAATAGCATTCCCCTTGAAATTCTTTCGTGAAATATTATTAAAGAAGTGGAAAAAAAAAAAAAAAACTGAAAAGTTTCAGACTTTAACGTCGCACCAGAGGACACTTCTCTTAGACACCTGATAACATATTCGTCTGTCTATTTTCCTTTATTCATAAGTATCGCTTTCTCCATAGTTTCGCATATAAAATTCAAGAGCAAAATCACAAAATACTTAAAAACAGCTTAACTTTAGAATTCTCGATGCAGTGGTAGGAGTTGTCATACATCTTGTTTTATATTATCTTTATTATTTCTTTGGAAAGTACGCGTCCGAGCGGCCAGCCCCCTGAAAGTGTTATTTCAAAAGAGAAAAAAGCACATATTGATTTTAAATTATCCAAGCCGGTGTCATTTCATAAAAATATGTAGTATTTCTAACTGGTTTGGTTTACTTCATTACGGCAAAGCTCGATCTGCCTCAGGGGTACGATGCCTTTCTGGAGAACTTTCTAAGGGAAACTGGCTTGTGCATGCGTTACACTTCGGGTAAACAACAAAAACGTTCATGCAGCCAGCCCGTTCGCGGGATACGAACGTCGGACCGAACTACCAGTGTTGTTCTACTTTACCGCTCGGCCGCTGGTGGGCCAAATATTTCTAATTGTACATCTCTTGATTTAAATTCATTTTTATTTAAATCGTGTGGATTAAAATGTAGAAAAAAAATTTAAGGACTATCTTTATTGCTTTTCAGTCATTTCGTTTTCTACTCAGTAACATAAAGATTAAATTTGAAAGTGCTCACGCTTTGCTGAATAGTCACTCATTCTATAAGTGGCTATAGTAAATATTTTATCTGAGGTAGTGGCAACGCTTTTCTTTCAGATAACCGAATTTCTGGGTTAAAATTGACGAATAAATCTTACATTTGCCGAATGGCATCTGTATGGCATGCTGAGAGCACTATGTTTTATTTCAAACAGTGTTGCCACTTTTTCCTTTCAAATCGCTGAGTTTCTTAAACAAAAATTCATTAAATTTGTTCAAAATCTTAATCAAACAAGCAATTTGGAGCAAATAAATAAATAAAGTAAAATAAAAAAATAAAAAATCTGAATGGTTTCAGATTTTAAATTACGTCCAAAGGGGCGTTTTTTAACGTTTTGTGTGTCACCTTTATTTATTAAATATCATGTTCTTCGCACTTAACCATAAAATTCAGTTCTACAGAAATATCTCAAAACCATTTTAAAATAAGTATATCCTTAGAATTCTCGATACACAGTTCCGCGTGCTTTAAATAAAAAGATTTTTTCCTCGTAGAGTGTTGTCAATGCTCGCTTTTAAATCGTTTGAGGTTGTTCATCAAAAATTCGTCAAAGTTTTACAAAATATGAAATAGATAATAAAATAAATTCCAGATTTCAGATTCGGGCTTCCAGATGCGCCTATTCGGGTGGAAACGTATGTTATTCTAAACTGGATGGCTCTAGGTGCCGTTGTTTTATCACATTTGGAGAAATATACATGCATTTATGGAGATTCTTCATTATTTAATTTCTTTAAATATAATACAGAGCTGCAATATTTGGTGGCAACAGTTTGAGAAGTGATTCAGACTTTTAATATTTCCGACTGAAAATCGCAAAACGAAAACAACAGTCCTTCAGGGACGAAGCCCCTTCGGACTAAAAATTTAAAATACTCCCTTCGAGGTATATTCGGTTGGAGGACTACGTTCACTAAAAACTAGGTGGCTTTACGCGTCGTTGTTCCAAAATGGGAGTAGCACATATAAAAAGGGCATATAGAATCATAAACTACATAAAGGTTCTTTATTATTTAATAATAGACATTACCATTTATAATATGAGTGATTAAATATTTTTCATTATTAAAAAATAAATCCAGGAGCAAGTAGACATACTGCCGTAGTGTAAATATGAGGAACTAAATTCCGCTTCTTAACACAGCAGCACTGTGTTTTATCGTACCGGTTTCTAAAATAGCATTCCTCTTGAAATTTCTTCCTTGAAATCTTTCCAAACAGATTAAAGAAGTAACCCGCAATTTTCTCCGTAAAGAGTGAAAAATTGCTCTCAAATTTTGATGCATCCCAAACATTATCTTGGAAATGACTCCAGTGGCACCACAGAAATCGTTCTTTTATGATTTTTTTTTCTTCACCTAGGGAACAAGATATGCCAGTTGATGCTTTTTGCGATTAAAGTTTTATTCAAATCTCCGTGCTGAGTACCGACCTTTTTTTCTGTTCATCATTTCAGACAACTTTTATTTCAGTTGAGCGCATGCTTAGAAATTTCTTTTCACAAAACTGATTTCCTTAACGGGTTTTATGTTTATAACAAATCAAAGTGCTTTTAATAGATGAAAATGCAGGTTGGCGCAGATAATTTGTTTTGTTCACTGTACATTTATTCATAATTGAAATCCCTCTATAAGCAATCCCCGATATAACGATCGAACGTTTGCGTCCCGTCCATTTTTCTATATACTTAACGTTATTTTACACATATCCAGCGAAATTCCGAATGTGCAGAAATCGGATATCACGAGCTCTCTGGAAACCCTGGCCTGAAAATTTTTGTATTTTTCAAATATTTACCCAGAAGTTTCGCAATTCTAAATTAAAAATTTAGTAAGCATAAAATTCATTCATCTTTAAGCTCATAACGTTGCGGTTCTTTTTTCTTGACCTTTCTTTGTGTTCTAAAGAAAAGCTGTACGAAAAAGACAAGGTACACGGTAAACGTAACTTAGGATGTTATTGGAGCGTATCGAAAACATTACTGGTAAAAATAGACATCGATCTTCTGGGTGCGTTCAGTCCCACACTTTCTTTTTTCAAAATCGTAGCCTTCCTCAGCCTAAAAACAAAGAAACTAAGCATAATTAAACCAAAATAATTAAACTAAGCATTTTGTTCTTTTCTATGGTTTTTCAGATACAGAGTATTTATGTGTATTAGTAGTTCCTATAAACTTTGAAATAGTCATGTCAGAAAACAAAACAAAAAAATTATCCAACAGTTTTTCAAATGAAGATATCCGAAGCAAAGCCGGACATTTTCATGAATTTACATCTCAGTTTTAAATACAGGGTGGTCATAAGGAAACTTTGCCAACATCTGCGCGTCTAGCATCCGTTCCGGTTAACCGATCGAGATGGGATTAAAAATATAGTTATTCGGAGGTATGCTCTCGAGATTCCGTGAACGGCAACACAAGCACGCTTACGTTAACGGTTATTGTTGCAGAAACTCTAAAATGTCGAATGGCAACGCCAGCTTTTGCCGGTCGCAAAATGTCCAGCGCATCCGAAAACCCTAAATAGCGTTGAAACGGTACCGATATGTCCAAAACCTGGCGTGTTATGCATACCCAAAAAAGAGTTCTGAAAACAGGCCAACGAAACAGGATCTGGACGCACGCAGAAAATTTTGCATATGACAGAGACAAAACGACGATCACTGATGACCACACATATCAGACGAAAGAATACCTTTATTTAGATCAAACATTTTCCAGTGGGTACCATCATAGGCAAGTATGCATTGCATCGGCAGACGGTGGACAACAACGCTGAAAGCAACATGGCATGACTGTGCTTGCAATTTCACGCCGTATATAATCCTTTAAATGCGACAATGTTTGCGGACTGCAAAGGTAAACTCTGGATTTGAGATATTCCCCAAAACCAGAAATCCATAGACGTCAGATCGGGAGATCGCTTAGACCACGGAAACGGATAATGGCGTGTGATGATGCGATCACCAAAATCTGTTCCAGGACGCTTTAACAAACCTCGCTATATGTGGAGGCGCACGATCTTGCATCTAAACGATGTCATTGATTGCATTCCGCCTATGCAGCTCCAGTAGTAGCTTTCATCCCATTTTGATAATGCAGTTTTATCAATTCACCACGAACTTTGCCAGGAAAAGTAATTTGGTCGCCATGTGCGAGATGACGACTTCGCGTAGCCGCCTGGTATTTTATCGGTTTCTTACGTTGAATATCTGGCAATCGGCGTTCTGTGATTAATATCTTGCCACTGTTATATGCAAATTTTCTGCGTGCTCCCAGCTTGTGTTTTGTTGGCCGGTTTTCAGATATCTTTTCTGTGTATGCATAACACGTCCGTTTTTGAACATATCGGTACCGTTCCAACGCTATTTAGGGTTCTCGCATGCACTGAACATTTTTCGACCGGGAAAAGGTGGCGTTGCTATTCGACATTTTCGAGTTTCTGTAACTGTAATCGTAACCGTGAGCGCCCCTGTGCTGCCATTCACAGAATCTCGAGCGCATACCTCCGAATAACTATATTTGCAATTTCATCTCGATCCGTTAACCGGAAAGGACGCTAGAAGTGCAGATGTTGGCAACGTTTCTTTATGACCACCGTGTAGTATAACGAATATAAGAAATGCTCGGCAACAATTACCACTCCGTAAACAGGAAAACTGCTCAGCTGAGTGCGTCCACGACTCACGCATTTTTTTCTCTTCGCATTTTCTGATTCAAGGTTCTGGAATAAGCGAGCCTCGTGGAGAAGGTGGCAGAAGATCAAATATCATTTCGTTAGTAAAACTTGGTAACACAATATGCCACAAAATAAGATGCCGCCCATACGGGAAAGTGATTAGTGGGCTTCTCTAACCACTTTCCGTCTAGGGTCTTAAAGAAGGGCCCGGGTTTGAATCCCGGCGAAGGCGCAGGTGTTTGTAAATGTATAATGTCTTTGGGTCATGGGGGGCACTGATAATGTAAAAGGAGCCGAAAGTCCTCTCAAGAGGCTGTTGTAGGGGAAGAGGGGTGGAAGAAAGACTCTTGGACACGTTCCTCCTTGAAAACTGTATCAGAACTGAGAAAAGTCGGACCTGTACGGTACTCGAGACACATGCCAATGACAGATGCAATTTTGTGTTCCTTACAACGATGCAATTCGGGCGCTTGTTCTGATTAGATCAGACATGCAAGAATAGTCACAACAGTAGTAATGGGCAACACAGAACCGTCATAGCGAAATTTACCGATGATCCCCATCCATTGGTGTTACTGATTGTATCACACTTCATGCACTATCCAGTAAATGGTTATTTTTGTTACAAATTACAGTAAATCCGAATATGGATTTGCGGTACGCGATTGGCTTATACGGTTTATCATAACTGTTTTCATTTAATTTGTCCAGCATTAGAATTACAGCAAGTTATAAGCAATGTTAAAGGATCTCCATCGACTGAGAATGAAGCCAAAAAATCGTACAAATTGCAAAAGCAGTAGACAGCGGAAGAGTTTTGGGTGTAGAAGAAGGAGAACTTAAAGAATTAGTCGAGAAGTGTCGACTGAAGAAGTGAATGACCTTATAACACAAGCAGACAGTGAAAGCAATGATAATGAAGAAGATAAAGTGCGTTTAATTTGCAACTAGTTAAGCAAATTGTTTAAAAATGCGCTGGCATTGTCTGAATTAAGAACGGAGATTGGCCTAAATGAAAAATGAAGAGGACACTTTATGAGAACAGTTGCAACGATGCACTCATTTTACCACGAAACATTCAATGAATGGCGTCAGACACTCTTCTTGAAAAACATAATCACTACGTTTTTGAAAAACATAATTGCTCAATCAACTCTCAGTCAGTATTCAGTGAATGTTTTTTCCCTTTTAATGACAGCGATATTTGCGCTTGCTTAAATTCTTACTTTCTTACTCTGAATCGTGCTTTCGTACTTTCTTAATATGAAATTGCGCTTAACCTATTTTTCCCGCAGAATGCTGACTTAACACAACACAATTTTGCAGTACGTACTTATGACGTAACTCCCACGTTCGTCAATGGTTTACTGTAAATTTAAAACTGACTTGATAAGTGATCGTTTTGTTAAAATGTCTCTAATGATTGCTTTTTTTTTTTGTAGGGAATCTTTAGCATGGCAAGGAGTCAGCTTAGTATGTGCTGGATTAGCTCTGCTAGCCAAGGAACAGGGCGTAACGGTGCTTGGAGTTTGCCTGACATACCAGCTTATTTTATTGATGGAAAAGAACTCGAACAGGTATTTTCTCAGATTTTATTAGATTCAAAGCAGGTGCAGCAAACCGTATTTCCTTGCTTAAGTTTCCTCTTTGCGTATCTCCTCTGTCTTTTTGGTACCAAGCTCTGAAAATTTAAAAAATATTCGCTTCGTATTACCCTTTCTCAATGCAGTCAGAGAACGAACTCCCCAAAATTTCAGAATCTTAATCCACATGTTGATTGTTTTCGTAAACAGTGCCTTGATAACAGAAACAAAACTTCGTTAAAATACTTGCGAAGTCCATGCAGAACATTTCCCTTCTAACTGTTCAACTTTATGCCAGCCTTATTTATACGAGAATTGACTCATCCCGCCGAAGCAGACACGAACTGACGATTTCACATTGTCCGCTGCGCTTTCCAATTCTATACTTATTTTCGGATGATTGAAGGCCTAACGAACAGTGGAGATGTTACCGTTAAAGTATGAAATCCGTTACTTTATAGAATACCTAGTTATTCCATTAAATAACTGATCGTGTCTGTTAAAGTGTAAAACTCTCTTGTCTTTCATGGTTTAACTAGTTATTTCATAGAATAACGATCTGCAGCCCGTTAAAGTGTAAAATAATCTATATCCTATATCTCGCTTTTTAGTATAAGGTACATTTACGCTTCGTTTAACAATAGGGAACGTTCGTGTAAAACCCAGTGTGTCGACAAAAAGTGTTTTTGTTTTAGAAATAATGTTCTTTGTAATTCCGAATGTCATTTTAGTAATCCTTGTAACAAATGATTTTACGGTACGTTTCCATAAATACCATTTATACGCCGCATAGATTAGATAAATTGCTTCTTTTTCATTTTAATTGTCCATCGTTAGTTTATTTATAGAATACCTAGTTATTTCATTTTAGATAAATTGTTTATTTGACGCTTTAACTGTCTCTCGTTAGTTAATTTATAGAATACCTAGTTATTTCATAGAATAACTAGTTAAAGTGTCAAATTATTAACATATGACACACTTTAACGAACACGATTAGTTATTTCATGGAATAACTAGGTATTCTATGAAATAACTGCATTATATACTTTAACGGTAACAGACACAATAATAAGAATGGACGAGATTCAACCTACAGGGAAGCAGAAGTGAAGAAACCTTCTTATTGTAATATTAATATCACTATGTATTCTAATTCAAATGTAGGTTTCATTTAAAGAAATAATGTGGTGATAGTTATCCATGGCTACGTTTCATGGGTTATGTTCTTTCTATAACCGTGTCCTTCAGAAATTTAACGACTCGTATCCCTTTCCCGTCTCGATTTAAAGAAATTTAGAATTTCTGGCTTGCAAAGTTGTGGGATTTTGTTTATTTAATTCAGTGTTCAATCCTTGAAAACCCTCAAACACTAACAAGTGAATAATCGCTTAAGTGTGTGAACAGAGACGTAAGGCCCAAGAAGAGTTAACTACCCTTTATTTCTCAAAATAAATAAATACGCTACAATCAATTCCTAACTCGGAACGTACAGCAAAGCCTCGAGTTGGGCTTGAACATAAATTAACATGAAATTAAATTGAAATAAGCTTGACTAAAGCTAACTGAAAGATATAGCTGAAGCTATCAAGATTCAAAGTAGTTGGTACCTAAATCTTAATTAGGTCGGCTAAGCCAAGCAAAGGCCTAAAGTACGGCCGAACGTAGAAATAGCTTAGAGAGACGTAGCCAAAAGGCAAACGCGCGCTAGTCACGAACTCGGGCTGTCTAACGAAGTCGGTGAAACATCGACTTAAATACTACTTTTACTCATTTGCATTCACCGCGTTTCTGAAAATACATTCTGGTAGCAAATTGTAAGCTGAACTTAGAAAAGAGAGGAAAGATGCATAAAATAACTGTTATTAAAATTAGGATAAACCTTACATTGTGATGTTTTCGTGCTCAAGGTCTGATAAAATTAAACTTTTCTCTTATACCAACTTTCTTGGTACCATGTATTATCTGCTTTAGCGAATTGTATGCAAATAAGGAAATTTTGCTTTTCGTACAAATCTACACTTTTGTATCTATCATGATGAAATTTGCCACACTTCATTTTTAAAGGTAACCATTCTCTTACACATGCATTTTGCCATTCTTTGTATGCATGTATTTTACGTGAATATAATGAACTTTTGATTTAATGCTTTAATGTATAAAAGCTTTGTGTTGCAGTTGCAAAGTAGGGCATATTTATTTCTCTCCGTAAAACGGGAAATTTCAAATTTAATCAGAAACCTAGGCGATGTAGAAAAAATTTGTTGCCACTCTGGAAAATAAATTTCAGAAAAATGGGCTGCCATTTTCCGAATTAAAATAATTTTCCCCACGTGGTCGTATATGTTTTGATAGGACAGAGCGTAAAATATTTAAATTTTCTTTCAAATTTAAGTCGGTATTGGTTCTTAAAATAAACGGTATAAAATTAGTAAACGAAAATTCGTTTGAGCTATTATTGTACGTTAGCTACATCCTTGGAATTATCCTAGCTGGATTATTATATTCATATAGTATTTTAATTGTGTAGGAGGAATCCAGTACTTTTAACTTCTGGCTGTAGATATGGCCGAGGGTGAATATTTTGGTAGATGGGTAGATGGAGGCATAAGCCAAAACTAGATTCTTAACGAATCACCATTCTTTAGATAGAAATGCTGCTTTTACTTCTTCAAAATGTAAACACTTAATAAGAAATCATAATATAAAAGAATTATTAACTGTTGCTAATAGACCTCAAACTAATGGTAAAGTTGGACGCGTTAATGAAACAATTATAACTAGGCTTAAATGTAAATTCAATTCTAATTAGGGTAATATTGCATGGACAAAATTGTTACCTCAGATTACTGAAGAATATAATAATACGTACACCACAGTCTGTAACAAAACTGCCACCATCTTATTTAATGTATGGAAAATTGCTTTATGATCCCTTACTCGAAAATCAAGAAGTATATCCACCAGCTGAAAAAGCTAGGAAAATTGTCCAAAAAAGATCTGATGACAATCATAATGTAAATAAAGAAATATATGATACCCATTATAAACCAGATAATTTTAAATAGGTGATTTAGTAATGCATGAAGAATTTCACTATCCTAATACCCGTAAACTTTCTCCTCCTTTTTCAGGCCCTTACAAAATTTTAAAACAATATTCTGAAGTTACTTTTGAATTAGATAAGTCTAACTCTTTTTCTAAAAAGAAATCAGAAATTGTTCATTCAAGCGGACTCGGACCTTTCAATCCAGTTAGTAAAATTAAATTAAATGTGTAAGGTTTATCCTAAGTTTATTAACAGTTATTTAGAGTTTTGTATCTTTCCTAGCTTATTCTAATTTCAGCTTGCAATTTCCTGCCAGAATGTAAATTCAGATACGCAGAGAATGCAAATGAGAAAGAGTACTATTTAAATCGTGACTTCACCGACTTCAGAGAAAGAGAGTGTGACTCCCTGACTAGCGCGCGTTTGCCTTTTGGCTACGTTTCTCTGAGCTATTGCTACGCTCGGCCATACCTTAGACCCTTGCTCGGCTTCGCCGATTTAATTAATACTTAGGGGCCAACTAGTTAGATCTCTGATAGCTTCGGCTATACCTTTTAAATAGTTAGTTAAGCTAGTTTTAGTTTAAATTATTATTCTTTTATGTTCAAGCCCGAATGGCGGCTTTGTGTGAAGTTCCATGAAGGAACTGACTGTAAATATACTGAAAAATAATGGGTTTTAAACCCTCCTCAAATCTTCTGTGTTTTGTTCACACACTTAAGCGATTACTCGCTTGTTAGTGTTCGTGGGGTTCTAAGTTAGAACTTTAGGATTGAGTAGTAAAACTCCACAACTGTTAGAAATAATAGAATTCCTGTTTCTGTGCAAATTCAATTAATTTTAGTTTTCCAAATTCTGCGTTAAAAATATTTTTTCCCGATTATGACATTTTAAAACCTGATCAGGACCTGATCAGTCTGGCTTTCCTATCCTACTCAGGGAATAATTCCTTATTCCCTGAGTAGGATAGGAAAGCCAGACTGATCAGGTACTCAGGGAATAATTCCTTATTCCCTGAGTTTTTCCATTCAAAATGTGTTGTGTACGTCCTCCATAGCCCAGAAGATGAGGAGAAAGAAACCTCGAACACCATATTTTGAAAATCTAGATTGAATACCAGATTCTCATTCAAAGACAATACATTTAAAATTTTTTTTCGACATGAAGTTTATAACTATGTGTATTATTCCTTGCATCCTCTCTTCAGGGAGGATACAAGAAGTGATAGCACACGCCGCTGCCCCACTAGGAACACTCCTAACTCCCCCCCCGAAAATTTTATTGTTCTTATTTGCGTTATAAAACTGACAGCTAGCGTTATAAAACTGACTTGGGTTATTTATATTTTCTTATTATTCAGTCACGATCCTCTGGCAATAGCTTAACACGCAAATGCGACCACACACATACGCACACAAAAACACGTACATTTTACATAATTTTAAAACAATTTTTTTTTCCTTTCTCTCTTCTTATTGTAGGATAATATTTAATTTTTTTTGCAAAATTTAAAAGGACTTTAACTTGAATGTATGAGTTATTTTTCTTAAATTTCGGTCTTAATTTTGTACAGTTTTGCTTTTCTGTTAATTAATATGAAAGATTTTTGAAAGAAAAAACTTTGACAATTGTACAATGCCAAAAGCCAGTTAGTTACCTTTATCTAAGGAACAAAGGTTTATTGATATATTGTACTTAAGCATGCCCCAACCATTAGCAAGCTAGTACCCTGAATTTGTTGGAGAGGATATGTCAAGTAATCGTCAAAGTATCATTATGATATTGGGTAGTGCATCATATCATTCAGTAATGCATCATATCATAACAGTAAATTATATGTTTAAGTATTTCATAATCTATGTAGGAGAAAGGTCATGAAAATGACAGGGCATAGGAAAACCTGCAGATGCTTGATGCTTCCTCATGTCTTTCCTCACATGATAAATTTTTGTTTGCTTTCCTAATGCACTTAATGCTTTTTCTTCCTCCATGCTTTCCTAACCTGTCTTTTGAAGGGGGGGCGATATGTAGGATATAACAAAATACGACGGTTGCTATAGGAAATGATTGTTGACCTCAAAATTAACTTTTCTAAATTTGGTGTTCTCCCCCTAATGTCATCATCTGTTCTCCCAAATTCGAGATCTTTCCATGTTACATAACGCTGCTTGAAAAATGGAACTAAAACACAAAATTAACCAATCACAGCTTAGATGTACTTATGCACATACTTGGCATGAATACTCTTCGCAAGTAACTACGTCATTCATTTCTTTTCTTAACTTCTGCGATGAAGCAACTCTCTTTCGCCTCTTCGCCTGACTGCTGACAGGTCTATTAGCGTATCTTTCAGCCTCTGCTAGCTACTTGCCGTTATTTAAAACGTAATTGCGCATCTAAAATTATGGGGCGCGTCTAGCACTCCTAATTTTCTACCGGTTATGAAGATATGTTCTAAGAAATTCGCCATACAAAAATAAATGATGTTTACTATCAAGTTGGTCGTGCTTCTTCTAAAATTCCATCGCATCATTCCACTACGTCGTAATTTTCATTCATCTACGCGGCAGTATTTTCGGCCATGAATAGAATGTGACTGTTTTTAACTTTCATCAAAATTAAAATGTTACATACATGTATATGTCATGTTTTATTGGGTAGATGAAGGAATCTGGTACTTTAATTTGCGGCAGTCAAAGGGAATTTACTGCGTAGTTCACATGGCTGAGTGGAAAAGGCAGGCAAAAGACGTTGGTAAAACAATTTCGGCGAATCATCATCTTTATTTTTAGGCACATCAGAATCATTTCTTTATAGATAATATACTTTTTGATCATAAGAAATTACAATATTTTTATATACGCAAGATAAAGATACGACGTCATTTTAAGCAAGTAAGTATAGGAGCGTGATGTTTGCAAAAGCGTCTTGTCAGGAGGAAAGCGTAAGCGAAAAGGAACAATGCAATTCAAAGGAAAAAGGGAAGGAATCAAAAGTTTCAGTTCGTGTTAGAAAAGTTTTGGTAAACAATTATTTTGATTGGACAAGAGGTATCTGCATTAAGCGTTACGTAACATGGAAAGATCTCGCATTTGAGAGAACAGATTAATTTAGGGGAAGAACACCAAATTTAGAATAGTTAATTTAGAGGTTCCCAGTTATTTCTTAACATAGCTATCGTATTGTATTATATTTTACACACACATATATATACATATTGAAGAGTGCCCGGTTCTTTGTTTATATGTGCGATTTTTCCAAATCTACAGCTTTATTGGTATCGCGATGAAATTTTATACAGCTGACGTTCAAAACAAGGTAAAGTTCATTGTCTGCATTTTCGAAGACATGCACACGGCGTATATAATAGAAATACTCTGACGGCACACAGTTCACGTTCACGTTGCCGTTGTTAAGTTCTTGCTGTTGGTTTTGAGAAAACACGTTAGATGGCGACGTGTTCGTTTATTCTTTAAAACCGTGTACAGCCTAAAAGCAGAATTTATGTGCGTTGTCTGTTAGAGTTTGAGGAACATTTCCGAAACGATGAAGAAATTGACCAAAGGGGAAGATGCTCTCCCTACCCCCCCTAAAAAATGATAAAACGATGGCAAACCAACTATCATTTCTTACTTAAACCGTTCCACGGCACTGTGTTAGTTCTACATTTTTCTACAACTTTACTTCGAGGTTGGAGCAATTTTGCTCCATTCATCCTGAACCAGAATTAAAGGAAAATCGCTGTCTGAGATTTTGTAAAAAGTACGCTCATCCCCCTAAATGAATCCTCTTCACTCTACGTAAAGCCAAGTCCACACTGTATACTGCATCCAGTACTGAAACATTAGTTGAAGACGGTGGGCGCTGAAAGATTTATTAATTTTCTTCGTAACGCAATACACTTTGGCTTTAATAGGAAATCGATAGATATAGACCAACATCATCAGTTTCTCTGGATTAAAACTAATGGATCCAAAGTCGACTTAATTGCCGTCTGGTTATTCTTCAGGAAAGAAAAATGAAATTCAATCCTGTCATATTTCAGAGCTGGAAGTTATCAGCTTGAAACAATATTATTGATTAGAGACGAAGATAGCTGCCTTCGAATGTCACATTTAATAACGATATGCCAATTTTGTATAAATTTCCCACTGCAGTTTTTGTTTAATTTAGGGTTTGACTGCCTAACTGTTCTTGCGGTTTTCGCGGGGAAGACGCGGGCGCACTACATTGCCTGCTCTCCTACCCTCTGACAGAGCACCTCCAACAGCAGTTCTTTCCTTCCGACTACATCACATATCCTGTGAATAGACTGTTCACGGACTATTACTGCAACAAAGGCATTTTGAGATAATGAAGCAAGTGAATGAAAATGATTATATCCAAGAAACTAAAGATTAATGTAAAATGTAGAAAGGCGGCCTAATCGTCAGATTTATATCAATGACTAGAACGACTTCCTAACCCTGTAGTGCCATTAACTTAGTTTGGCGGAACAGGTTAAGGCACCATTATCCCCCAACATGCGATCTTAAAAGATAGACATTTGCTTAGAGTAAGAAACTAAGATAATGCTACAGCACTAATTTAACTTGCAATGTTATCTCCTATACTTAAGTTAGGGAATCTGAGTTTAGGAGTTCTAGTCTGAAAATTCGATATGAGTTCTAAGTGAAAAGGCACGAAAGAGAGTCCCCCAAACAGGATTTGAGTATTTTACAATGATGTCTATCTGTGTGCATATATATATATATATATATATATACTGAAGTGACAAAAGTCATGGGATAGCAATATGCAAATATACAGATGGCAGTAGTATTGCGTAGAAAATATATAAATGCGAAGTGCTTTGGCAGGGCTTTCATTTGTATTCAAGTTATTCATGTGAAGAGGCTTTGACGTGAGTATGGCCGCACGACGAGAATTAACAGACTTTGAACGCGGAATGGTAGTTGGAGCTAGACGCATGGGTCATTCCATTTCGGATATCGTTAGGGAATTCAACATTCCGAGATCCACAGTGTCAAGAGTGTGCCGAGAGTATCTAATTTCAGGCATAACATCCCACCATGGACAGCGCAGTGTCCGACCCCCTGCACTTAACGACCGAGACCAGCGACGTCTGCGTAGAGTTGTCAATGTTCACAGACAAGCAACACTGCGTCAAATAACCGCAGAAATCAATGTGGGACGTACGAGGGACGTGTCCGATAGGACAGTGCGGCGAAATTTGTCTTCCTTGGGCTATGCCAGCAGAAGACCGACTCGAGTGCCTTTACTGACAGCACGACATCGCCTGCAGCGACTCTCGTGGGCTCGTGAGCATATCGGTTGGTCCCTAAACGAATGGAAAACCGTGGCTTGGTCAGATGAGTCACGATTTCAGTTGGTAAGAGCTGATGGTAGGGTTCGAGTGTGGCGCAGACCCCACGAAGCCATGGACCCAAGTTGTCAACAAGGCACTGTTCAAGCTGGTGGTGGTTCCATAATGGTCTGGCCTGTTTTTACATGGCATGGACTCGGTCCTCTGGTGCAACTGAACCGATCATTGACTGAAAATGGATACCTTCAGCTACTTGGAGATCACTTACAGCCATTCATGAAGTTCACGTACTCAAACAACGATGGGATTTTTATGGATGACAATGCGCCATGTCAACGGGCCACAGTTGTTCGCGATTGGTTAGAAGAACATTCTGGACAATTCCAGCGAATGATATGGCCACCTAGATCGCCCGACATGAATCTCATCGAACATTTATGGGACATCATCGAGAGGTCAGTTCGTGCCCAAAACCCTGCACCGTCAACACTTTCACAATTATGGACGTCTATAGAGGCAGCATGGCTCAATATTCTTGCAGGGGACTTCCAACGACTTGTTGAGTCCATGCCACGTCGAGTTGCTGCACTTCGCCGGGCAAAAGGAGGACCGACAAAATATTAGGAGGTATCCCATGACTTTTGTCACTTCAGTGTGTATATATATAAAACAGTTTGACCTTCTGAGTAACTTGTCTATTGTTTGAGTTCATTTGCTTGTGGTAACATGTAAAAATCAAATCGAACAAAAATGCATAGTTCAAAGCCTGAGGTGTGTAACTTGTTTTGTTTTTGTTATTTTTATCATTTTATTTTAATTGTATTGCTATATTCTTATTTATAAGAATTTATTCTTAAAATGTATTTTTAAAGAAATAATATGAAAATTCCAAGGAAAGAGATTTTTCATGTATATATTTATACTTCAAATTTATGTGCATTTTGTACAGATATATTTACAATTAATACGAAGATATTTGTCACGAAAACATTCAGAACAAAGTATTTCATATTGATTAAATGGTTTATCAGAATTTAAATGTTCTCAATAAAATTTCAAAAGAAAATCGTATTTTATTAACATTCAAAAGCAAATTGGTAATCCAAATCAAAATATACATATTTCAGTGGATAGAGCCCTAAATTTTCAGCATGATTTTTCATCCTTCATAAAAGCATGATTTGATTCAATATATTTTTTATGGGTAATTTTCCATTTTCAAGCAATTAAAATATAATGAGAGCTTGCATAAAAGGAAAGAAGTCAACTACTCTGTTTCTTATTAGTTATTATCCAGTATGACAATTATTTTTGTGAGCTGTAACTCTGATATCAAATTTCCAAAAAGTGTTATTAAAAGTTTTTGGATTCGTACGAAGAGTTCATTAGATTTGGGGTAACACTGGGTGCCGGAGGTGGTACTTGACTGAAAGCTTATAGCAATTTTTAATGGTCAACCGGAAGTGGTACTTTACGTAAAACCCAGAACAGTTTTTAATTAAAAACTACAACAAAATTTAATGACCATTTAACCTTTCCATTTCCAGTATTTAAGATTTTAATACCAACTGGAAAAACATGTTATATTTTGACTAAAATTACTAACCCGGGGCTGATGCTTTACTGTGAGCTCTGAACAGAGTTTTGTGAAAATATATGTAATCCAAAACTTCTCTAATTTGATATTAAAAACTCGTATATGATTGAAAATACGGTATTAGATTTGTATTTTTGAGAGTAAATCATAAACCGAAAGCGTTTTTATTTGGTGCCTTTAACAGATTTACTCGAGAAAATATAGAATCACTATAACAAGGCTCCAGCAAGCAAGTTTTTCGTATTGGGCCGGCTGGTAGCTGATGCCTCTGTAGTCAAATTTGAAGCAAGCAATCACATTCGAGAAACAAAAACTCAGTTTTAAGCGTGGTTTTATGTTTAAAAAATGCTAGTATATAGTAGTTTCAAATGCAATAATCGTACTTCTGCAAAACGAATGAGGAAAAAACATAGGCTAAGACGTCTTCAGTAAAAAAAAATTATCTTTTTGAGGAAATTCAGACTTTAATCTCCTGCAGAAAGTTATGAATAAAGTTAACCGGTCAAATATTTGATGATGTTGGTATAAATTTAGAAAACCAAGTTTTCACATGTGGTCAGTTCCACCTAATAAAATCTAATCCTAAATTTTGTATTACGGACCTTTTATTTATTAGAACAATCAGTTAGATTTTGCTTACAAACGATCAACTGGTGAAGTGATGCTTTGCTACTTCCTTTATTTCCTCGTGATTTTTTGCTCTTTTATTATTATTATTATTAATTTTATCGTCCGAAAATGGAGAGAGGAAAAATATGCGAGTCATTTAATTTCCGAAGGATGCGGTTATAGTAAGAACAAAACAAACGAAAGGGTGTCGTGGATAACCTACAGGTTATTATCACAATATTATTTCTTTCTAAGAAACTTAAATTCCAATAAGAAAGCATGTTAATTTTAAAATTACAATGTATAAATAATAAGGTATCTTCATTTCTATTTGTCTTCAATCTCGCTCGTTCTTATTGTGTCTCCGATACTCCTTAGGCCTTGAATCGTTTATGAGTAAGGAGAGAAGGTGAATGAACAGTGGACAGGGTGAAATCTTAGACTGAATGTGAGTTCATGTTTCCTTGGCTGAAATGAATCTTATAGGCTGACATACACTTCAACAGTTAGAAGTGAAATATTCGGCGTGATTTTCAGAAGTAGTTAGCGAAGGTTTGTTTTCGTTAGTAAGACGTAATCCCTTTTAAATTTAGAGCAGCTCGCTTCTTTCTCTTTTAACGTGTTTTGAAAAATCTTCCAAAAATAGTTTTATTTTGCTACGTAGGAAAAACAAGCTTAATGTCGATAGGTTAATGTTAAAGATAATCAGAGAGCATATCTCAGCAAAATGGTATTGTATCCTACTTTTAAGAGCGAGTATACAGAGGCTGTTCGCACATTTTTTAGACGATTTTAGTAAGCGGTAATAAAAACTCTTTTTATGCAAAAGAAGTAATTGCAACTGCACTATGTTTCTAAAAGTCAAAATTATCGTCTGTGGCTCGAAAGTTTTGTTTTTATTCAAAATGGCGAATTTAACAAAGCAGTGGTTCGAAGGCCACATTTAAGCTCTTTCCGAGGAGAAATATGCGTACTCCGTTATCCAAACACGATGTGAGAGTCATGGTTTTGTGATATCTAAAGCGTCGATAGGTAATATCATCGACAAGAAAGGGAAAAAACGTCAAATTGGAGCCTCGAGTGGGAAAAAAATTCCAAACACGTTCCACACACCAAGGAAAAAATGGACATCTTCGACTATTGCAAGGTACGTTGTTTAATGTTAAAAGAAAATCCCCTTAGTCGAAGGACAGTTGCAAAATCATTAAAATGCGCGGTGTCCACTGTAAACGTCGATTTAAATCTTAAGAAAGCGAAAAAACGCAATGTACATCGTCTTCTACCAAAGCATATCGCTCGACGACTAACACGCTGCAGAATTCGCAGAATTCTGTACGAGAAACACGTATCCAAAGAAAAATGGAAAGCAATTGTCACAATAGATGAAGCATGGGTGTATTTAAATGATTATAACAAAAAAAACCATTTATTATCATAAAAGGAGAGAAAACAATTTAAGTACGTGGTTCAAAGAATCGAAAGAAAGGTTTTCTAAGGGATTCATGATTGCTGCTGGTTTTTCTTATAATGGCAAGTTAAAAATAAAGAGAGTGCAAAAAAATGTCAAGATTAACTCCAAATATTATCAGGAACCTATTTTATCGCCCATTTTTCTGAATGAAATACCATCGCTTTACCCACAGTGCCATCCATCTGTGAGACTCCATCGGGACAAAGCTAGCAGTCACACATCAAAATCCACTGTAAATTTCCCAAAAGAAATGGCACAAAAAAGTGGTATCGAGGCCATACCCTTCACTGATATCCCTAGTAAATCTCCCGATGTGTCACCTATGGATTTTTGTCCTTTCGGACTTTTAAAAACTGCATTATCCAAACGTTGTCCCTAAACACTAACGGGACTCTGGAAAGCCGTTCGGGAGGAATGGGATAGAATACCTTTTCTGACACTTTAAAAGGCATTATTTTCCTGGAAATTGCGGTGTCGAAAGATAGTTCAGAATAAGGGATGTCAATTAGAACATTTAAAACACAAGAATTCTATGTAATTTAGTTTTGTGAATACAATATACATCGTCTAAAAAATGTACGAACAGCCTCTGTATTTAACCCACGAAGATGACTTTTTTTAACCTACGCAAAATGTTTTGTAGCCAATCTAAATTTAATGAACTGTGTAATGAAGATCTGAAAAAACTATTCCACTCCCACGCAAAATCATTAAGCGAAAAGTACCTCATTGCTTTAGAATAGCTGCTTCCGTGTAGAAAAGAGGAAAATGAGGAGTATGAGCAAGAAAATATGACGACGAAGAACTTGAATGGAAAAGATTTTGAGCTACTACTTAATCGCATTAGCATTAGTTACTAGAAGAAAAGAAAATATATAATGATTTTATCGTGTTCGGTTAGTTTAATTTCCTACAAATACTCGGTGATTTTAATAATAAATTTAAAGTATTACTGTTTTTGTTACGCATGAGTATAAACGTTAGATGCAACAGAAGTTACATAGTAACCTGTAGGTACATTACATTATTTTTAGTAGTATTTACATTTCTCACCAACTTAAGTTTGCATTTTGTTTTCTTTGGTCCAAAGGAGTTTTGTCCCTGAAGAACTGTTGTTTTGATTTTGCATCGGAAACATTAAAAGTCTGCATCACTTTTCAAACTGTTGCAACCAGGTATTGCAGCCCTGTATTATATTTAAAGAAATTAAATAATGAAGAATGTGCGTAAATGTATGTATATTTCTCGCATTGTGATAAAGCGACGGCACCTAGAGCTATCGAGTTTTGAATGACGTCATCTTGCTGCGAATATGGGCATTTGGAAGACCAAATTAGAAATTTGGAATTTGTTTTATTATGGATTTCATATTTTATAAACCTTGAACGAATTTTTGATGAACAAACTCGAGGATTTCAAAGCGAGCCATGGCAACGTTGTTCAGAAAAACGTCTGAGACTCCAGCGTCTGAGATTGCGTATAGGAAATTCTAAAGATATGCTCAGTTTAAAATGCTTTTTCGATATTGTTCTTCAACTGAATTTTACGATTTAAGTACGAAGAATATGATATTTAATAAGTGAAGGTAACACACAAAATGTTAAAAAAATGCCGCTTTGGACGTAATTTAAAATGTGACGCGTTTCACATTTTCGTTTTTAAATATTTATTTTTACTTATTTTATTTTATTTATTTTTCTTGAGTGGTACAGCTTAAAAAGGAAATATTCAAATGAATGCTCATATATATAAATGTAAAATGTTGGCCTTTTTAACGTAAAACTTTAAAATAATGTATTCTTTAATTATAAAAACTGCATTGAAGATGTATGATTTTTAATCGAAAATGCTTTTGTGGTGGCACACATACGGCACAGCTACCTTGTAAGGCATCTCACAGAATGAGTCTCGACCATACTTCCCACGAGGAACATCGGAGGAAGGAAGAAGAAGGGGAGGGAACAAACGACCTCAATTTCGAAATATAGTACATATCAGCAGTAGATAAGTGAGCTGGAACGTAAATAAAAGAAGAAAGGTGAAATCACATGTTTGCTCGAAATCACAAGTTTCTAAAGTTACTGTGAGAATACCTGCCAGGTTCGAAAGGTTGCTTAACGAAGAGTCTGAACAAATTACGTTTCAAATAGTAATAAATGCGAGGGAAAATATAATGAATGAAATACTAATTTGAAAATGCCAAAACAAATTGAATACAGTGGTAAAAATGAAAATAATGAAGGGAATACAATTGGCCAATAAACGAGCTCTCAGATGGAAAGAAAAACTGTGTACAACAGGGGGAATGTGATGCGACTGTTTCCCAAATATTTAGAACGTAGCGCTGAAACGCTACGAAGGGGAATGTGGTATTGGCGCGCTGTGCAAAATTTCAGTACAAAAATATTATTTGCACTCAAATATCTTCTTTTTCAAAAACTGCAGAGGAAATGATTTCCCTAGCATTTACATTATAGCGAAGATTCACTTGAAACCTGTCAACTATCCAGATACATTACGCTCTCAATAAAGAAAAACAGATTCTTCCAAAGACTGTAGTTTAAACATCGTTTTGCTTTCTCTTGAAGCTCCTTTTTTCTGGGGGAGAAGGGGGGATAAAAGAGATCGAAGAATTTTTTTTTTTCTTTTTTTTATTTGCTATCGCCTGCTGCAGATGTACGATGACAATGATGCAGGTCCTGAAAATCGATACGCTAGCCATCTTTCCGACGTTCGTTTCTACTTTCCCCCCCCCCTCACCTTCCTTTTTTTTTTCTTCTTTCCTTTCTTTTGTCGTCTGAGTGAGATTTTCTTTTCTTATTTCGATCCCTGAGTCCGAGGCAAAGCGTTTTCTTGTTCTCTCATTTAGAATAATCGTCGACAGCTTATACCCCTGGGGGGATTTCTGCATATTATACTTCAGTTTGAAATCTAGGTACAGCCAAACCCGGCTATTACGAACATCAAGGGACCGAATGTACGGTACGGTATAGCCTATGGTTCGCTATACCCGATTCATAAGAAAAACAGGAATATTTCAAATGACAGTGTAAAAACTGATTGATGAATCACGCAGAAAGAGTGAATCGAATGGTATTGTTACATTCGATAAATGGAGTTCTCAATTTGCAACAAGGCAAAAATACATAAAAACTCAAAGCGTCTTCATTAAAAGTTGTAAAGTAAAGAACAACATAAAACACCAAATACAGTTAAAATACTTCAAAAACAATTTTGCAATTAAAATTAGTGTGTGCAAAAACAAGCAATTTGGCCAGTGGCAGAACGGTAAAATTTCCGGTGCACGATATCGAAAGTTAAATTTTGGTCCCAATTGCCAAAAAGATACTGAAGTTGGTGCAACTAACTTAATTCAGTATTCTAGTAAGATTTCAAATGTAAACAAATGGCGGCGTTGTTAGCCTCAGCGGCTTTTGAACTTTTAAATTATTGATAATTCTACAACTATTGCATGCAGATTAACTAAAAGCATAACAACCTTAATTGGAACACGAGACCAACATAATTCAGACCTTTTGAAGCAAAAAAATGCAATATTCGCATAATAATTTGAGAGCGCAAGAAGGATAACTCTCTATAACTTAAGTTTTGAGTTATAAGCTGCTCCTTTCAAAACAACGTCAGTCTTATGAATCATTTTTCACTGATTAAAAATTTTGAACCGGAAGTTATCTCGTTTAATTTTTCGTATGTTCATTTTTGCTGACAAATTAAAATATCTACCACTTCTATTGTTTCTGATATGAAAAAAAATTTTTTTTTCTGAAATATTATTTCTGTCATCGATTGGTTATTGATAATCTTATTTATTATTTCTGTTTTTAATTAATTTTTTGCGTATTTTTAAATAATATTTTCCGTAAAAAATTAGAAAGTCCATTTATTATGGTTTTGTAAATTTAATATGGCGAATTATGCCGGAGCTATTTGTCTAAAGAGATGTTCACATCAATGTTCAGGTTTCTTACAAAGATGGCTTTGCAAAACTTTTTTTTTTGTCATTTTAACGTTTTGTGTGTTTACTTTACTTATTAAATATCACGATTTTGGCGTCTACGCCTCGCAAAATTGGATACAATAGCAAAACCACAAAATATTAAAAACAGCATATCTTTAGAATTTCCAATTGTCAGTCTCAGAAGCTGGAGCTAAAAAGGCTTTATTTCGTCCCACTGCTCGCTTTAAAGTCGTTGAGTTTCTTAATCACAAATTCCTTAACACTTTACAATATGCGAAGCAAATAATAAAATAAATTCGAAATTCTGTCTATCAGATGCCCCTGTTCGGGTGTAGGACTACGTTATTCAAAATTTGATGGTTCTAAGTACCGCCAGTTTTTCACAGTGCGCGAAATAAACATGGATTTATTCAGATTCTTTATTATTTAATTTCTTTAAATACGATACATGACAGTAATATATGGCGGCAACAGTTTGAAAGTGGTACAACGCGTTTAAGTGTTTCGACGCAAAATGCCATTCCGAGATTAATATCCCATTCGGGACTAACGTCTCATTTGGACTGATCAAAAAATAAATAAAGTTCAAAAGAAAAAAGAGAAAAGCAACGGAAGATAAGCATAAAAAAATCATTTCTTAAAAACGAATTAACGGTGTAACTCCAATTCACAATTTCCTTTTTTCCCGAATTACTAAATTTCCAACACAGCACCAGGCTTCAATGCAACCTTGTCCCACAATTCTGTCAAAGAATTTGAATGAATCAAAGGACTGACTTACGGTCTTTGATTTGATAGTTGTATACGTCGCATACAAAGAATGACATTGGGGCTAAAATTTGCTTTCTGAGCCCTCGTTGTCCTAGATTGGGTTTCATACCTCTTTAGCATAATCTTTGTTTAGAACAAAGACAAACTGGGCTTGCGCATAAAAGGAAAGAAATGTGACAGTGGTTTCCTTGATAGATCGGAACTGGATCCTATCATCCTAAACATGGGAGATTATAAAAAAATTCCAGAAAATTATTAAAAATGCAACAATGCTAATCCGAATGAAGTTAAATAATAATTAGCTCGGTGAAAGAATAACTTCTTTCTATCCCTAACTTCCTGACACAATCCAGCCTCACTATAACGAACTTGAAGGAATCAAATTCGGGTTCGTTATATCCGATCTGATAATAGAAAAACGGATCGCCCGATAAAATAGTGTGAAATGTGATTTATGAATCACAACATCAGTAATTAACAGTGTCGCGTCTCTGAATGAACTTGAATAATGACTCTGCTTTTAAAAAATTATAATTTTTACGTGCGAATAATTACTAAATTTCTTTTCCGTTGCTTTCTTGTTTTCTGTTTCTGTTAATAATTTTACAAACAGGCCGATAAGTATAAGATTTTCGTTTCCCGTTCACAATTTCCTCTTTCCCCAAATAGCAAAAATTTCTAAATTTCTCTCATGGCATAAATTGTGTGTCAAGTACTGTTTGATACGTCAGTAATAGAACTTGAATGGGACTATAGAACAAATTCAGACTTTTTTCTCAATGGATTCTTCGTCTGTATTTGTGACACAGACTTCAAGGGATTGGTTGTCGCCACTTTATCCGATCTATAAGAAAAAAATGGCTCATCTCGCAATATTACATATAAAAATTGATTGATGAATCGCACAGAGTGATTCAGACTGTCACGTGTCTCGAGCACGATGATAGTAACTTTAATGAAAGAAATATTAAAAGTTAATCACAGTATTACGACGTTCAGCCTCCGAGGAAATGCTCTCTGACATCTCAATCAAAGAACTCGGATGGGCTCAAAGAACTGATCTTGTCCCGATGGATCTATGTTTCTTTGATTCAGTGCGTAGGATCTCCTAAGATATGCTGTGTCCTTGTTCTCCAACGATTGGAATGCTATACCTGTGTCGTATAGCCTTTTGTTTAGAACACAGCGAAAGGTGGGGGATAACAGAACAGCAACCTGATGGTGAAGTTGTTTTTCTTCATTCTAATAGACTTAAGGAATGGTAATTTTTCCTTAAGTATGATTTTAACTATTCGTTATTTTGCAGTACTAATAATTATAAATCAATGATTTTTCTCTGGTTATAAAGCTGAAATTGCGTGACAATCCAAAAAAATTGGAAAGAGGAAGACGCGTGTAGCATCAAAATTGCAAATGGATTTTTTTATTACAAAGACGTCATTACGCTTCACGCCCTAATAGTAATTACGGAATACCCTCTATAATCCTATCGAGAAATAAATTCCCAAAAGAAATTTAAAACCGATCTTATTTTCTCCCACATGTATAATAAAACAACCGAATGTTCAGTTTTCGAGTAAATATTACCTGTTTTTCCTATCGAAGTTAATACGACTTTTATCCGAGAGGTATGGATTCAATGAGATATTAGTTATTAAACTTTTGATGCTAAAATTGAGACAAAAATCTCAGTTCTTTGTGAATTACGCAGTGTGGGGTTGAGCCTCTTGTGACTGTTCTTTCGATAAAAACCATAAATGCTAAATTTATATATAAGATGAACATTAAATTTGGAATTAAAACGATTTAAGGCAATGAATCGAATAGTCGAAAACGATTTCATTCTATTCCCATACGTGACTTCTATTTGCCTTTTATTCTTCTAGAAATTCGCTGGAGCTATTGGAAGAATTTAGTTTTACTTCTTGTATGCAATAAATATTCATTATTCCACACTCTATTATTTAAGCATTCTGAAAAAATTATTTATTTCGGAACAGAAATAAAATATGAAACGCTTTTATCACATTTTACATATCATAAATATTAACATACTTGGTCATCATAAATATTAACAGACTGGGTGGAGCACAGATATTTAAAAAGCGTCTTATTTAACAAATAGGTACAATCAACCCCAATCTAACGAACCCGATCCATAACAAACATTTCGGATATAACGAAAAAAAGCTGCCCCGTCAAAATTGCCCAAGACAAAACATCCCATGACAAAATAGCCTTAATTCAAGACTTCCGACCTGGTCCCGCAAACAGAATTTCAATGTTTCGTACATAAATATATGCAGGCTATATAATAGATTGCCACGGGCATATTCACAAAGCCTACAGACCTTTTTCCTACGGTCTGCTCTCATTGGACGAAACATCTGCTTGGCGGTCATATTTGGAATAGTGAGTTATCGCCTTGCAGTCTTCGTAATTAACGCCAAACATACCTTGTGGGCTTTCCAGTAAAGCGAGGAGAAACAGCGTTTATTTCATTCGATAATTTTTTTATTTTATGAATGAAAGCTAAAGGGAATTGTGTGGAATATATTTTAAATAACCTACTGATCTTATTAATAGTTTATTTGTATTTGGTTAAAGAATGAATTTAAACTGTTAAAAGTACGATAATTGTTTTGCAAGAAAAAGTATTTACATGGAAATGGGATATGTGCTTTTTTCGTCATTTCTGTTAGAGAGAGTCTGTTATGTAAATTTACATAGCGCATTTATTATACAAATAAAAGAATATTAAAAAAATAAACCAAATGAAAACATTCTATAAACATTTAAGGGCGTCAGATACCTATTCTTTTTACTTAAATTATGAGTAAGTATAACTAAAATTATATTTTATTCCATTATGCGCTATTTCTATTGTAACGCTTTTCGGGATCTTGGATCGTAATCTTGCAACTAGTATCTACTACAAAGAGTACAAACCAGTAAAAAAAAATTTAAAAAAATTACCCTTAACAAAAACAGAGAAAATAAAAGTGTTAAATTTTTAACTCTGTACCCGAAGGCGAAAAAACCAATAATAACAAAGCCATAAGGTGAGGATAAAAACAAAAATAAGTCCGTGCGGTGAGAGTTTGTAAAAGATACGAACGGGATTAGAAACACCGATCTAAAAGTCCAAGAATTTGTTTTTTCGTGCTCTGTACTGTTGAGCTACGGTTCCTTCTCCGACTTTCACACGCTTTTCGGTACACCACGCTGATATACAAATAGCAAAGACGATGAAACAAAAGTCGCCAAGCACAAGATTCTGTAACCCTACTTTTGCTGTTTCAACCAATCAGAGCAAACAATAGCAGAAACGGTCTGTAGGCTTTGTGAATATGCTTGCCACGGTATGTGTACAAATTAGTAAATACATCTTGCACGCAAAATATACACGTTCAAATCTGATGTTTTACACTAAAAAAAAATGTTTCACTTATTAAATTTTCTTCAAGGAGGGTGCCAGAATGCAGGATACGCGCCAAATAAAAATTTGGGATCCTTTGGTTTATGTTCTAAATTATAATTCTTATAGAATTTACAGAAGATTCGCATGTTTTGAGTAAAAATATATCCAAGTATCGCAATGATCTTGAAATATGAGTGTCAACAGACACTTATTTTGATCTCTTTGCTGATTTTACGTGCCTTTTTTATTTAAAAAAGTATGTAAAGTACAGAAAATATTTTTATTTATTTATAGATACTAAAGCTGGATGTGAATTTTGTCGAATGGCATAAGAAGTGTTTAAAATTGAAACTAGACTATAAACATAGTTATATTTAGGTTTTTTTTATCCAGGCTGTTTTGTTGCGGGCTCTTTTCACAGGGCGCGCGAACGAAAATTTTGGTGTTATCCGGTTTCCTACAGACTTAATAGTATTTTATACGGCTATAGCGAACTACGGCTCCCGAGGCATGGAAATGGGATGTAACGTACTTTGGGGATATCTTTAATACTTTTTTTTTTTTTTGCATTTCGTTCCAGAATTTAAATTATGAACCCTCAAATTCTGTTTGGGCTCAAAACGAATATTCCAAATTTTCAAAACGCGCCAATACGTAAATTCCCGTATATCTTCGAAAATTGTGAATAAAAAACTCTAAATATTTCTAGGTGTGCCTAGAAATACATCTACTTTAAGGTGATGTTAAAAATATTAGAAGTTATAATAAAAAAATATTTTTAGAAAAATTTATAAAAAGTATTTAAAAATACAAATTTTTTAAGTAAATCATAAAAAACGCGCCAGTTACATTTGGATTAAGTCTAAATTTCGAATTCTGGAAGAAGGAATCAAGTAAGTTTAATACAAAAAAAAATATTAATAAATATATATAAAATTCAATTAGCACTGAGGAGATAAAATTTGAGAGTTAATGTTTTAAAAACTACTCGCGCGATTTTTACAAAACTTGGCAGTTTGGCGTAATTTGAATAGTAGAATCGAAATATGGCAAAAAAAATTGGCATGTCATTTCAAAACAAAGTTCGATTTTGTGTCAAAATACTTATATTAAGCCAATACTGTATATAAATCCAATACATATACTAAGTCGCGCTTTCGAGACATGAAACACGCAATTTGAATTTCGTCAATCGTTCCAGTAGAACGAGAGGGATAGAATTGTTCCATTTTTTCGCAGTGTACGTAATAATAACTATAATTAACTTTGAATATGTTTTAATTAAAATTGTCGGTAACTTCTAACGGGGAGATGCAACAGTGTTGCTCTTTCTGTGTGATTTCTGACACTAATAGATTCCTTCTAAATATTCCGAAAGCTGGCCAGAATTTTAGAGAGCATATTGCGATATAGAAATCAAATATATATTTATTTCCTCCATGCTGAGGGTATTCGGAAGAAGCTAAGATAAAAATCAAGATACTCATTTTCGAATTTGGTGAATTTTAAATCATATTTCTCCATAAATATAGGGCAAATAATATTTCGAAATTTGATATCTATAGAAGGGATCCATAAATCCCCCATGAATCTAAAACAGCAGCGAAGGGATTATTTAGTAATGGCATGCTGAAGTTTGTAAGAGTATTACGGTTTTGTTATTGATGTTGTTTGCCTGGAACATCAAAGTTAATTAGAGCTCGAGGGAGTTGGATATAAATTTCCATCCGATAAAATTAGGGAGTTAAAACAGACAAAACGTTAGCCAGATTCCAAGGGAATTCTCATTATTTTCTTAATCCATTTACAAGAAGATATTAGAATTTGGTATACTCAGACAACATTCTTATAACAAAGTTTCTGGTATAATTCCTCTTCCCAATGCTCTACAATCTGCCGGGTAAAAAGAAATTTGATTAAAATTAAGAAACGCTTTTACAATATAAAATGCGTAATATATTGCTAAATTCTATATACAAAAGCTTAATATTGTTGAGTTTTTCTCTTCTTCGCACGTACGTTAAAGGGTTCGTGTGTTTGAAGTGAATAATGATGGTATTTGATGAAGTATCGAGACACACTTTATTGACCAGTACTTTTCAAGACATTTCCAAAATCACGCTTACAGTTGTCGAAGAACTACTATAAACACGCTGAGACAATCAGCGAGAGTCAGGCTATAACGGTGGAGACAGCTTTACAGCAAAGCACCAGAGTACGGCTCCCGACTCTGCTCAGTCGTTCGCGGAACTTTACGTACTCTCGAGACGCTCCTCTCTAGAACTCGCGGTTCATTATAGAACTACCTACTCTGTTCGGTAGTTCTCGGAGCTCAACACACTCTAAGATGAAACTCCCCAATGCATAACTCGCGATATACTAAGAAACTTTCTCGATGCACTCGACGACCAGCTCGGCTACAAGACACTCGCTCACTGAATATCAACTCGCTAGACGGGACACTGATTGACTATTCGCGTAGCAGCAGGGTTTATATAGCTTTTGGTTTGTGTTCGAGAACATTCTGGGCTAAACCAGTAAGAATTCGTTCCAGAAGGTTCTCTATCCGTCTATGGCATATCGCCAATTTTGCCGCCAACTGGGCGATTTCTCGACAAATGTGGAAACCCTGCCGAACTATCTTACCGCGCCTGGACATTTCGTAACTATATATTGGTAAACGTCTTTAATCAGCCTTTAATTTCGTAGTCGTTAGTATTTTATAGTATGCATATACTTCCAAAAAATGTTTTATATCACGCAAAGACTCGTGGTTTTGTATTTTCTAATTTAAAACAATAATTTTGTATGAAATATAAAATCTAACTTATGAAACGCTTCTGGTTATATATTTAGAAAATTTTGTATGATGAAAACAAAAAACAAAACGTATGATAAAAACTTATAAGGTATTTCTCCCGCCTTCTTCGCATACCTTCGGGGTGTCATAAGTTCGCGTAAAGGAAGAAGAAACTGAATATTAAAAATAAGCAAGTTTGTCTCGAGAGCATAATATGATTATTATTATTTATTATTATTATTATTATTTATTGATTTAATTGTTTAAAAAAATAATATTTTTATGTTGGCAATGTTTCAAACGCAGGCTCGTATGGCTCTCGAACGAAAAACGTAGAGATATGAATATGATTTCAAAATGTTTAGAATAGGTTTTTCTCCTGTGATTGTATGTAGACTTTTGAATTTTTGGACGTTCGATTCTTGCTGTGTTCCATCATTAGAGTTTTCATTGCAGTTCAAAACCACACCGTTGAAGCATTAATACCACACCACAGGGGTGTAGTGCTCAGCACGCTCGACGTGTAGCCGAGAGGTCCGTAGTTCGATTCCCGGCGAAGACGTTGCTAATTTTTCATCTCTTCTGCTTCTAAATCACCTAATGACTCTACACTGGCGCCCGAACTAGGTGGATGATGATTCTCCACCACCGGGATTTGGCGATTGGGTCCCCAAAACCCCAGTCGTCCTTTAAAAGGGGGATTATATAAGGTATTTTCCCCGCCTTCTTCGCACGCCTTCGTGGTGTAGTGGTCAGCACGCTCGACGCGTAACTAAGAGTTCCGTGGTTCGATTCCCGGCGAAGGCGTAGTGCATTTTTCATCTCTTTTGCTTCTAAACAACCTAATGACTCTACAAATTCACTGAGACATTTGATGTTTAAAGCGAGATTTTATATCAGGATTTTTACTTACAGTACAGAAATCGAAATTTTAGTGGTTACGAAATATAAGCAAATAAAAATAAAATTTCGCTGAGAAGAAGGCTTTTAATATTAACATATTTACGAGACGTGTATTTCTATGTAAATTGTTTTGGAATAGTCTTTGATATTTTTTTTCCTCCAAAATGGAGATCTAATTCACAGAATTCGTACTCTAGAAAACACTGCCAGGCTTCGGTCCTAGGCAACGGTCCTAACATTGTTTAGAATAAATAAAGGTGAAAACTATTTGTAATTTAATGAGCGTTTTACGATTACGAGATTGTGACTTTAAGTAATAATTGGAATATATGTATTTTAAATTGGATGGCGTTATTTTCGATAATGTGAGTAAAATATATACATGCAGATTCTTTTTTAAATGAAGATGTCTTTAAAAAGAGTGCTTAAAGGGGGAGCACCTTTCAAAAGTAAGGCGTAATTTCTATATTCCATTTTTTTCACCCTATTCACGAAATTTCGAAGAAGAAATATCAGTAACTCTTTTAATTCTTCGGAAGCCATGCCTGCGAAAATTAAGTGCGAGTAATACAAATAACTAATTAGTGTTTGAATTATGAGTAATCTGTGCTTTATTAATGAGTAATGAGTATTCCTTGACGAAAGCAACTGCAAGGATGCCTTTGATTGTTCTGATTTCACAATATCCATATGCAGAAATTATACTATTTCTGAGCTCTAAAATTTTAAAAACCTAAGTGATTATAGATGAGTGAACACAATTCTGTGATTAATAATTAATGTATGAAGAACGTATCCAATTTTATTACGTATTAAGTTATGCGGCAAATTAAAGATTGTTTTGAAATATATGTTAAATTTTAAAGCAATTTAATTACGTTTATCTTCTGTGCAACTGCAATATGTTAGGTTATAGTCGAGCTCTAGTCATGTGTTTCACAACATTTCGGGCAAAATTTCTTGTAAAACACAGCTTTACAATATACTGTTGCGTGCCTATGGGTTCGTTATATATTGAATGCATAAGTCGATAGAAAGTTAATAAAATCTCTTTCCACAAGAAACAAATCAAAATACTGAAATATTTCTTCAGAGATATTAGTACAATATCACAATTTAAAAAATATAGAAACACAACTGAAAGGTTACTTTTGGTCTCACTCGGCAAAAAGATACTGAAGGCGTAGAAACTTGCTTAATTTGTTGTGGACATTATGCTGAGTCAATGTATGGGATAATTTAATAACTTAAATGATAATTCCAGAATGGATTAAGCATAATTTCATTTGCAAAAATAAAAGAAGACCTTACTTTGCTATTGTGGAGCTTAGTTCCTCTAGATTGGCAACAAGTCCCCTATTCTGTTAAGTTTCAAATGTAAACAAATATGGCTGCTATAGTAAACAAAAGTTAGACTTAGCCGCACACAACTGTAACATGCAGAGTAACTAAAGGCATAAAAACCTTAACCGGAAAATGCGAACAAAATAATTCAATCATTTTTAAATAACACGAATTTCATTTTTAAAATTCAATCATTTTTTTTATTTCTGAAATACATTTTTCAAAACCATAACTACTTCTAAATTTTTTACTGCGTCAAAGTATTAGCAGTTTTTCTCTTTCTGTACAACACTTTTAGATGCCGCAATATCGTATCAAAAAAGTAACCGATTCAATATGCCTGCAGTTTTCGTGAATAGAAAAGCGTCGGTGACATTTGGAAATCGATCTCTTCTTTTCCAGACCTCCAAGGTGATCTTCCATTTTTCCACGGCGGAATGCGAGTGGGAGAATACGTAGCAGTTGTAAATGTCTTTGATGTATGTTTCGCCGATAAATTCTGTAACGCCTGCTAGGGGAGAGCCTTTAAAGAAAGGATGCCAAAAACCTACTGCAACATTTAACACACTTTAGAATTTTTTTTTTTCTTTTTACGGCGCACATTTGTAAAAATATTGATAAAAAAAACTGAGGTTTCGCTATTTGGATTTATTTATCGATAATAATCATTCTAAGAATAAGAATAAATTGCATTTTCACTCTTTGTCAAAGAAGTAATGACCGATACTTATCTGTAAGAAATTTTGCTAGATTGCATCTATTAAAGCGAAAATAAGTAATTTCGGAAGTTCCGAATGAGATTTCGATCATCGTAATGAACCAAGACGGGAAAAATGCAATAATGTTTAGTTTTTTATTTTTCCTAGTTTTTAAACGAAGATACGTAGAGCACGCTCGTATATTTCTTGGCGTTTATCTGCTCGTATAAATTACTGAATGAATTATTTATATTATTTAGGCATTTGTTTTTTAGTCATGAATGCATCTTATCATTAATTCCTTGGACAACTGTCTTTACAGAGGCTGTTCGCACATTTTTTAGACGGTGTATATTGTATTCACAAAACTAAATTACATAAAATTTTTGTGTTTTAAATGTTCTATTTGATATTCTTTATTCTGAACTATCTTTTGACACCGCAACTTCCAGGATAATAATGCCTTTTGAAGTGTTAGAAGCGCAAAAATCCATAGGTGACACATCGGGAGATTTAGTAGGGATATCAGTGAAGGGTATGGCCTGGACACCAGTTTTTTGTTCCATTCTTTTTTAGGAAATTTACAGTGGATTTTGATGTGTGACTGCTAGCTTTGTCCCGATGGAGTCTCGCAGATGGATGGCACTGTGGGTAAAGCGATGGTATTTCATTCAGAAAATTTGGCGATAAAATATGCTCCTGATAGTATTTGGAGTTAATCTTGACATGTTTTTGCACTCTCTTTATTTTTAACTTGCCATTATAAGAAAAACCAGCAACCATCGTGAATCCCTCAGAAAAACTTTCATTCGATTCTTTGAACCATGTACTTAAATATTTTTCTCCCCTTTTATGATAATAAATGGCTCTTTTTTGTTACAATCATTTAAATACGCCCATGCTTCATCTATTGTGACAATTGTTTTCCATTTTTCTTTGGATAAGTGTTTCTCGTATAGAATTCTGCAGCGTGTCCTGCGTTGAGCGATATGCTTTGGAAGAAGACGATGCACATTGCGTTTTTTCGCTTTCTTAAGATTTAAATCAACGTTTATCATTTTAACGATTTTCCAACTGTCCTTTGAGTAGGAGAATTTTCTTTTAACATTAAACAACGTACCTTTGCAATAGTCGAAGATGTCCGTTTTTTCCTTGGATACTTGTTTGGAATTTTTGTCTCACTCGCGGCTCCAATTTGACGTTTTTTTTCCTTTCTTGTTGATGATATCGACGCTTTAGATATCACAAAAACATGACTCTCCCATCGTTTTTGGATAACGGAGTATGCATATTTCTCTTCGGAAAGAGCTTAAATGTAGCCTTCGAACCACTGCTTTGTTAAATTCGCCATTTTGAATAAAAACAAAACGTTCAAGCCACAGACGATAATTTTGACTTTTAAAAACATAGTACAATTGCAATTACTTCTTTCGCAGCAAAACATGTTTTATTACCGCTTACCAAAATCGTCGTCTAAAAAATATGCGATCAGCCTCTGTATTTATTATTTTGATATTACGAAAGCTT
>KK116516.1:169547-236857 GCA_000611955.2 Stegodyphus mimosarum
ATATATATATATGTATTTATATGTATATACATAGAATTTAAATAAACTCTTCTCTGCTGCTTATGAAGCTCAAATTGGTGAAAATCTGATTATTCTGATTCGGAATAAACTGCTTGCGGCTGACAAAACCTGTTTGTAGTTCATTCATTTATCTTTCAGTTATATAGCGCTTCAATAAGGCACGTATATCGAAAATTTCGCTAGTGTTGTTAGAACCAAGATCCTCTGAGGTGTTGGGTACCCTTCCTTAGTTCTTATCAGACACTGTTTGCCAATCTCTTTATCCGGACTAGAGCTGAGGGTGCCAAAATACCTTTATCTTTTGATTAACAAAAGCTGTTCTCTAGAAGCACTGGAAGCAGGTTCTTTAATGATGAATGAATGCGTGTGTCCCAAGATTAAAGAGTAGGTAGGGCTTAAGTGAACACTAGCTTCTTTTCTTCGAACAGCGGTTGATATAGGACAGACGTGCATACACACATTAAGTTTGCAGGGTGTTTGTTCTTAGAAAATATCAGGAAATGCTTCCTTGCATTACTTACATTATCAGTCTTCGACGTTATTAACCTATTTTTGCATTATTAACCTTAAATTATATTTCTTACTGCAATTGTGACTTCTATCATTCAGCCATTAGACCAGGGTATTGTAAAAGCTTTCAAATGTAATTACAGGAAAGGTGTCGTTAAAAAAAAAGGTATACAAATTGTTTCCTGTGAAAATGGGGCACTTCGAAGGATATAACAAAGTCGATACCTTTGCTAGAGGTTATCTATGCATATTTAGTATAACGTACTGGAAGTAGTCTTCCAAAAACAGTTAAGGAATTTCTTTAGAAGAAAATTTGTTTTAATTTAGAAAAAGCCGCAGACGAATTGCAAACTATTTCTGATATTTCGAGCATTAGTGAGGAAAGTTACAAAGATTCGTTTTTAGAATTTCTTGCAGTGGATGGTCATATCGTCACAGCATGGGAAACTACTGACTGCGATATTATGCGTCATCGATTTACTTGTGCGGCAAGGTCTCTTGGACTTGGCGTAGGCTTTCCTGCTCCGAGGGGATTAAAAACAGCAACAGCGATATTATAGAAAGCGTCGAAAGAGCTGTAGAAACTGGGACTGGCAGTGAAAGCGATAGGGAATAACGTAACTATATGCCAACCTCAGTTGAATCGAGAAAAACACTGCAAACTATAAGGAGAATCTTTGAATCGAAAGGTGGAGTTCAGAAAAGCTACCAACAGGTTTGCGAACTTAAAAATACAACAGCTGAAAGGCTGTTGAGGAACAATGAGAAACAAATACGGATAAAGCAGTTCTTGGCAAAAGTTTAAAATTTCATTGTAATTATGAAATTCTATTATAAAAATAATAAATAAAATGTAAATTTCTAAATTTCGCGAAGAATTTAATTTAGCATTAATTTTTAATTAATACTTCAGGTATTAATTATTATATTAATTGTTAGTTAATGTCTTATTAAATAACTTCATTTATTACAAAATCGGTAAAGATTAAGTTAGATTCAGTTGATACGGTAATTTGCAAAACTGAAATCACCGTTTTGCGAACTCAGCCAGTAAATAAACTCAAATATGCCCGGAAAGAGAGTGATTTTAATAAGCTGCTGATACTGTATATATATGTAAGTGACAACTTTAAATCTTTCATATTTCCCCTCTGTATTAAATAGACGAACTCTATTCAACAAAACAACAACAAATAAAACAAGCCTTTCGATTCTTTTCGCGCTGGCGGTCTAAATCATTCTTTTTGCAGATGCGTACCATTTCCATCAAATATCGTGGACATGCATTTAACGCCAGCGACGTGCTGCTTTAACCGCCATGAAAAACAAATTCGGAAGCCTCAGTCCCTTCAAGAAAAAGGCAGAAATATCCTCTTAACTTGTGTGGGAAGCCCATTTCCCCGAACCAAATATAGAAACATTGTCATTACTATTCAGAAGTCCATGCAGGTGAGTTGAGTTGTTCTTGCACGTATTGCGACTTTTATGCCGCTGTTTCTTTAGAACTCGGTCTAGGAGTGGTAAATGCCTTCTTCGCCACGAAATAGCCAGCAGTTTCGAATCGGCGGTGGTGAGCGCCGTAGTCAGAATCGTGACTGGGTCTTTCTGTCTGAAGCACGTGACCGATTGGTTGAAGACGTGAAGGGGTAAGATATCTTTGCTTCGCGGCTTTCGCTTCAACCCATTCCTCTTTTATACGCAGTTTGTCAGATGGTTTTATTCAAACTTGACAGAAATTCGGTTCGTCTATGCCAATCTTTCGACGATGGCAGATATTTAAAGTTATCTTTGAAACGCGTTTAATTAAAAAGGAATGTAGAATGTTTAAAAAATTGTATGGAAAGAACAATTGATTCGTGACAGTTTATTAGCTTTTAAAAAATTATCCATTTTGTATTGGAATGGCCTTTGCACTGTAGACACCAATTTAAAAACAAAATGTGCAGATCATGACATAAAATCCACTATTTAATAAATGAATTTATAATAATTGTATATGTCTCTAGGCAAAACCAGACTTGAATGTTGAAAATGAATAACTGAAGGAGGTGCTACGGAACCGTAAAAATGAGTTGAAAAAGAAAGAACAAGAGCTTCAGAAGAAGGAATAAAAGACGATTATGGAGAAAGTGCCTATAAAGTAGAGGTGGACAGAAGTGCTGAATGCGGACGAAAGGGCCGAATGCGGCTTTTCTGATTACTTTAATCCGGCTAGATATGAAAAGATTTGGAACGGCATTTTCATCTTCCCTACTCGATTTTGTAGGTAAACTACCGAATAATACGAGTGGTAATCTATTGTAACAATATACATACACATAACTGTACTAGCATTCAACTAAGGTTGAATGCTAATACAGTTATGTGCATTCAACCTTAATTGAATACTAGTACAGTTATAGATATGCTAGAAAAGCCGCACGTCCGCCGAAGAATATGGTTTTGTTCTCTCTAACAGCTTTAATAAAAAATTAAACAGTGATATATGAATATTGTTGAAATCACAACACTGATCAGGAAAAGGGAGCTTAGGCGAAGAACATTTCACATTTTCTTTGAAAGTGAAACAGTGTACATGTCAATCATTTGATGACCACATCCAGTTTTGGGCGTATTCATTAATTTTTACTTCCTTCTACGAAGTAAAAAAGAAGTATTGTAATCGCGAAAAATTTCGTGCATCAGATTTCAACGGCAATATCTATTTTCACCGCGATCGAATGCAGTTTAAGGATGTTTTTGAGTGACATTCGTAAGTAAGAACAGAATAAAGGACTCTTTTCCCCCAAAAAATATAAAACTGATTTAAAATGGACTCGTGGAAGAGATTTTAAGCGATTGGGAAATAATTTGGAAGAAAATGGAAGAGATTTTTTCGTAGCGTCTGTGCGCCCGTCCGTACGTATGTGTATATATGCATCTCGCATTACTCAAAAAGGAACGCCTCAGAACGTTGAAATTTTGTATATAGGGCTGCTATAACATGTAGATGTGCACCTCGCATTTTGGTTGCAATCGGCCGCACCAAATGTATATAAATATATGTATATATGTATCCCATCCCGTCTTTTACTCGGCTCAGTGAGCTCAGTTTCTTTAGTCTTCTAAGTTTGTAAACTGTGCATTTTTTTGCTTTTAAAATGATGGAATTATGTTGTTCTTATCTTTCGGTAAGTTTTTATACCCTTAATTAACTTGCATGCAATAATTATGGAATTATCCACAATTAAACCTTTTTAAGTGCGGTTAAGCCTAATTTATGGTTATGAGAAAGGACATATTTGTTTACATTAGAAGCTTAGCAAAATAGTGTATTTGTTGCCAATCTAGAGAAACTAAGCTTCGCAACAACAAAGTAGCGTCTTCTTTTATGATTGCGAATTAAATTATGCTTAATTCATTCTGGAATTAGCATTTAAGTTATAAGCTGGTTTTTGCGTAAAAATAGTAATTTTAATTGTAAAAATTGTTTTTTTAATTTTTTCAACTGTACTTGGTGTTTTATGTTTTTCTACATCTTTCAATTTTTAATGAAAATATTTGGAATTTTTATGTATTTTTGCCTTACCCTCGAATTGATAATTGAATAAATTAGAAGTAAGCGGCGCTGAATCGTCTGTGAAAGACTGTTTCTTTTTTATTTGTTTAATTTCTTTTATATGTCATTTTAGATTTATTATAGTATCTGAATAGATCTTGGGGTAATTCTTCAGATACTATCATTTTTGCTCATTTTGCGTTATAAAATGAATGATATGTAAGGCTGTTTAGTGAACCTAGCGCCGAAGTGTGGCTATGGTAAATTAATATAGTGAACTTTAAAGAGTGCGTTTATTCTATTGTGGTTTATGCGCTATCGACGAAGTAGATTTAATTCAAAATTCGTTAACTGTTAATTCAATATGTTCAAATAAAATGCAGGAAAATTGCGTATAATTTAATAATCCGTACAAGGAAGTCACGTGGTGTACACATCAAATTTTTTTAAAATCGTATTTGGCCACTTCTGCGACTGTGATTTGAGGTACCAACTGTGTTATCGGTGGCACTGGTTCGAATCACAGATTATCTGTATATATCCGGTAGTATCGAAAAATATCGAGATCTGAACTCTCGATCTTTTGACTGCTAGCCGAATCGAATTTAATTTTTACTTGCTCGTGTTGTTGCCATCTTACATACTTCGTTCAAAAATTCTTCGAAGCAGGTTACGTAACAGTCATCCTTACTCATTAATATAAGTAATGTGTATATTTTGCATATGTATATTTTTGAATATTTTCATTTAGCATATTTGCATTGGTACCTTTATTTAGGTGAATGCTATCCTGTGCGTCTCTTGCACGAATTTATTAATTCTCTCTCTGTGCAATACAGTAATACGATCAGTATTTGCCCAGTTGTGGTCTCATACTGTATTTTTGCATAAGTATGGCTAGGCCTGAGTTTTTACACATGTACTTTTATTACGTTTGTAACTGTACTTAATGTATCATAATTTGTATTTTTGTGTTCTGTTTTAATGGCTTTTTACAAAGACTGCATAGAATAGCAAAAATTATTAACCTTAAATAGCTGCTGTTGGCAAATTCTTGGCTTCAGGTTAAGAAATTTAAAACAGTATGTTATCGCTGCATTAACTCTTTTATTGATATTGAGAAAAAATTGTTAAATTACGTTAAATTTAAATCATGACGTCATAGGTATACGTATTAACCTGAAGTGTCTAAAGTTATTATTTCCTGATTTGGCAATAAATGTTTTTACGAATTGAAGGAAAGAATGAACTGACTTCATAATACTGAAATGTTTTTATGCACTTTCTTTTCAGATTACGTACAACTCGTAAATTTTGCTTTGGTCGCGGCTAGCAGCTTTGTATACAGTACATTAAATTAATAGTTCATTTTATTTTCAGTTTTTCTGTACATAGAACTTATAAATATTGTTTTCGCCGTAATCTTCTAATCTGGAGGGCTTGGCCCCTAATCTTTATTATTAAATGATGAAGAATCTGTACGTATGTATGTTGTCGCGTGGTGGAAAAACGACTACATCTAGAGACACCATATTTCGAACAGAGGTGGCCCTGCTTGTGGGCATGGGCACTTCGAAGGCTGGATTTTGAATTACGAGTTTTTTTTTTAATTTTTGTTATATGTTTTGCGCCAATTCAATGAATTTTTGATTAATAAACTCAGCAATTCCAAACCGAGTAGTGGCAACATAGCTCCGAATAAACAAATTTTATCTCCGGCGCGCAGGCTGTTGCCATTCAATAAAACGTAAGATACAATACCAGCCGTATTATCGTTGTATTGCAGAATGTAAGCAATCCCAATAAAAGGATAAAAGACAACGCAATGCACATTGCTTCGATAGCACTAAGGCAAGTAAAAATTCCTTCTCCGATGGATACGAAAAAATGTGTTGGAATTTATAAATTTTGACGTACGAAGAGTTCCTAACGCTAATTGCACAAATTGAGACACGTTTAAATTCGAGGCCAATAACACCGGTCTCCAGTGATCTCAATGATTCTGACAGCTCCGACTCCTGGACACTTTATTATAGGGACTCCTTTAACAGCTATTCCAGAACAAGATCTGACCAAAATACGGGTGTTTTCCATTGCAGAGATGGCAGCTAACACAGAAGATGTTCCAAGGAAGCGTTAGTCTAAAGCAGGGGTCGCCAAACTTTTTTGATCATCGCCCCCTATATAATTTTTCGAAATCTCCATAGACCCCCCACAAAGGTAATTTTCAGGTAATTAAAATAAAACTATATATTAGTCTAAATATTTAATAAATCAGAAACAGTAAGTAAAGTAGCTACAGATTTTTTACTTCTTAATGAGATGAGTGTGCCTGGTGTTTCTTGGCAAGGTTCGCTATATTGGGTTCGAAATTAGTCAATTTTAACCGTAAATCCCCTCGAAGCTCCACATTTAATTTATTTCTGTTTTTAGTTAAAATTGAATTAACGTGACTGAAACCGGCTTCAACCATATACGAACTTGAAACGCCAGCATAAACTGAACGCCCGCTGAACCATTTCGTAAAGTTTCACATATTTTTGCTTTATATTTATATTAGTCCAAAATTTATGTATTGTCAAATTTTTAATAAGCGTTTTTGCTTCAAGATCGGACAATAGTTCAGCAAGCTCCTCTTGTATATTGATGTCGACGTTATCAATTTGCCCCGAAAATGGCGCAATAATCCAATCAGGGATGTCGATGTTTTCCAAATCAACAAAGCGCAGTTTAAAATCGTCACGGTATACATACGAAAACACATAAGGAAAAAAAGGGCAGATTGTTTTCTGATTTATTATTTTATTTTCTATGAAGAATATAATATTAAGTCAATTATAAAAATATTTTAAATTTTTACGTACGCAGTTAGATATGTGTGATTTGCGTATTAAGAACTGTTTTTCCTTCGAGTCGCAATAGACCCCCATTCGACCCCTTGAGTCAGATAGACCCCTACTGTTGTTAAATAGACCCCTAGGGGTCTATATAGACCACTTTGGCGACCCCTGGTCTAAAGAGCACCTGTGCCAACTACAGAAACGCAGTAAATGGAGACAGCGTAGTAAGAAATATTCGTCTAAATGATTTGGTTCTCGTTAAAGAGGGTAACATACCTTCACTACGTTGGAAACTCGAGCATGTAATAGAAGTGTAATAGAAGAGGTAATAATGTCCGACTGATAAGACTAAAAACTGTGTACGGGGAACTTAAACGTCCTGTTACTGAACGTACGTTTTTTGCCAGTTAATGAACTACATTGCAAGTTAACTTTTAAGTGTCAGATTTATAACTGAATATGCCTTATTATTTTTTACGTTGCTTATTGTACTAATATTTTTATTTGTTCGTTTTAGTTTAATCCTTATAGTTAATTGTTCAATATAGTAAGCTATACAATTTTTTATCTATTTTACTAGAAGACTGGTAAGTGTAATATGTAATTTTCTACTTTTTGAAGATTTTCGTATGTTTTCACTTTCTATATTTTTCATTTATTTGTTTGCATATGTTCAGGATTGTATTGAGATGAATGTAATTCATCGGGGGGGGGAGAGGATGTTTTACTGCCAATTGAGGTGATTTTTACCAGAGGGCGCACCCGCACAAAAAGTAAGTTGTGTTACAGAACGTTAAGGGAGCGGACACGGGAACATGTCGTATATATTACCGCTAATGACATAATGCATTCTATCTGCCAGGTGGTAGAAAACTAGTATGCTGTATCATGTATATGTCAGGTGGCATAATGCTTGTAAATAAATGTACAGTAAAATAACTCGGTGAAATTAATCAAGGAACATGCCACGATACAGATTAGCCGGACATTACTCACTGTGAGAGCATCATTCTCAGTTTGCCCGTTCTGAAACGACTTCGGAGTGCTGAGTATATCCGTCTGAGTTTCTCTCTTTCGATGTGCTTTTCATTGCGTTCTGTTTATCGTTCTTAGTAGTTTGAAGTGTAACTACTGATCGTGTTTTGTCATGCTGAGAGGAACAGTACGAGTATTTTTGTGAAAAGTGTTTCTTTTGGTAAATAATTTTTATCCAGCTATCGTCGGTTCTGTGGGCATTCTATCCATTACGAACCGGTAATCAGTTTTAATCCATTAAATTTGGCTATTTGAAAGCGACATGTTTTACTGCCTGAAACGAAATATAATTATCTTACACATTCCAGTGTGTTGCTATGAACTAAAGCGTAACTTTCAGGTTTAATCTGTGGAGTAATGAGTAATAAATGAAGCGATTAAAAACCAGTAAACGTAATTCTCCAAAATATTTTTCTACTTTTCCATCTGATTGATTGAAATAAAAATGCATTTAAATCGTGAAATGTCTCATTAGAAATATTCAATGTTTCGACGAGATTACTCTACTAATTAAAATCTTTACGTTTTTTTTTATTTTTTCCGGTAACAAATTTAGGTGATTGAATGCGCAAGAGGCTAGTGTTTTTAAAATAGATGCATGGCCATAACATTTAGTGACAACTTCCTTTTATTTGAAAACTCAGGATCGGAAGTCATAAAATGAATTCCCAATCTTATTTCATACATAATAATTAAGTTTTGATTTCAAAATTCGTATACAAAATCTTCATTCCCAGTGGAAGAAGGCACTTGATTGGTATTCAATATCCACACTCAACTTCTATTCAGCATTTCATAATTAACATTTCATTAAGCTAATTAGGCTAAAATGCACCGATTTATACGGATTCTAGACGGGGGTGGGGGGAGAGCTGAATAATCTCACAATGTAAGGGTGTTCGAAACTTTTATTATTTTCGAAATTGCCCTATCTGAATTCTACGCAAATCTAAGCAAAGGTTGCTGATGCGCAGAGGAAAGAAGAGTTTAGAGAGCAAAGCACTCCTCATGAAACATTCATGTCCATTCGTTCTTATGAGATTCGAAAATGGCAACAGTTCCACGCCTTTTCGTTGCTATTTTACTCCCTTAAGAATATTAATGGGAAGCGAGAAGAACGTTTTAACTTCCGAATGCCAATAACCACAGGAAAATTCCCTTCCTAATTTAAAATTCCAGCAGAACGGCTTCTTTTTATGCAATATTTATGGATTTTGAAGTGTCAAAAACAAATCCTTTGCTTCTACGGAGAATTTATTTTCGTGTTCATACAACTCGATCTCAGACGTGATTAAAAAAGAGGGTTTGCGGGTTGTTATTAATTTTTCTTGAACTTCTCAACTCAACTTTAGCCTTTCGTCCGACTAAAAGCAAGCTTTAATTTAGAACATAGAATTCGTGGCTAATTGAAAATATTTCAGTTCTTACCGGTTTAAGAAAGGAGACCAATTTAAATCAATTTGGGCAAATGAAAGCTTTTTAAAACCGTCAGCTGGATAACACATCATTCCTTTTCGATCACTGAATTGAATCACACCAAATATTAATGAAATTCACACAATAATGGACTGTAATGTTGCAGATTACTATTAACAGAAATTACACACACATGAGAACATTACATACTGTACTCGGGTGGACACTCTTGCCAACCGCAGCTTAAAACACATACCACATAATCAGCATAACCAGAATACACTCAATAAATGGCGGCTAGCGTTTTCTCTTCTACTCGCTGTTGCCAGATCCCTCAAGTAAAACTATACCCAAACATTAGATCTTGGCGTGTCGACTGGATAGCTGACCATGGAGGGCTTTACGAAGGATTCCATGTTTAGCCTCCAAAGCGATACTAGGCGTTGTTTGATTTGGAGAGAACCTGGAATCCGCTATCATCCATCAATCATCTGTGAAAAGAGATGCATGCGGAAAAGGCAGTGTCTGTGTTTGAGATGGTATCTCTCTAAGTGAAAGCAGAGACCATTATATCTTTCCACATGACACCATGAATGCTCAGACCTATAAAGATGACACCATGAATGCTCAGACCTATAAAGATGACACCATGAATGCTCAGACCTATAAAGATGACACCTTTGATGCTTATGTGAGACCCTCTGCCGGGGCAATAGGTGATAATGTCCTGCTGCGGGACGCACAGGGCTCGCATTGTGGATGATTATCTTCAGAAGCGAACAATTCAGCGCATGGAGTGGCCAACTCGGTCACGGGACCAGAATCCTATAGAGCATGTTTGGATGCTTTAGGAACACATATAACTGATCTTAGTCCTCCTCATCAGACCTCTGCCAGACTTGCAACTACTTTACAAGAGCAATGGCTCTCACTTCCTACGGAACTGATGGACTGCATAATTGAAAACATCTCAAATCCCCGTATGTGTTGTGTAGCTACTAGGAAAGATAATACTCCATATTGAAAGTAATTTTCCTTTACCATTCTGACGCATGCAATTTGTTCATTTTATAGATATGCTAAATTCTATAACACCATATTTTTTTTCGTTTTTTTATAGCTTACTATGTGATGTATACTGTGGGTCATTTTCATTAAATTCTTCATGTAACTCTTTGAGTAATCGTCATTTTTGTGATGTTTTCCTCAATTAACCAGTAGGTATATCTGTGATCAACGGTTATTAAAATAAAAGTCGGGCACGAATTTCTGCCTACACGGTGCAAATGGATTAACGCAGCTGAAATTGTGACAATTGTCCAGAAAATGGAGTCTAAATTTTAATTTCATTCTAGATGTCGAAACTAAACCAAGAAACAAAAGAAATAAACTAGAGTGTTACAAAACGAAGTGCATTTAATAAATTTTAAACGAAAAATCTTCTCTTTTCCTATGTACTGATAATTCCTCGAAACCTTCTTTCTTTGTCTTGGACTTTTTAAGCTTTCTTTTGATTCGTTTCGTTGACTTTCGTTTGGATGTTGATGCGTTTAGCAAATCCAGACTCCTTGCTGTTGAAGTATTTTCTCATTACAGTATCTTAGATACTCGGATTGTTTTAATTTTCTTCTTGGCTGAATTCTTCAGCTCCTCTCTTAATTTAACGTCAATTTCTTTCTTGATAAATTTCTTCAAGCAGAATAAGTCAAAATAATTTTCGTGGCTCGTATTAAAACTCGTATTTAAACTCAATTATTAGGTAATGAAGAATCTGTATTTATGCATGTATTTGTATGTTTCGTGCATGTTGTATAAATGCTTCCTAACTATGCTTCGGAAGACACTTTATTGTGCCTTTAGAGGCTCCCAATTTATAAAGTATTTCTCCCGCCTTCTTCGCATGCCTTCGTGGTGTAGTCATCAGCACAACCCAGAGGTCCGTGCTTCGCCAAATCGTGGTGGTGGAGAATCATCATCCAACACCTTTTAGTTCGGGCACCATTTGTAGAGTCATTAGGATGTTTTTTGGAAGCAGAAGAATGAAAAAAGGGCACTTCCCTCCCCTAGTGTAGGGACATTAGGTTGTTTCGAAGCAGGAGGCATGAAAAATGAGCAACGCCTTCACCGGGAATCGAACCACGGACCTCTCGGTTACGCGTCAAGTGTGCTGACCGCTACACCACGAAGGCATGCGAAGAAGGCAGGAGATCACCACATCACTTACAAATCACCACCACCACAAATTTAACAGAAAATATAAATGTAACAAATCAGTAATAAATTAATGTATCTAACGATTGGCTCCTTAGCTCAACTAAACGCTACATCGGCTGCTCACAGCAAAGCCGAGCCTAGAAATATCAGTCTAAACTGAATGCTGCCTAACGAAGACTAGAGAGCTAATTTCGTACATAAACTCGGAACTGAGTCCGCTACTACTACTACTTGAACTCTTGAAACGCAGCTTCAATACTGCTTCTGAAACGCGTTTAGATTAGCATCTGCGTCATAAAAATTACATTCCCGCAGGAAACTGAAATCGGGAGGGAAAAGAAAGCTAAAAATAATGGGTTAGAATAAAATAAAGACCTTACAGATTAACCTATATTAAACAAAAATGATACGAGGAAAAAGAGAATGAAATATTTTGAATGTGTGTTAAATCGAATTCTTGTAAAAAGTTCTTAAACTATAATTAAGTGTGTGTTGCTTACATAACCGTATGCACAATTCTTAAATGCACATCAGTACCGCCACTGAGGGAGGGCTTTCAAAAATGGACCAATGAATTTCTGTTGCTCTTGTGACTTTGAATCTTTGAAACTGTGCATATGAGCGCATGTTGTTGTTTAAATATTATTTTGCGTTTGTTTCGCAGTTATAAATGCTACTATTATTTTACGTTTTATAATTTTATTTAATCGTCAGCATTTCACTTTCGAGAAACTTACCTCGCAATGATATTCGAATTAATGTTCGTGATATATTATCGCTCTTAATATCCAGAAAATGACTCAAGCGAAAATTAGACTCTTATCTCAGTGCTTGCATTCTTTTGATTTTGAAAGTTAAGATTCAGAATATATTGTACATTGTGAATGATCTGATTATACCTATTGTTAACATTAAAAATTATATAGGAATAGATTAAATAACTTCGTTTTGAAAAAGATAAATTCGTTCTGTTTGAAGAGTATTTCTTATGCAGGCAATACATTAAGATAATGTAAAATTTAACACATTAAATGTGTAGAAATGCAAATTAGGAACGTTCACTTTGAATAAAACTGTGCATTGGCTATTATTTTAGAACATCTTTTTCAAATAAACCGCAATAGAAAATGCTAGGACTTCTATTACTTCCATTCATAATTATGCTTATATTTGATATAATTCCGTACTAAAACTTCCGCAAGAAATCCACGATGCTTTAATTATTTTGTACAGGAAATTGCGTGGTAAAACATTTTCAGCTATCTTCCTTAATGTACGGTTAAGGTCATGTGATTACAGAAATATTAATCGAAGTCATTGGCCCATTGTAGAAGCCACTCCTTCGGTGGCGATACTGATGTGCACTTACGAAATATGTTAACCGTAAATTGCGCTACTTAATTTATAACATTTTTGTGAAATTTTGAAAAATACGTATACTTAATACGTTTATTATTATATCCATGTGAAAACAAGCTTTAGGAAAGTACTTTTTCACTATTCATATTGACTGTTTTAAAGCAACTTAATGGATAAGTCTTTAGGCAGTGCAGGAAAGCATACGGTCATTCCTTTTAGATGTATTCTTAACCAAAATACGGACAGTGTATTCAATTACTTGTATTTAGAAGTAAAAAAAATTCTTTAACTATAAATAGAATCTGAGCTTTATTATGATTTACCTAAGTTTTACATAATTTCAATTTATTTCTCGAAAAATAAAATTTTTCAAGAAATGAATCGAAATTATGTGTTAACGTGAAAGTTAATAAAGAAGCATATGTTTTTTTGCTTAAAGAAAACAGGTTTTAGAAGTTTCGGTTAAAGGGAATATGAATTATATTTTGTATTTTCTCTCATATTCTTTCCTTTCAGTAGCCTTTTAGAGTCTATTCTAAAAATTTTCAAAATATTCGCCTCATTTTCCCCTTCCTCAATGCGCTCAGAAACCGATCTCCCATAAATTTTAAAATAGATTCCTCCATGTAGAGATTGTTTTCGTCGAAGAAGGGCCTCGCAAAATGTTGGCGAATGTCACGCCGAAACTTTCCTTTATAAATTTTTAACTTTATGGCAGCCTAATGGATCATACTTCACTCACCTTCACTCATTTTTAGTGACGATTTGAGGCACAAGAAGTAGCAGCGACAACAAAAGTAACCGGCACAATTGAATTAACAGAGAAGTTACAATTAAGATATTGTATTGTAATATTACTATTACCCTACGTTGTTACTGCAATGTCGATTACTTTCCAAGATATAATAGTACGACAATTAACATAAATACTTTAAATTTCTTATGGTCTTACTGTAAACGCATTCCTCAAAAATTAAATAAGTCGCTTAATTTCTCCTTTCGATTTTCTGGACGAAAAATTAAGTGAAAAAAGGGAAAATTATGCGACGTATTTGGAAGTAAAGCGATATATTTATTTTACTCTAAGTATGTTATTTTTTTCCTAAGTTTTCAGTTTTCAAGAATTAAATTAAATATATTTGAAATTAACATGAAAGAATATCTTTTAACGTTTAAAGCAAACATGTTTTAGAAGTTTGGATAAATAAAATTAATACGAAAGAAAACCGACGTTATTTTATGTTTGAAATATAACTAATAAAGTGCTCATATAAACGAAATATTTTTTATTCAGCTGCAACGTTAGGAGATTTCCGGTTGAATGAAAGCATTTTATCATCGTCAACGAAAGAAAATTCATAAACATGACGCATAAAATGCTTCGAAAAGCAAATAATCTAATAATTCTTTGGCGCTGAACAAAAGAATTTTCCGAGTAAAAAAAAAAAGAAAGAAAAGAAAATGGCTAAAAGCGAAATGCGTTTTTGCAAAAGGAGACACTAATTAAAATTAAACAAAAATTTCGGTCGCATTATCATATTTAAAGTTTTAAAAAACTGTAGCAATCTTTAAGCAAGTAAACTATGAATGACAAGAAAATGTTGCTTTGTTTCACTCGTGTTTTTAAATATTAGAATAACAAGACATCCCTTGTCAAGTAAATAAAACATACTTTATATTTAATTTTGCCATTGCGTATGAAATTTTGTCACGTAAGCGCATTACTTCGTAAATCAAAAAGCTCTTATATGCTATTTAGCTCTTTGTACTTAAATATTCACCTTTCGTAAAAGAAACGCTTTTGACAGCGGGTAATTCATTCATAACATTATTCAAGCTTTGTTCTTTCGTCGTCAAAGTCAACACTTTTTTCACTTCCAAGATGACTGCTTAAGATTAGAGAAAGTTGTGCGGCGAGTTAATGATATTCAGACGTGCGCTTCGAAATGTCTGCTTTTCAACGTTTTCTTGTTGCAACGTATTCCAGTTTCGGGATAGAATCCTTCTTGCAAGTAATGTTTAATTTCCTTCGTTTATCTTTCCTCAAAATAAACTTTCTTCTTATGTAGTGTTTCAGTGTTAAAAACTTTCAAAGAGCCAAATTACCTTCTGTAAATAGGACTGTGGATTTGTTTATGTCTGAAGCAGAAGTTCTTTGAAAATATTAACAGTTTCTTTTAGCTGGCGTCTTAAGCTCATTATATTAATTCGTTTTTCAAGACCCGACTGGTCCAGAACGCGTAATGGCAAACCGCACATTGAGTTGATCAATGTTAACGAATTTCGTTTACTGCGCATGCTCAATAGTGTACCGTTGGCGTGGGAGAAAATACTGGCTTACTAATACTTATATAAATAAAAATTATAATAAAAATACTTATATAAAAATAAACAACCCTACGCAAGCCTGTTCGTCATGTAGGCCTTAGCGACTCTTTACGATTCCAATACTACGGACACTTTTTTTTTTTGCTTATTGCACTCGCTTCTGTTTCATTTCATTTCGGTTTATTTTGTTCATAAACGTTACATTAAACGTCAGTTATTTGTCATAATTTCTTTGGCTTTCATTCGGTCATTTAAACTAGATATATTCCTTAAGTTGTTAAAGTATTTATGAATCGACTTCATGGTAAATAATCGATCGCTTTTATTCCTCGGAAGTACAATCAGTAAACAACATCATGTAATGTTTCCCGTTTTGTAATCTTTCTTAAACGAAAATTTGGGGAGTTTACAATCGATATTGTCACCTAAGTAATGAAGCAACGTACAACCTAACAAGTTTTAAAACCCCGAATTGTTTACGTCCAGATAACAGAACATCAACCGTACACCATATTTATCTTCTTTTAAAATGACGCCAAAGTCGTCATTGCGCCAAATTCTCTTTTGGGAATGTGCAGTGTGCGTAATTCATTTAACATCGTTCAATTGAACATGCGGTCTGCCATTACGCGTCCAGAACACAAGTGGCTAACCTGATGTATACTGGGAGACCGAGCCCTGTTCGAAACCAGTGGAATAGGCTGCTTTCCGTGTTTTCCCATAATGTAAATACGAGCCAATTGCCTCAGAAAATTCGCCACGAAGGCATCTTTCCGTTTAGCCAAATAGGAAAACTTTTCGGTATTCAAATAACCTAATCCAACCTAACCTAGTTTCAAAAACAGTTACTCAGAAGAGTGCCGAATTCTTCTGCCTTTTGCCTCAGAAAAGCACCTGGTAATTGTACGCATCCATCTAGAATTTCAGCCACTTAAAAAAATTATAAGCGTTTTCGTAAACAAGTTAAATTTTAGATTACTTCTTTGCAACCTGCAGTGTTCTAAAGTTCGATAATGTGCGACTAAATTTACATAATACTGAGCAATTTAATTTTTTTGCTGCTCTTCATGCGAAAAGTTTGATGTCAATTCATTTGTTTATTCATGTAAAATTCATTTAATCATCCATGTACAAATTTGTTGCCTGTTCCTTCATTCATGTGCATTCATTTATTCTTTCGTGCAGAAAATTTCCGTCATTTAGATTTAGTTGTTCATTTATGTAGTTTCATATATTCAGTTATGGACGTTTATTGATTTATTTATGGATATTCATTGACTCGTTCATTTAAAAATTCATTCATGGAATTTTATTGATTTATTTATGGATATTCATTTACTCGTTCATTTACAGAATTCATTCATTCCTGCACATAATTTATTCTTTTATGTATATTCTTTTAATCTTTTGTTTACATTCTTTGATTCCTTAATGAACATTCATTTATTGATTCATGTGCAAAATTTCATAGATACCTTCATAGATTCATTCATGAACATTAATTCGTTCATTTATGGCCAAAATTTCATGCTCATTCATACCTTCATTGATGGACATTCATTTATTCATTGATTTCATGTACATTCATTGATACATTTACGGGCATTTCTTTATTTATATATAAAATTCCATACACGTTCATTCATATACATTCACATGTATACTCATTTTTTGTTGAAAACGTGATTCAAGCCGAAATAAGAGAATCGACTTAGCATGTCGAAGTCTCTGGTGTTCTGTCTCACAAAGCCACACACCCAGTTGGAAATCCAGCCATTAAAAAAAAGACAAAAAAAGAAGATCCAGTCATTAACCGAAAGGTCTGTGGTTCGATTCCCGTCGAGGGGATTGCTCACTTTTCAAGACTCCTGCTTCGAAATAACCTAATGTCTCTTCAAGTGGCGCCCGAACTAAAAATGTGGTGGGTGATGATTTTCCATCACCAGGATTTGCTGATTAGGGTCCCCAGTCGCTCTTTAAAAGGGAGAGTATATAAGGTATTTCTCGCACCTTCATCACATGCCTTCGTAGAGTAGTGGTCAGTACGCTCGACGCGTAGCCAAGAGGTCCACGGTTCGATTCCCGGCGAGGGCATTGCTCACTTTTCAAGACTCCTGTTTCGAAATAACCTAATGTCTCTACAAGAGAAATAATTTAAAAATACATAATACTGTAAAATATATAAAATTCAAAATACAAATACATAGAACTCGAAAGTTTAATATACTTAGCTTTTTTAAACGGTACACAAACTTTTGACAAGAGTAACAGCGAATTACCGCTAAATGTAAAAATTTCACGACCGACTCTTAAGAAGAGTTAAACAAACCATTTCACTAAATTAGAACTGGAATATTAATGCACGACTCGCTCTTACAATTCAGCCAGCCACTTGTGGTAATGTAACTTAGAGTAACAGTAAGTTAACATTTAAAATAAGCTAGTAGTCAAAGACTACACAATTCAATTTAACGTGAAGTTGGTTCAATCTAAACGGGGTAGTTATTCAACTACCGGGCAATTATGATGCAAGGCGAAAGACTGTAAATCGAATCTGAGCCAGTAGCAATTCAATAACATGGCCGAACTCTTATTTTCTATCTACTAACGTGGTTTCGAGAAACAGAAGTCGCTCTGAGTAAAAATCCCGAAACTTTTCTTTAATTACTAACTCTTTCTGTGCGCACTTAATGCACCTAATATGGTTACTAGCCAGTTTTCTTTATCAAGTCCTCTCGTTATTCGTAAAACACCTTTAATGAAATAAACTAAACCAAAGGAGTGATACTTCGGTTAAAGCTCTTTGCTACTTAAAACATAGAATAAGAAGAAGGCAACGTGAAATATTTTACTTTTTAATCTGTTTGATTGAAATGAAAATGCATTTAAATTATGAGATATCTAATAGTTAGAAATATTATATATTTTTATGAAAGGAAACTAGCTAGTACCAGAATACGTTTTTTTTTCCATTTTTATAGTTATTATTTAAACAGCTAGTCGCCGGGCACTTAGTTTAACAAATGATAAATACAAAATTGAAAAACAAGTAATATAAGAAACGTTTCTTAAAGTCAATTCCTACTTAGGTCAACAGAGAAAAATTTTATTTTATTCTATGTTCAATCTTACAATTCTATTTATCACAGTCATGTACTATTATTTATAAGTCATTATAAAATTAATTTTTAAACCACGTGAGAATTCCTAATAAACGGTCATTATTTGTAAGTCTTACAATATATTTAAAAACAGCTTATCTTTAGTTCCGATAAACGGGAATAAATAAGTAGGAACTGACTTTAATACGCGAAAAATCTGTATTAACATAAAGTGCCATCCAGCAAGTTTAAAAAAAATGTATTTGATCTTGAGCGAATGAACAAAAAGTATTTTATTAACGGTTGAAAATTTGAAGGAGACATAGGGAGATTGTGTGAGCTAACGGTAGGAATTTAATAAATACGAACTTAAAATAAAATTTTTGTTTTGTGCATTACTTATTGATGTCTTTTCATTTTAAAATAAGCGACGAAGTATAAATATATTTCCTAATGAGAAAATTATTAAGTGCCACTACTACTACTAACTACTTTGTAGCGGCAGATTTAGTTAAAAATTATTCTTTCTTGCATATGTATAACTTAAATCAAATCAAATTCCTCTTCTTTATAATTAAATGTGCATAAGCTAGAATTTATTAAGTGGATTTCAAATTTCCTAACGCACTGAAAATGAGCTGCTGTGATGCCAAAGCGTTAATACGTATAAAATCTGTCGTGAGTTTTTGCATGTATTAAAAAAGATATTTTTTTCCTTTAAAATTTATAACATATTTCTGCTGTTTTGTTGTTAAAATTTTCATCAGCTTTTAGTTCCATAATTCTTCTTTCGAGGCGAGGAAGTAGAAAGGCGAAATTTTTCGCATCTGTTCTGTTTTTAATTCTATACAATTCTGTGTTGAAACATTTTCGTTTTCCCTTCCGATGGAATGAAATTTTGTTTACTGTTTATCTTTTCTGTCGCCGATGAGGTCACATGACCGGCGGCAGACAGGAATGATGGGAATTTCCCTTTTCAGTTGGACTTGTGTTTGTTTCTTAAAAAACGTTCATCGTACGTGTACAAGCATAATCTGGAATATAATAAGCATTAATAAATCATTCGTTAAAAATAAACATCTAAATCTTTTCAAAATAAATTAAGTGTACAATTTTTAAATTCTGAATTTTTGGTAGGAGTAGAAGGATAGAATCTTTAACATAAAACACACTTTAAATTTGTTATATTAACTCTGTGCTAGTATTTTAAAAAATATTCCTTAATCTAGCTATCGGGAGTTCTGTAGTTCGAAACCCGGTGAGGTCGTCATTAATTTTCATATCACCTGCTCTGAAATAAACGTAATAAATCCCATTTGGCGTCCGAATTAGAATGTGATGAAAAGTATTTGTAAACCAGAAATCTCCTTCCCAGTACCTTTTAAGGGACGAGAAGGTAAAAAATTCTTTCCTTCCTTATAGCATTCCGTCCTGGTGTAATTGGAAGCATATCCGGCTAGCAGTCGGAAGGTCTGATGTTCGAATCCCGCCCATTTGTACTCGAAAACATGGAAAATGCGACACTTGTTGTGATCAGCTGTTTGGTTAATATTATCAAAATATTACAGAATTATTTTTTTAATGATAATCGCCATATAAGGGTCAAAGTAGTTTGCAAAATCTGCCAAGTGATAGAGAAATATGTCCAAGTAAGGAATTAACTTGCCAAACAGGTTGGTTTTGATTTCAGTCCACTATTTAAAACTATGCAAAAAATATCTTAGTTTGGAGTAGATTTTTAATAATTAGCCATTTTGACGCCCAGACGCGGGTTCTTCTTCTTCAGAAGTAAAAAAAATTCCCGAATATTAAGATCATATGTATACAAAATCCTGACACACAGGCAAACATGATTCTAAAAATAGAAGCAACTTTTGGGGGGGGGGATACTAATTCGTGCTTATACTCTAAAAACTCCCTATGGAAACTCTGGACGGAAAACATTAACTCCCTTATAGATGTAGTATATAGGTTGCCAGGAAATAACTGTTGACATAAGATTATATCTTTTTTGATACAAAATGTGCATGAGATAATTAAAATATTTCATAATTTAGAAATCACTAGAAGAACGAAAAGATAAGGAAAATAAAAAGAAAAGTCTGAAAACATTCAGATTTTAAAGATCGTCCAAAAAGCCTCTTTTAAAGTACACTTCAATTCTTTTTCAATCCAAAGGGGCTTTATCGCTGAAGGACTATTGCTTTCGTTTTGCGATTTTGCGTCGAAACATTAAAAGTCTGAATCACTTTTCAAACTGCTGCCACCAAATCTTGCAGCGCTGTATTATATTTAAAGAAATTGAATAATGTAGAATGTGCATAAATACATGTATGTTTCTCGCATTGTGATAAAACGTCGGTACCTAGAACCATGGAATTTTGAATAACGTACGTTTCCACCCGAATAGGCGCATCTGGAAGCCCGAATTTGGAATTTGTTTTATTATCTATTTCATATTTTGTAAAACGTTAACTAATTTTTGATGAACAAACTCAGACGCTTTAAAGCGAGCAATGGCAACATTCTGCGGGAAAAAAATCCTTTTGATCTAAAGCGCGCGGAACTGTGTATCGGAAATTCTAAAGATAGACTCATTTTAAAATTATTTTGCGATATTGCTGTTGAACTGAATTTTATGGAGAACATGATATTTAATAAATAAAGGTAACACACAAAACGTTAAAAAACGCCTCTTTGGACGTAATTTAAAATCTGGAAACCTTTCATGTTTTTTTTTTGTTGTTATTGTTGTTTTTGTTTTGTTTTTTTACGGCGGGCATGTGCCTTTTCTGCATTGACCACTCTTATGGCTGGAAGTTGTGGCCATTTATTGTGAAGCCACGTAATAGGCGGCCACCGATACGTCCGACCACTTTAATACGCTTATTATCGATAGATATGATTTTTTAGGATACATTTATAGGACTTTATGTTTAAAGAAAATATTTTATAAAATATTACAAGAATATGCATTCAGACTAACAGAACTTTCTAGATCTTCTGTCTATTTAAAGGTGAAAACATATCTAATGTCATTCTATAAAAATATTCAATGTTTTTAATTAGATATATCACAAATAAAATGCACTTTTATTTCAATCAATCCGATTCAAAAGTAAAAAATACTATTCTTAAGAAGTTTGTCTGTTGCTTTTAATTATGTAGTTTAGTTTATCAATGAACAACAAACAAATTAAATATTGTTGCGTTCGTACGGGTTCCTTATGGATTGAATGCACAAGTCATAAAAAAAAGTTAACAACAATTTATTCTTTCCACATGAAATAAATCAAAATGGTGAAATACTTCTTCGGAGATATTCGCACAATATCACAATATCGCAAACGTTTTAGCAAAAAATCAGTTCAAAACAGATAAAATAATTCTATCTCACAGCGAAATCGCTACAATCAATCACAGCATTAAGTAAACAAACAGCAGTTAGCTTTTTACAGCTACAACTACAACAGCAACTGAGATGAGGTGTTTCAATTCGGCTTTTATAAGCTTTTTAATTATCACTAGAACAATCTAGATTTTTCTAGATGGCAACAGTAATTACGAGATATTTATATATTTTAAACATTAAATGCACGCGCTCTTTTATTTTTTTTTATCATTATTTTTTGACGTAGCTTTCTCTTCAAATATTATCTGCATTCCACGGGAAATATAAAGCAATTTTAATCGAAATTCTAAATAAATAGCCAAATAAATGTGAAATTCGTAACAATATGAAAGAATAATACCTTTCCTTTTTACGAAAAGCAACAGACTCGAATGAACTGTAGTAAGAAGTGACAAAATATGTAATGTAATTCTATAAAAGATCTGTGTGTTTTAATTAGACGTATATCATGAATAAAATTCACTTTTATTTAAATTAGTCCCATTCAAAATTTTTAAAAAAGTAATGTTCTTAAGAACTACATATAGCTGCTTTTCAATAATTCCGTTTGTTATTGAATAATAACAGACGGATTAAATATGAAAGAATAATATCTTACGTTTGTCCAAACTGCAACGGACTCGAAACGAAAATTGAAGCAGCGCTAAAGTGGAATGACGCAAAGCCGCATTTCCAGACTAATACCCCTTTTGGGCGAACAAGCTTTTCAACAAAAAATAAAAAATAAATAAATAAATAAATAAATAAAAGACAAAAATACAAAATATGCATGAAAGTGTATCATTTTGTTCTTTTTTGCGTTTAAACACGTTGCCTATCGAACTGATTCACGCGAAGGCAATATATGAGGAACTTAGAACTAATATCACAGGATTTGAAATTCTAGGCGTTTTCGATATAACACGGCTTGCAATAAGATGCGGAATTTTACTTGCCAATACATTTCGAGATTCTTGTTTGAACGAAGAAAGAACTTTTCAACAAAGACATTGATTTTCCATATGCCCTACAGGACTATTCCATTGAAAAAAATAAAGCGTACTGACGATTTTTTTTCCTCCCGCAGTCGAGATTCTTTTATTTTCCGTGGGCTTCTGCACTTTTGAATGAAGATATCTCTCTCCAGGGAACTTGAATGGTTCTTTCTTCTACTTAACCTCGTTCGATCTTTTAGTACAAGAAGTAGAAATTTTGCCATTTTCTTTGCGAAATTAGAGTTTTGGAATACAGTCGAAACTCGCTATATCGAACTTCGAGGAACCGGAAGTTTGGTGCGGTATATCCGATTCGATGAGAAAAATAAATTATCTCACAAAAATATAAAACAGTGTTTTTATGTTTGTATAAAACGTATTGACAAATTTAAAATTTACTTAAAATATGTATGCTTACAAAAGAAAGATTGACTGTTTGAAGAATATGCTATATGCCTTTCAAAGACCTAAAGAGTGCAAAATCCCCATTCGAGCAAGCGATCCAAGAGAGCTTGAAAAGCATTTTTACCCCCCCCCCCAAAAATAAATAAAAAAAAATCTGAAAGGTTTCAGATTTTAAATTACGTCCAGGGGCGCTTTTTAAACATTTTGTATGTTACTTTTATTTATTGAATATCATGTTCTTCGCATTTAAACCATAAAATTTAGTTCAAGAACAATACCGCAAAATAATTTTAAACCGAGCCTATCTTTAGAATTTCCTACACACAGTCTCACGCGCTGCAGATAAAAATGCTTTTTTTGTACAACGTTGCCATGGCCCGCTTCGAAATCCTCGAGTTTCTTCATCAAAAATTCGTTAAAGTTTTACAAAATATGAATTCGTTAATAAAACAAATTCCAAATTTCAAATTTGGGCTTCCGGATGCCTATATTCGCAGCAGGATGACGGCGTTCAAAATTCGATGGCTTCAAGTACCGCCGTTTTATCACAATGCGAGAAACATACATATGTTTATGCATATTCTTCATTATTTAATTTCTTTAAATATAATACAGGGCTGCAATATTTTGTGGCAACAGTTTGAAAAGTGATACAGACTTTGAATGTTTCCGACGCAAAATCGCAAAACGAAAACAATAGTCCTTTAGGGACAAAGCCTGTTTGGACTAAAAATGAGGATAAAATATTTTTACGTTTTAAACGACGAATCAACTGTATAACCCAAATTAGTAAATTTCACAGCTTCCTCTTTTCATGCAAATAACAATGACAACTTTTTAAAATTTCCATCATAGTACCCTTGAGTAGAGCTCTGCATAATAACTCGGGCAAAGAACTTGAATGGATTCCAAGATCCCTGATTTAATAATCACACAGACCGTATACAAAGAACGCCGTAAGGTGTCCTAAGATTTGCTTATCATGCAAAGCAATGTCAAATAACGTGTGAAAGAAAAGCAGTGTCGAGATGTTTTTCTTGTACGAATGGAGTATGGATTCTAGTGGAATATTTTAAGGGTTAGTCATTTTTTTCTTTTAAACTTGCCAAAATTCTGGAAAATACACGGATGGAAAAAAGAAAAAGATTTCAATCGAAATTTTCCATACAGTTCCTTATATCCGATTTTTATGCTATTGAAAGAGCTATAGAACTATACAATAACATTAATTGTGTAAGAGTTAAGTTTTGCAGAAGGATATCTCTAACAAGAGAACTTGAATAGAACTAATTAAATTATTTAAGAACTTGAACTAATAAACCTCCTTCGCTCCTAGAAGAAAAAGCAGAAATTCGCAGTTTAAAGTACTAAAAAATGCTTGGTTGCAAATTAAAGAAATTAGATGATTCTTAATGCTTGCACAGATAGTAGTTAGCCGTGTAGACAACTAATTTATGATTTTAAATTTTAAGCGGTCAGTGACTTTGTCGAGGATATCATATTCAAAAATGAACTAGGTAGCAAAGTCAAGAAACGAAAAAAGCTACTTCGATTTTTTTGCGCCAGAGAAGCTATTAGTTTCGAAACTCACTTTTGTGCTTTTGTGTCTGGATCAATTTTCAAATTGTTGCCACCGAATGTTATCGCCATGTTATTTAAAAAGAATAAACTGGCGAGAGCTTTTCTTGTGATAGACAGACGGTAGCTGAAATTCGGTCTTTGAGATGCGTATGTTTGGGTTTAGAACTACGAGCATTGTTGGTTGTTTAAGTGGTTTAGAACAAAGTATTCGTACACACACACATACATACATATCTACATACTATATATCAGTGGTCTTCAAACTATGTTTAGTACAACCCCGGAGTTCCTTAAGTCAAAATAAAAATACCAAAAAAAAGTATACTCTCACTCACAGTCGTCGACTACTGTTTATTAACCGCATGCTTTTGTGGTGCAATTGGAAGCATACTCGGCGCGTATTCGAGAGGTCCAGGTTTCGAATCCTTGCGAGAGCGCTGCACATTTTCTGCGTCTCCAGCTTAAAAAAAAAGACTCTAAAGAGAAATATAGAGATACTTTTAGTTACAAATTAGTTTTAAAATTTAACATGCGGTCATCGTATGCCAAGCAAAGTAACGGGCAGTGCTTTGCTAAGCTAAGAAGTTTTCTAACATAAAATGAATTGAATTTAGAGGATATTGTTAAAACTTGAGTTGTATAACGTTGAGTTGAGTTCATTTTTCAATTGAAGACCTATTTTATATAAGGAACACCCAAGTACGAATGGATAAAAAAATCCCTTCCAGTACAACGATAAACCAGAAGGCTAGCCGGTGAAGGAAGGGGAATAACTTATCGGCATATCAGCAAAATTTAAACCTAAATTTAAACAAGAGCAATTTCTCAGTTTTGGGTGCCAGGTTCATGCAGAATATCTTCCAAGTTTCTCACACTCCTCTAAACATTTTAATGCTATTCGAAACCATACGTATTGAACAGAAAAATCTTTCTCAAGTATGTGGCGGCAAAAACAAAACATGAAAACAAACAAATGCTTCGTATGAAATGCGACTGCAAGATAACATCAGTAGAGCTAGACTTCAAAAGTTGGTATTAAAAAATACAAGCACGCCCGTATCATTCAATATAATAATAAAAGATTAGAGTAGATGACACTCAGAGGACGAGTTAATGCTATTAATGAGAAAATTATATTAATTTTTTGTTACATATTTTAACAAAAAGTACTTGTCTTCACGTAGAGTACCTAAAATACATTTTTTGAGCTACTTCAAATATTATTTTAAGATACATTTCTCTAAGAATGGGATGGGGGTTCCTCAAAACATATTTATGGTTCTAAGCGTTCCGTCATTCGATAAAGTTTGAAGAGCACTGACGTATACACGCATAATTCACATATAACACCTACATACATATTTACAGATTCTTCATTATTGAGAGAGATTATGTTTAATACTTAAAATCATAACTTTAAGAGCATTTTTGCTGCGAGCTGATTGTGATGGCAGCAGCATTAGGAAAAGAGTTATGATCTAATGAGCAATCAAAAATGCTTTAACTTATGCTACTGCAGTCTGCTACACGGAGTTGATTCCTTTGATTCAAACTAAACTCGTCAGCTTTCAAATACCGCAGTTCCCGTTCCAGTAATCAAGGACTTCCTCCGGAGAATAAACACGTCCAAGAAATATTCCCGGATTTAGGTAAATGTAAACAAGACTTCCCGAAAGCGTCGCAGACCCACCGTAAAATTTACGCAGAAAACTCGAAACGTGCCATCGGGTATCATAAGTCTTGACTTTGATTTTAAACGCCATTAGACGTAAGTATGGAAGCAGTTACAAAGAGTGGTTCATTAACTGGAGCTGCCTCTGAACCTGGTTGATTGGGACTCCGTCTTTCATTTGCAGGAATTTAAAAGGGGACGCCAATTCATCCACCGCGGTGGCTTCGATCCATTTGGGGGTCCCCTTTAATTTGGAAAGATTTCGTTTGAAATGAATGCAGGGAGCATTTTAATTTGCGTGCTGTGGCAGGTTTATTGGAGACGGCGGGTATGTCTTTAAAGCACGTCTAAATTAGTGCTGCACGGAATTAACTAGCAAGGAAGTTTCTGCTTTTGTTATGATTGTGTCATTATGATTAGCTTGCATGTTTCTCGGTATTTTCGATGAAGCATAGGAACAAGCAAATACATTTTTTTAACTCTTTCCTCAATTTCTATGCAGTCCTCTCCGAGTTTTGAATTCGTGTCGACGATTCACTGCAATCCATAGTTTGGAAGAGCAAATATTTGCATTTTATCTTTTTCATTCTATTAGTCTCTAGTTCGACCCATTGCCTAAAATTTGTTATTATAGAACAGAAGAAGTTTTTGTAATTATCTTAACGATACCGCCTAGACTAATTTAATAAAATTATTTCATGTCTCTAATTAGATATGTCAGGAATTAAATACATTTTTATTCAAATCAGTCAGATTAAGAAGTAAAAAAGTAATAACTGCATTTATTTCTTTTCGGTCGAGACTTTGTTCATCGATAGCAGACAAATTTAAATTAGGAACTTTTAAGTCTTTAATTTGCTGATTAAATTTGAGAGCTGAATAAGCATACATACATCTTATTCGAGCAGAATACCATACGTATAAGCAGAGTCAAATAAAATGTTTAAGCCGATATGGCCAAATGGTGACGAAAACATGCAATTTCAAATTACTAAACTTCTCAAAGGAAGGCGTTTGGAATGCTAATGGCTTTTTTTCTACGCCTCGGAATACAGAAAGTTCTGCCGTTTTGGAGAATTATTCTTGCGATTCTTAACCTTCAACGCTCCCAGCTGAACACTGATAGTTATACCTCGATTCAATTCCAGGCGAATGAGCTGCATGGGAGTTTTCGTAGTTTTTCCCATGTGTAACGTAGATACGAGTCAATTTCTTTTAGAAAATAATACAAATATTTTAATCAAGAAATATGTACAGCTCGGTAGTTTTTTAAACGTTCCCAGCGTGTGTTATAATGTACGTTCTATATGATGGAATAAGATTGCGCCTGTTTGCTAAAAACTACGTAAATCAAAATTATAACTAAAATTATGAATAGCCCTTAATTTTTCGTTTTAATTCTGGTACTTTCCGTTTCTGTCTTAAGCAGAGAGTAAATATTTATGTTTGAATCTCCCACGCTTCTTCTGGATGCGTAGTTACTCTTCTGCTTTGCTTGCTTCATGCTACGATGCTGCGCTTTCCTTTCCCTTATCATCCAAACTTCAAAATATGTTATGAAGATTGAGTGCAGATTGTGCTCGTGGTGATATATGAATCAAATTATGCGTTTCTAAAGCTTTAACGAGTAATAAAAGTGTGTGAATCTACGGCTAAAGTCTGTCCAAAGAATATGTACTGTTAAGAAGGAAAACTTCGCAGAAGCAGAAGTGGCCCCCTTCCAACGAAAAGGGAAACAACTGCGCATGCGTGAAATATCTGTCGCCAAAAAGCGCCAAAGCTCGAAGCTGAATGTCGAAGTTGGTTTGGACAGGTTCGACCGTTACGTTTAGCAAGAGTTTAAACAAAGAATAGGTTCTTTGATTTCAAGTAGCGATATGCACAATGGAAGTTCAACAGCCAGTGAAAGTGAAACTTCACCTAATATTTCATCATTTCCGAGTTTAAATTATCGCGACAAGTCAAAGAACGATTCATCTTAACCCGTGTTCCTCAATTTCCTATACACGTCGCGGAGGGGGAAAATGTCGGCTAGGTACCAAAGAAGCGGCACATCACAGAGGGGAAATTCTCGCCAACAGATTCCGTCGCCAAATCCCTTCGCGAATGCTCCCTTTTCTTTGTAGCGGCGTTGCAGACAAAGTGGTTTACATTACGTCTATGGAGCCTTTCCTTCTTTACATAGAGGTTCTTTGGTCTGTCTGCACTGTTATTCTTCTTTCTACGCACGAGGCATACATTCAACAGGTTTGCGGAAGCTTTTAAGTTCTTACATTAGAAGAAATCTTTCTCTAGTCTATTACAGTTTCCTCTCCCATTCATTATATATATATATATGAATGCAGAAAGGAAAATTCAAATTCATAATTTATACACTGAAGTACCCTTCCATTAGGGATAGCAAGTCAATAACGAGTCTGGCCTCCTCTGGCGTTAATAAGGGCACCCACAAGACGAGGCATTCATTCAACAGGTTTGCGAAAGCGTTCTACGGGAATGGTTTCCCAAACATCAGCTAGAGCTGTCCATAATTCAGGTAGGGCGACGAATGTTATCTGATGTACTTTCACACCTTTCTCCCAAACATCTCGAAGGTGCTTAATAAGGTTTAAGCAAGTTCATGGCAGAGAAGTCACAGGAATGCTCGCCCATTCAGGCAGTAGCCAACTGGGAGTGCCAACCGGGACTGAGCAGTGGTATCTCGTGGGTCTATGGCTCCTAAAGTTTCGCTAACTACCTACAACACGACTGAGCCGTCTCACACTACGCTCATAGAAGGCTAATTGGCCTTGTTTGTCCGATCACTATTTTTTCCCAGCATACTATTAACCCTGTAGACCTTGAAAATCCTAGGTGTCAGTCGCCTGTTTTTTGTCCGCAATCAAACGCGCCTAAATCAGAAGTTTCACCCAGTTAAAAACGACTGTTTAACAACAGCCACAGTCCTAGCTACATATGCAGTTATTACAGCCTCTCACGTGAGAGTAAATGCGGCCCAGCGCTGCACAATTTGCATAGCCATATCTATCACTAGTTCAGTGGCACTTCAGTTAAAGGCTGCATCGCAGACTGAAAATATGCAACCAAAATTTGCATAAAAAGCAATCTCGCAGCCACACCTCAGTACATTAACGGGCAGACAGAACATATGCGTCATTTCGCAATCACCGATAGTTTCGTGTAATCCGAGATAACCAAAGCGGAAAACATGATCCGAAGACACCATTTGTACAATGAAATGCGTTGGGAAACTGCCGGGATGTTGCAAGCTGGTGCAAGAGAAACCGCTGTTGCGAAAGAGCTGAATGTGCATCATAGTGTTTTCAACAGGCTGTGGAATTGTTACCAAAGGTATCAAAACTCCTGTAGAAGGCGTGGGTCTGGTTGCCGGAGGATTGGCACAACGGCAGACGATCACTTCCGGCTGCTATGTGCAAAACGCCATAGATCACTGGCAGCAAGGCAATGGGCGTCGCATCTCTCTTCTGCTGCAGGACGGCTCATATCCCACCAAACTATGTCACGTCGACTGCATGAAGGTGGACTGTGCACGAAAGGACCTGAAGTTTGTGTTCCTTTGTCTCCATCGCATGTCCGAGCGCGACTGAATCAGGCCCGTGAACATTGCAGTTGGATACCAGAGCAGTGGGGCTATGTGCACTTTGCGGATGCCTCTCGGGGCAATGATATGGCGAGAGCCAGGGACACGCTATCTGGCGCAAACTTCATCGAAAGAAACTATTATAGAAGAGGAGTGCTTATTTGTATAGGTCGGGATAGCAACGAACGGCCGGACCGAACTCTAACATGATTTTTAGTGCTTCCGACACAGCCGTCCGATATCGTGAAGAAATTCTACATCCACTTCTGCATCCTTTTATCGCTGCAATTGGTACCGACGCGATATTTATGGTGACGCTCATCCGTTAAGAGCTCAAATCGTGCGGAATTATCTGGAGAGCGAAACCACTTCACATCCCCCGTAGGCTGCTAGATCACCGGACCTGAATCGCATACAGCATGTTTGGGACATGTTGGAACGATGGATAGCAGGTCGGAACGTGGCGCGAGGCACCCTCCACGAACACTGACATGCATTACTACAGGAACGCGCGCTACTGCCAAAACAAGCGATCAACGACACTATTTAACCATTAACGACCATTTGAGTCTCGTTTGTATACGAAAACATGGAAAAGGCATCGCTTATTGGGATCAACATTTCTGTTAATGTTATCAAAATATTATAGTGTAAGCGTTTTAAGCTAAAATGTAAAAATAAAGTCAAAATTGATTATAAAAATTGGCAATCCATATTGACTGCTATCGAATGCAATTTAACGATGTTTTGGGGTGCTATCTTAACGTTAGAACAAAATAAAGGACCCCCAAAAAGTTATAAAACTGATTTAAAGTAGATTTTGAAGAGATTTTGTTTCGTGGCGTCTGTGCTTACGTACGTATGCATGTATGTATCTCGCACAATTCAAAATCGAGTAGCCTCAAAACGTTGAAATTTTGTATATAGGACTGCTATAACATGTAGATGGGCACCTTCTATTTTGGTTGCAATCGGCCGCATCAAAAGTATATAAATATATGTATATATATATTCATTTTGTTACTCGGCTCAGCGAGCTAGTTTTCTTATTTTTTGTTTGTAAATTGTGTATTTTTTTGCTTTAAAAACGATTGAATTATGTTGTTCTTATCTTCCGGTTAAGGTTTTTATGCTTTTAGTTAATCTGCATGTTATAATTGCAGAATTATCAACAATTTAATAGCTGTTTTAAGTACGACTAAGAATAATTAATTTGGCTATAGCAGCAATATTTGTTTATATTTTAAACTTAGCAGAATAGAGAATTTGTTGCCAATCTAGGAAAACTAAGCTTCGCAATAACACAGATAACGCCTTCTTTTATTATTGCCAATTAAATCTTGCTTAATCCATTCTGGAATTTATTCGAGGAAATAAGTGTTTAAGATTTACTTCGTAATATTTAATATAGATAATTTGAGTTTTGATGTATTTTTGCCTTGTCGAAGTGAGATTCGAATTAAATGAGTAAGTAATCCTGAATCGTCTATGAAAAACAGTTTCATTCTTTTTAAAATTAAAAAAATTTTTTTTATTTTGTTTGTTTAATTTCTTTTATACGCTGTTTTAGATTTATCATAGTATTTGAATAGAACATGTGGCAACGATTAGATAATTCTTCAGATGATATACATCATTTTTATGCATTCTGAGTCATAAGGTTAGGTTATTCAATTAGGTTAGGTTATTCAATTATGGCAAAGCACACGAGGGCTACCTGCCTAAGGGGAGGGATGCCTTCGTGGAGGACTTTCTAAGGAAAACTGGCTCGTATACACGTTACACGCCCATGCAGCCAGCCCGTTCGCGGGATTCGAAACTCGGGACCGAACTACCAGTGTTCAGCGTCTTTACCGCTCGGCCGCTGGTGGGCCGTCTGAGTCATAAAATGAATGAGATGTAACGCTGGTAATTGAACCTAGCACCAGAGTGTCGCTATGATAAATAAATATACTGAAATATAAAGAGTGCATTTATTCAACTATGGTTTATGCGCTATCCACAAACTAGATTTAATTCAATCCAGTAAGTTTAATGAAATCCAAAATGCGTATAATTTAGTGTTCCGTACAAGGAAGTCATGTGACGTATACATCAGATTTTTTTAAAATTTAGTGTCACATTGCTTTGTCAGTGCTCTTATTATTTTTTTAAAATTTAGTGTCATATTCCCATGCAGCACCGAAATGTTCAGAGTTCCTTCAGGGAGCGCGTCATTTATTCTGAGTGAATGCTACGTTCATTTAGACCTGGGATTTTCAACCGTTGGTACGCAAGAGAAAAATAGGTGGTGCGCGCAGAAACAAAGTATTTTTAACTACTAAATTGAATGAAGAGAAGAGTTGAAGAAAAAGAACAATTGACAGAAATTTCCTTTCCTGTGTTCTAACTAAAGATTTCAAAAATGAGACACTGGTTAACTTTCGGCTGAACAGAAAAAACGAATTTAGAACAATTAGATTTATATATAGCTTTGTTCTAATACAGGTAGTTTGACACAAAATGGGACTTTTTTTTAAATATCATGCCAATTTTTTTCCATGTTTCGATTCTACAACTAAATTATGCCTAAATATTAAATTTTGTAAAATTTGATGCGAAATGTACGGAGAAATTCGAAAATTTAACTTGGCGCATTTTTTTTTCAGTTTGCGTCAAGAATAATTCACTTGTCGAACTTCTTAATATATGACAACCTATTTTCCTTTCCCTTCCATTGTTCAGGACCGGGAAAGAAAGTCACATGGTTCCTACCTGTTTACATTGTGGATGAGCGGAAAAAAAGTCACATCGTTCCTACTTTCAAATAACTTTAACAACCACATTTTTGTTATTATCGCTTTCAAAAAATATGCCATATTTCAAAACTCCCCGACATATAAATTCACGTATATCTTCGGAAATTTTGAATAAAAAGCTCTAATTTTTTGTAGGTATGCTTAGAAATACATCTACTTCAAGTTGATTGTAAACACTTTATAGGTTATAATTCAAAATTGTTTTCGAAAAAATTTATAAAAATTGTTTAAAAATACTAATTTAAAAAATAAATCATAAAAAATGCGTGACTTTCATTTGGAATGAACCTAAATTTCTAAATGTGTAGGAAGGAATAAAATAAGTTTCATAAAAAAAAGAGATATAAAATTCGTGTTTTTAAAATAGTTTACAAAGCTTATTGTAGAGTCATTAGGAAGCGGAAGATGTGAAAAATGAGTAATGCCCTCGCCAGGACTCGAACCATGGACCTCTCGAATACGCGTCGTGTGTGCTGACCACCACACCTCGAAGGCATGCTAAGAAGGCGGGAGAAATAACTTAGAGTAAGAAGAAAGAGGATAAATTAACATCGATGGATCTCAGCGTTATAAGCATGCATGTGTTATTTTAAAAATGATACACGCAAAAGTGAAGAATACATAGAGTGTTATGTAGTACATTGTAAATGTAGTGTTATGTAGTACTTTGTCATACGAAGTGCATTCAACAACATGATGTTCTTGAGCGTTATAAGCATCCGTGTGTTATATGAAAGTAACCGCAAAAGTATATTCTTACTTTTGCATTATTAATTATTATATTATACTTTTGCATTATGAATTATAAGCGTTATAAGCATATACCCTATCCTTTGAAAAGCAAAGATTCAACAAAATGCTTTTGAGAGTTATAAGCATTGATCTGTTATATTTTATTTTTATGCATTTGGAAATTATCCACATAAAATAACTCTTAAAACTCTAGGAAATTGGACGGGAACAGAAAGTTACTTCGTTATATCCGAGTATTCTCTATAGTTTCAAATTGTAATTGCTATAGCGGGGTTTGATTGGGTATTATTTAGCTGATGTAGTACATCGCTCGAACGTTTACTAGTGCTTTAAGTTTAGTTCTACCCCGAGAGCTAGTATCAAACTAAACACAGTTCTGGAACTGGTTCGATACACCGTCAAGAATGGTATTTACTACAGATTAATACCTATGTTTACGTTCTAAAACACCTCGGCTCCAAGAGTCCGATGTATTCACACACCTCGGTGTTGAGTAATCTGGCTCGCAAGCAATTTGCTTCCCAGAGAACTGGTATCGAATTCAATTCAGGTATATTATTGTCCACCACGCCTCGAGCGCTGCTTATCCAGCTCACCCGTGCATTTAAACTTGCCGGCCCGCGTAACGCCAGTCAACATCGCACCTGCTATCGGTATTTACACTTCCCGCGCGCGAAGGCAAACTGTCTCCGAGCAGGAAAGCTCGGCACGCCTGATGTTGCAAATGTCAGCCGGCCACCGTCACGCTTAGATGCAAATTTCGTCTTATTACGGAAGCTCCTCGCGATATAGAAATAGTAGGTGGTAGTGGAGGGGAGATGGAATGTCTACCTTCTCCTCCTCCCAGCGTCTGCCATTTGTATTCTCCTGCGATTCCCAACTAAGTGGGAAGGTTGGAAATGTGGTCTACATCAAAGTCCGCTTTCGGGCGATTTATTAGAAGCGCATTAATTATGCATAAGATGTGCATTTGCGAGATATCGAATGTTTCTAACGTGCAGGAAATTACGTGATATAGCTATCTGAAGAGGATGCGGGGTATTTTCGAATGTCTTTTTGGTGGGTACAGGGCCCTAGTGATGACCTTCCGTGCGTGTGCATTAATGAATTTGGATATTCATCCAGTTCTCAGCGAATGCGATTCCCAGAGGCAGACGAATCTAATGAAGCCTGCAAAGAAGAGATGCGTTCAAACCTCTTTGAGCTATACACACCAATCGGCTAAATATACACGCCAATCGGCCAATCATTTTTTAAAATTTCGACATATTCCAATTTTCCATCTTTAGAATTTTATCTGTTTCTCTGTATACTTTATTCGAAAGGAAATTCCATTCACTACATTATTTTGAGAGTGTTTATTATTATAACTATTCACTTTATTATCATTTATTTACCACTTGAGCGGGTAGCCACTTATATATATATATGGGGGGGTGCGGGGTGTATGTGCTACTTACATCGTATTTCCTTTTCAAGGACAGAAAGGAAAGATGTCTAAATTAAAATGAGTAATATAAGGCGACTCTTGCCCATTAGAATTAGAAGTTTTCTGCCATATTTTTCATCTCTCAGATATATATATATATATTAAGTACGAATGTCAAAAGCCATAGTACATCCCAAACCCTCTGAAATCCTATTCGAACAAGCACGTTAGTGCCAAAATTACATATTAAATACAATTAAAACTTAAAATCCTAGGTAAAGATTTACATGAAAATATAACTCAAATAATGCTTAGCAAATTGTAATTTATGGGCAAAATTGGGAAAAGCTGAAGTTGTAATAAAAACAAAGTATACAATAATAAATAGTAATATCTCAGTGAGAGTTGCATAGTTGTTTCGTCAGGGGAAAAGAACCGTGCCCCTTTCGCTGAAATATTACTTCCACGCGTTTCAACTGACGACCAATTGAGACAATACCGCGTCGATTAATTGACTAAATTTTGAAATCTATTACATTTTTTAATACTAATCTAAATTGTCTCAATTAGACGCCCCTTTTCCCTACGCGTGGAAGAAAAGTACTACAAAACAAAACAAAATAAGAATTAATTAGAATTAAAGAGTAAAAAGAGGCAACTGGGTAACAAATAATTTTAAAAAAATATTTTTAAAAAAGCCTCAAGACCTCTACAATTTACAGAAAACTAAATTTATAAATAGTATTAGAGAAGATGAAACCACAAATCATAAATTATAATTTATAGTTAATTTCTGAAACACTATTAGTCCTATATTACAACCGAAGAAATCAAGAAAATCTAAAAAATGGGGGCCCTCTTGCTTAAAGTAACGAAGCTGCTAAATTGGAAGAAAGAAGTATTTAAAAACATATTGGACTTTGTGGAAAAAACGTACACTTTTGTGTAGAATGTTTTTGCAAAAAGATATACAAATTAAAAATTAAGACTCACCTTCTTGAAGTCTTGCCGAAAAGAAATAAAAACGTGTAGAATTTACAGAAAAGCAAAGCAATTCTACGGGGCTGTAAGTTTAGTTAAGAAATCTTTGCAATCCTAAACTTACAGGGGGAGGGGACGGAGTGAAGGCTTATTTCCGCCTAAAACTTTCTGGACGAATGAGAAGGTTACCCGTGGCCGGGGGGTGTCAACTTGAAAAGCTGGTTGTTAAAAAATGGCGTCCTTCTAATGAAGAACCAAGAGCTGGTGTAAATGTTTCAAAATGGCTAGAAATCGTATTTTTTTGTTAATAATTGGCCAAAAGATAGGGAAAAAAGAGAAGTAGAATTTAACAGTTGTCTTCAGGCAAGCGGGCTTTCGTGCCACTTTATTGAAAAGAAATTAGCCCATTTTTTTAGTTAAAGAGATAGACTGGCCGATTTATCACTGTTTTAAAAGAATATAATGTAACGGTGATAATTAGGTTCGAAGAGAACTAAAATTATTTTACATTTGTACATTAAATCATACAAATTGGCCATCAACTATTTACCTTCTAGTAATAGATTTAAGTAAACGTATCATTATCCTAATTATATGATTTAAAAAATAAAAGGGTAAATGCCAGCTTTTTTAAGCGCTGTTTGGATTGTATTGCTAGGTATTTGATTTTCATTGAGTACTTTAATTAAGTGGAGTAAATCTTCTTTAAGATTGTCGGCATTGTTGCAAATTCTTTTAATTCTGATTATTTGTGAATGAATAGTATTAATTATTATTTTTTTCGAGATATTGGACTTCCAGTTAGTAAGTTTTAAAGTAGGAAAGGCAAATTCACGACGTTTGTCGAATATTTTAATATGTTTAAAGTTATTAATTTGTAAGTCAAGGTAAACAATTTCGTCTTGTTGGCTATTAGTGATATTAAGCTTTAGGCTGGAAGGATAAATCTGTTTATTATTTAGTTTTCCATAATTATTAAAGGTAATAATGTCATCTACGTATCTAAAAATGTACTTAAAATACTGGTATTCATTTTTGTTAAGTGAACGTAGGAAATTAAATTCACATGAGAATAGGAATAGTCCACAAATGGAGCTTGAACTGTTACCTCCCATTGGAATTCCTTTTATTTGTTTAAAGAAAGTATTATTAAAGAGAATATAATTATTAAAAAGGATGCTTTTAAGATACAAGGTCCAACTGTCTTGAGTAATAAAATTTAAAATTTGTGGGAACAGTTTTGGAAGATCTTGCAAGCTGTTTAGAATATCCTCTAAGGGAAGTGTAGTATATAAATTTTCGAAATCATAGCACTGAATATTATGAATTTCTATTTCATTAATAGTGCTGATAATTTTTTCATTGTTAGTAATAATCCAGTTATAATGTAATCCTTGAAAATCGTATTCATTGATATATTTCATGATGAGTTTTAGTACTTGTGAAAATTTATAGTCGATTTCTTTTAAGTAGCTTTTAGTGCTGTTTGCTATAAACCTAAATTTAATTGGTGTTTTGTGGAACTTGGGTAAAGCATACAGATTAGTAAATCTATTATTAATTTTAATAGGATGAAGGTTCAGTCTTTTATGCAGAGCATTAAACTTATTTAATAGAATTTTGGAGCTGGTTTTAACTTTTTGATAAGTGCTAGAACTATTTAATTCTTGGTGCAAAAGATCATAATAGAATTTTTTTCAACAAATACTGAAGTTATTGCTGGCTTTATCAATTTTGGTGATTATAAAAATATTTTGCAGTTTTTTAATTTGAGTGAGTAGAAGTTTTTTATTGTGTAATGCTGATAACTGGGGAAGTTTAATCAACGTATGCTCAAATGCTTTACTTATTGCCGTTTTCCATTCTAAAAAGGTAGTGGTGGGTAGGCTTGTGCGATTACTGATAGTTATGATAAATTTATTGAGATCGTTGTGGAATTGTTGCGTACAAAATTCTTTTCTCAGTGAGAATGTGGGACGAAATTTGGTTCCTAGTTGCATGACTTGACGTAGTTGCTGGTCCTGAACAATGCTTAAGTCTCCTGTGATGATGTGCTTGTGATATTGATCAACAAAGTTTTTAAATTCCGGTTGAAGACAGTTGCATTCGTTGTTGGAACTAATTTCATGGTGATTAATTACTAAAGAGCCTATTGTTTTTTCGTATTTGAAGCACGGTGTAACTTGTAAGCTAGTGTCAGGTAATAGGGATTGATATTTTTTAAAAATACTAGATATTTTTAGCTGATCATATAATGGATGTTTGAATTGTATTTTACAGAAGATTTTTTTACGAAAAAAGTTACTATTACTGAGTTTAAAGTTGCAGAAATCAATGATTAAATCTTTAATGATCTCTGTTCCTATAAATTGTTTTTTAACTTTGTTAAGAAGTTTCCATAAAGTATTATTCTTCAAATTATGCATTAAATTAATAGTTTGTTTAACGAAAGATTCATGTGTAAAGAAGTTAGAAATTTTATGTAACATTATATCTATATCTTGAGCTGAAAAAAATTTTTTAATTTTATTTCCTCCTCTTTTTCCTCTGGAAGTTGGTTGGCTAAAAAATCTGAATTGTCCGTAGACAGAATTTTCCTTGATTTTATTAGTGGTATTGCTTAAATTGGAGTTAAGTCCATAAGGATAAAGTGCTCTTTTTTGCATATATATATAGATATAAGAGTGTGTGTTTAAAATAAAATATGTAACGAATTAAATGAATTTTAACTTACTCAGGCAGGTTAAGGATGCCGTACGCTTTTGTTAATATTCGCTAAGTCATTTCGTAAAAATTTAGCCGCTCGTTATCATAAAAAAGAAATGAGTATACGATGATTTTAATCAGTCCAGCTATGATCATTTCATAAAAATATTTAATGTATCTAATTAGACTTCTCATGATTTAAATACATTTTAATTAAATCAATCATATTAAAAAGTAGACAACATTTTCTTAAGAACTGTGTGAACTGCATTTCGTTGACTTGGTTTGCTACTCAATAACGAAAAGATTAACTTTGCGAGTTAAATATCACTGAATGGCAATGTGCTGGTGCATGGGCGGTGTCAATACATGCCTTTCGAATCGCCGAATTAGTGGATTAAAATTCAAACATAAATATCCTACGTTTTGCTGAAAAGCAATAGTCTGGCAGACGGGAAATAAAAATGTTTTTTTTTTCAAAAGCGTTGTCACTTCTTCATTCGAGATCGTTAATTTAGTTAAACAAAAATTCTTTAAGTTTTTATAAAATATGCGATATAATCAAAGATATATTTAGAATTTTAAGTTCGGGCTTCGAGGCCGCGTTGGAGTGGAAGATTGAGTGGTATTAAAAATTTGGTGGCTAATGCATACATACAGACTAACGCTGGTGTTAGGAAAAGCAAATGTCTATTTTAACGAGTCTAGAGTTAGTGTAATTTCATGGGTACAAGTAGTAATTAAAAACAGTTAAACAACTGAGTATCAAAATTTCTTTTTAAAAAGTTATAAAGATAATGGCCGATCCTGTAATCCTATCGATCCTGTAATTCGATTATTCAATATAGTCATCTAAATACCTACAGTTTTATCATTCGAGATGTAAAATTTTAGACGAATTTTGTAAAGCTAATTTTTTTAATCCATTATTCCCATTCAATTATATGATAAATTACTTTTTCGCGTTAGTTTATAAAGTATTTTGTGAGCTTTAAGTAAAAGCTCGTTTTATAAAGCCTTTTCTTTTAAATTTTCAGCTCAACTGACACCTTTTCAATCAAATCCCTCGATGGGAAAATTATTTTTAAACTGTAGCGATTTATATTTATTTTAAATAACCAATTAAATTTAATTTTAAGCTCTTTTCTATAAGCCTTCATTCCGCTAATTATCAGTGCCAGAATATTTAAATTTGGTAGCGCGCGTAAGGAATGCAAATTCTACCAGTGGGAGAAAAAGTTTAAATATCGAGTGCTAGATAGGAAAGTTAGAGTGTCTGGGAAAACTCTGTGCGTGTTTGTAACGCAAGCTTCGGCTAAGCATGTATTGCCGGTTAGACGTGGCTTGACAGCTATTATAATTATCTTGCTGCCCCTAGACTCTGTATCCTAAAGCGTATGTATCCTACGGCGACATCACTCATTTACGCGCTGTGGGATACAGGATTGTGAGGCCTGCGGTTTAATTCTACTCCTTGTTAATGTCTTGAATTCTTGAGTTTTGATTCTATTGTTTTAGTTACCGCCCAAGCAGAGGCGTAGTATATTAGCGTCGAGTTGACGCATTGTAAATAAGATAAGGAGTGTAATAAAGGGTTATTTTAACCCTTCTTCTGTGCAGTCACTATTTTTCAAATTTCACATAAGAGTTAGACATTAGAAATCTACAGAACAATTAGTAATCACTCTCGGGCTTCTAATTAGTATGTTTGGTGGGATGGTTTAAATAATGCAGATATTTCCCGAAATTCGTTAAAAATTCAGCTCCATCCGATGGTGCAAACAGTAGAATTCCGAGAATTTTAATTTGTTCGTTAAACGAAGATATTTGGGAAAGGTTCTTACAACATTAAATTTAAAAGCATATCTAAATTGAATTTTGAAAAACTACACTATATTGTATTTTAGAAAACAGCGTGTGTACGGAATTTGAACTTGACACCTTATCAGGAAGTCCAAAGGAACAAACACCACGACCGAGCTAAATAAAAGCTTATAAAAACTTTGTAATGGAAGTATAGGTGTATGATTCATGTTTAAAGAAATGCTTGTATCTCGTTTTTACATTTTAGTTGGGTCAATGGCAACTCGTTTCTTTAAAATCGCTGAATTAGTTTACTAAGTTCGAAGGACATATACAGTGTCTCACAAAAGTGATGGGACACTTGTGCTTTACAAAAGGAAACTGTAGTAAAATAAATTTAAAAAAAAAACATGTACAAATGTTTTGTGGGTGTGTTTCATACTTAAATTTAGTAACAATTATTACATAACATACATTTTCTCAAAATATTAAAATATTAATTTAATAAAAATACAATTGTTTAGAGCGGAGCAAAAAATAGCTCACATAAGTGATGGGACACTTACTTTTCCATCAAATATTTATCCAAAAGTTTTACTTTTTAAAAGGTTTTAATATTTTGTTGAATTTCCTTTTACTTTTAAAACACGATTTAATCTTCTTGGGATAGATTCGACTAATTGTTTTATGATTTTACCCCATTCTTCTTGAAGCACGGATTTTAATTGTTGTTTTGAAGAAATGGTGTGTTTGTGAATTCTTGATTCCAATTCTTGCCAAATATTCCCTATGGGATTTAAGACTGGAGATTGTGGTGGTGTTTTTATTATTTCAGGACAGTTATACAGCAGCCAGAGTCTAACGTTCAAAGCAGTGTGCTTGGGGTCATTGTCCTGGTAGAATTTAAAACCGTTACGAAGGTTCAATTTTGGTGCTGAAGATTTCAAATTTTGATTTAATATGCCAATATACTTGTACTGATCCATTATACTGTCAATAAAAACAAGATTACCAACTCCAGCGGACGACATACACCCCCATACCATAACTCCTCCTCCACCATGTTTTACTGTTTTCACCAAGTTCTGTTTGCGAAATTCTTCCCTGGGTTTTCTCCACACCAAGATTCTACCCTCAGAACCAAATATATTAAATTTACTCTCATCAGCAAATATAACTTCATTCCAGTAAGCAGAATTCTTATTTATGTTGGATTTTGCCAAAGCACGTCTGAGTTTTCTATTCTTTTCACTTACGAAGAATTTTTTCCTGGCTGCTCACCCGTGATACCCAGTAGATCGAATTACTCTTCCAATAGTCTCAGAATTAACAATTACTCCATATAATGCTTGTAAATCAGCAGCAACTTTAGGAGCACTCATTCTTGGATTTTTTTTAATATTTCGAACGATAATTCGCTTTATTCCATCGGATAACTTCTTTTATCCTGAATCACATGATTCTTTTTATATCGTTTAATGATATTGAAAACTGTTGAATGACTCAAGTTAACCGTTTCGGCAGTTTCTCTAATAGATTTTCCACGTTCAATATGCAAATTAATAACTAATTTTCGAATTTCGGGCAAAGTTTCTTTTCGCTTAGCATTCATGGCTGCACAGAGCTAAAAAAACACAAAAATTCCAAAACAAACTGGAAAGAAATAATGCAGACGATTTTATAAATTATTGCCAATTGCTCTGGAGTAAAAATAAAAACCCCAAAAAATATTTTTATTGCTTACTTCAGAGGATTTTGTTGCATAGTCTAATGGTGTCCCATCACTTATGTGAGCCATTTTTTGCTCCGTTATAAACAATTGTATTTTTATTAAATTATTATTTTAATATTTTGAGAAAATGTATGTTATGTAATAATTTTTACTAAATTTAAGTATGAAACACACCCACAAAAAATTTTTACATGTTTTTTTCAAATTTTTTTTATTACAGTTTCCTTTTGTAAAGCACAAGTGTCCCATCACTTTTGTGAGACACTGTATATGACTAGCGGCAAAGCACTTCTTTAATATCTTCGAAATTTCTGATTAAATGTTAAACATAAACGTCTACTTACGCTGCGCAGAATGGCAACACAAAGCTTTATCGACGAACGATGATACACATCCTCTTCGCTTTATATTACAGATATCAAATTCATAATGATGAGACAGGTTTAGAAGCGTGTTCTATACAAAAGCGCAGATAATCTTTACTGTCTGTTCTTACTCCTGTACATAGGGGCTTTTGTTGTAAGCTTTTATATTCTTTTAAATGCATGATGCCGCATATTCATTTCCTGGCCTTTAAAGAACATTGTTCAAATTATTGTCCTTTAAGTACGTCTTCATCTTGATGCGAAAAACTTCTACTTAACGTAACAGAGGCCTCTGTAATATCTGGGGCTTTGATCAGCCGGAGACACGTAAAGACATCCGGGCCAGAATAAAGACGTAACACCCCGTTAACGACGTAGTTAGCTGGCGACCGCATAATGTATCTTATCCTTCCATTCATTTCCACATCCTCGAGCGCCGCAATAAAAAGGCTCCAAATGATATACACTGTATTAGCGGGCTTTCAAGATGAAATGGCCAAACGCCATTAAGCGGCCTCAGATATCAAGTGGTAAGCGGGGTTTTCTTTGTTAGCGAATGTTAGTCTTTGACGTGGTCGCATTCGGAGAAATAGATGAAACAGTTTTGCAAACTTTCGGCATTAACTCCTTTGGTCTTCCTGCCAAATATACTCTCACTAGATCGGATTCCGTTCGAAGATTAGAAAATTAGTGGAACAACTTCATAAACAAAAAAACACGTAATATGTATACGCAATAAATATGTCATTTTTTCGTAAATGATTGACGTAATTATAGTACAGGGTTGTTATAATTAAAGATAATTTTTAATTATACCTTCTTTAGGCCCGTTGTGAAAGACTATTTAGTTGAAACTTGATGTATAATTTATGCGGACCATGTGGAATAGAAAAATACGACAAAAAATAATAGTTCAAATTTCGATCACCAGGTGCGAAGGTGGCGGGTAAATAATAGAAGAAAACGAAAATTTTGGAAACAAAACTTTATTTAATCTCGGATTTGTTCACTTTGTATTCCATTTGCGTCAAACACTCGTTTTGTGGCGTGTTCAACAGTAGCGCGAAGGGTTTCTCCATCATTTGCAGCAATATGACGTATTACGCTTGTTTTCAGCTCAGGCATGAGCCGTATGCTTCCTCCTTTTCTTTCAGAATGGCCACAACCAGAAGTCACAGGCATTCGAATGAGGAAAACGAGGAGGTTAGGCAGTCGGAAAACTCGAAATTATTCGATAATCTTCAAAGTGGGCACGAAGCGGTGCCTTCACCGGCTTGGCAATGTGAGGCGGTGCACCGTCTTGCATAAAATCAGTAGTCTGTATAAATTCTCGTTTTTATAAGGCAGGAAGAACTTTCTACTGAAAAAGTTCGCTCTAATGGTTGTCTGGGATGGAACACCTTTCAGGGCCTTGAGGAATGTTCTCAAAGAAAAAGGGACCAAGAATGAAATCGGTAATAAAACCACACCATACAGTAATATAATCGCGATACACAGAATGTTCTTGTCTGACGTTAGGACTTGCAGTACCTCACATGCGACAGTTTTCAGTGTTAACTGCTCCGGCTATGGTGAAATGCGACTCGTTCGACCACAACATGTTCCAAGGCCATGCAATGTCAGCGGCTATTCTGGCCAAAGAAGCAGTGCGTTTCCCTGAGCGTACAGGATGCAGGTCTTCTAGAACTTGGATCTTTCATTGATATCACTTTATAATGGATCGCAGAACCTTTCGTACTATCAACCAAAGGAGAGACAAATCACGTGACACTGCTCGAGCACTCGCCGAAGAATGCTGGGAGCTGCTTTCTGTTTCGACCCATAGCAATAGCGACTTTTTCCGCAGTTTCATTTGAAATCCGTTTTCGGGTTTTTCGTCGAAGCACACAACTCTCCAGTCCTTTCAGATTTAATAATCATCTTTTCAAAACTCTGCCCCGACATAATTTTTTTTTCTCGTAAGTCCTTCCAACGTCGATATTTTCGCAGTGCAATTAAAAAAATATTGCAGTTCTGATTAAACGACTTGATCGGCAAAGCTCGATCTTTCTTCCCTGAAACCATAGTGAACAATGGTTTTACGGCATTGACCACTGGCTTTTAAAACGCACCAATGCATGAAAAACACCATTTGTCCGTCGAAATTTAAACCATTAACTTTTATTGCAGATTTCATTTTCCCATGGTCGTTATAATGTATGCACAAGGGTTCAACGAAATAGGTTTAGCAGAACGGGTTACACGTAGGGTTAAATGGATAACTGTAATCATAAGCACCCTGTAAATATGAAAATGAATACGTAATATTCCGATAGTAATAAATACATTACATTCGTACAAATGATTGACGTAAGAATAAATGTAGAAATATTTAAAGTAAGGATATCATTGTTACTCAATAAATATGTCATAAATGAGCTTTTACCCGCGACATGTCATTTACATTTTACGATAATGTTTTTAAACTGCGAAATTTTTGAACCGCTTTATTTTCGACCACGATGTTTTAGACTTGCGATGTTTTCTTTTTACTTTCTTTTCTTCCACGATGTTTTGTACCGACGTTTTCGCCTTGCGTTGTTTTCTCCTCGAAGGTTTCGTCGGCTATTTTTTCCCGCGATGTTTTCAGCTGTAACCGATGATTCATGTCTGATGATGCAAATTGCGAAATTTTTGCTGTTGAGAGAAAGAACTAGCGAATCTAAAAGAATCACAAAAAATTTTCGCCCTGATAAATTTTTTTTTAATATTAATGCTGCCCGAGTTCTGTCCTCCGAATGGGATTTTTGCATTTCTTTAGGCCTTTACAAAGTCTCAGGATATTCTTAACAAAAATTATTGAATATTTTTATATACCACTAGCTTATACCCGCAGCTTCGCTAGCGTTGATGTCCTTAAATAAGTTTCAACTCCCTTGAATTTTAAAAATATACTCCGCGTAAAATTTCAGTAAATACTGCCCTTCTTCAGTACCTATAGGCCGCGGATATTTTGTATTTACGCGGGTTGTATTTACGCCACGAAATCCAGTAAAACTGCTACGTATATTTCCTAATGACTGAAAAATGTTTGTGAAAGAAGAGCCAAAAGCCGGAAATCCTGAAGGATTTTAAATAATAAATTAAATTAAACAAATCAAAAGTGATAAACGCTTAATTAATAAATGTTACGCTTTCACGCCTTAATTACTTAAACGATCATCTGCTTAACCGATCATCATCAAATTTTCAAGAAATATTTTTGATATATTAGAAAAGGTTAAAAATACGTTTGCGTGGTTTAAGCCACGCACTCTGAGCGCGCAGACAAACTTTTGCATCGTTTAACTTATGGTTGTGAAACTTTCAACATTTCGCATTTAATGTTTATATTCAATTTAATTTTATTTCAACATTTAACAGTTAATGTTTATATTTCAACATTTAATGTTTATATAAAGACACTAATTTTAAGCTATACAACCTATTGTATAGTTTACGTTTCAACAGGTAAGTTACATTTTATAGCCTATAACCTTTTCTAATATATAAAAAATATTTCTTGAAAATTTCATGATGATCGGTTAAGTAATTAAGGCGTTTATTACTTAACCGATTAAGTAATTGAGGCGTAACAAATAAACAAACGCACAAGCAAACTCACATTCGCATTTATGATATTAGTTAGGGTATATATCTTAAGTAAATTCTTTAATAACTTTTGCTGTTCATTCTTTTACGAATATGAAAACAGTTTTTTTTTTAAATTTTTGTGAGATTATCTACTTTTCTTATGAAATCAAACACAAAGAATCCAACGTTCGCTCCTTTTAAGTTCATTTCAACGAGGTTCGATTGTTGAAAATAAATACTTTATTTGTTGACTCGTCGCATCGGTGGTATTTTTTAATGTCATGCTGAGATGAATAAAGACACTTACTTTCTTCTAATTCTACTTTATGAAGCAAAACATATGTACAAGTATTTACAGATTTGTGGGAGTTGCACAATGGCTGATTTAATAACACCTCTCTCTGACCACACCCATCTACGATCCACACTCTCTCTCTCTCTGCCCTGAAACATTTTAATTAACTGTACAGGTTGGCGGCGCAGCGCCCTCTATAACTTTTTCTACAGCACTCCCCACCTGTACTCTTTAATAAGAGTACACAAAATTTACACAGCAATATTAACATTAATTAAAATGGCTTAATGCTAAATAGTACGACATATATAAATGAATATATAAATGAATAACAAATAGTAACTTACATCAAAAAGACAAATGATACACTATAATTAAATGAACATAATAATCAATAATATAAACAATGTAAAAGCTCAAAATCATATTAAATGTCCTAAATTAAATTTCAAAACAATATAAAAGCTGAATAGCTCTTCTGAATTGTCCTTTTGGTGTGCGAACGATGCACGCTCGTATATGTCCATCTCGTCCCACAATTACTTCTTCAACTACTCCCATATCCCAGAGTAGCTTAGATTGTTTTGGTCCTTCTACCAACACAACGTCTCCTGTCTTAAGGTTACGCTCAGTTGAAGGATTAGCAAAGTTATGAGCGTTTCTAAGCTGTAGTAAATATTGCTCTTTCCACTTCATCCATATTAATTTTAAGAGCTTAGATTGGTAAAGCTTCCGTCTAGTTAAAGTTTCCTTGTCTGACACCTTGTTGAAAATTTCCAAAAAATGCTCAGGAAAGTTAAATGTGTCACGTCCTGGCAGTAAAAACTGTGAAGGTGTGAGCGGGCGGGGTTCACCCAGCTCGTTGCTCTCGTATGTTAAAGGCCTATTGTTTAATACACACTCGAGTTCAGTTAATATTGTAGAGAGTTCTTCGAGAGTTAGTAATGCTCTCCCTAAAATTTTCTTCAAAGGATCTTTGATGCTTCTCATCAAACGCTCCCAGAAACCTCCCCACCATGGAGAACGTTCAGGGATGAACTTCCATGTAATTCCTTCGGATGTTAGGAACTCTCGCACCGTAGGATCTACGCTGACTCTTTTAAATCCCTTAATTATTTCACATGTGCTGCGGAAATTCTTGGCATTATCAGAATAAATCACCTTGCAGCTCCCTCTTCTAGCTATAAACCGTCGCAATGAAAGAATGAAACTTTTTGCTGACATATCTGAAACTACTTCAATGTGTACAGCACGAGTGACGGCGCAAGTAAATAAGGCTATGTACACCTTTTTATGGATTTCCGCCTTTTCTCTAACAATAACAGCTCCAGTTAAGTCAATACCTACTACCGTGAAAGGATTACTTTGAACCACACGATCTCTTGGTAACTGACCCGTTAGCTGTTTGGCGGGCTTCACTGCAAACTTTTTACACACCAGGCAGGAGTTAATAATTTTCTTTACTACTTGTCTTCCCTTAGGTATCCAAAATTTATTCCTGATTTTGGACAATGTTGCCATAACTCCTGAATGGAATACTTTTATGTGTTCACTAAATATCACTAGTTCTGTAAACTTCGACTTTGGCAGTATAATAGGATGTTTTTCGTCATCTATTAATTCTGCTTGTTCCAGACGACCTCTGACACGCAAAATACCTCTACTGTCCAGATATGGTGCTAAACTATAAAGATTAGAATCGGGTGTTATTAGATTATTTCTCTCTAGTTGTTGGATATCCGAAAAATAATTCTCTCTTTGTACTTGTTTTATCCAATATTCCTCAGCTTCTTGGACCTCCAATACAGTAAGAGGACCTTCTTCACAGATACGTTTTCTTAGTTTGGCGACAAACCGCTTTACCCAAGCTGTAACTCTCAACAATTTTTCCAAACTGCTGAACTTAGTAATGTTTAATACAGTTTCTCCTACTGGAACAGCAACATGAACATAAGTGCTCAAACATTCCAAGTCCTGAATATCAGTTTGTACTTTAAACTTTTGTTCAGGCCACTGATCTTCAGAACCTTTCAACCATAATGGACCATGCCACCAATTAGTATCCTTCACCAATGCATATGCTGCTTCACCCCGAGTTAACTTATCTGCAGGATTCTCCGATCCTGGACAATATTTCCACTTATCAGGCGAAGTGCAGTCCTGTATTTCTGCAACTCTATTCGACACAAACTGCTTCCACTCACGCTCTGATCTCTTTATCCACCACAAGCAAATTTCTGAGTCGGACCACAGAACTAACTTACCTACCAAATCCCGAAACACTCTCAATAAATATTTCCCTAACCTAGCTGCAACTAAGACTCCCATCAATTCCAACCGAGGGAGGGACAACTTTTTTAATGGCGCTATCCTGCTTTTTGACATTATAAACGACGTACAATTCCTGCTTTTTGACATTACATATCCTGCTTTTTGACATTACAACGACGTACGATGCACGCTCGTACATGTCCATCTCATCCCACAATTACTTCTTCAACTACTCCCATATCCCAGAGTAGCTTAGATTGTTTTGATCCTTCTACCAACACAACGTCTCCTGTCTTAAGGTTACGCTCAGTTGAAGGATTAGCAAAGTGATGAGCGTTTCTAAGCTGTAGTAAATATTGCTCTTTCCACTTCATCCATGTTAATTTTAAGAGCTTAGATTGGTAAAGCTTCCGTCTAGTTAAAGTTTCCTTGTCTCTCCTCTCTCATTCTCATATCTAAAATATGCCACTGCTCCATATGCCACCACTGACGCATCACAAAAAATATGAACTTCAACAGAATGACTTCTACTTAGAACATTTAAAAAGTAGTACCTCTCTATTTTCAACGCGTTTAATTCCTTAACTTCCGTGCACCACTTTATCCATTTGTACTGTAACTCTTCTGGCAACTCTGAATCCCAATCTAAACCTCTCTCCCATATTTCCTGCATAAGTCTCTTAATTCGCACCACAAATGGAGAAATAAATCCGACTAGATCAAACACCTTAGCTGCTGTACTTAGCACCGATCTTTTACTATTTCTCAGCGATTCTAAACTACTCAACAATGATGTAACGTCAACTCTCAAAACATCCTCTTCCAAGTTCCACACTAGGCTTAACACTTTCAACTTACTATCTCTCTCAAACCTACTTTCTTCACACAACCCATTCTGCAGCCACAAGTCATACAGCTCTTTAGAATTAGTGTTTAGTTTTCTCAAATTAAAACTCGCACCTCTCAAAATAGATACCGCTTCTGATGAAAGACTAAAAGCTGACTCTACATTTTCTCCTCCATAACACAAATCATCTGCATACAATGAGCTATTTAACATCTCGACACAGTTTTTGTTTGTTTCTGCGTACTTCTTTAAATGATATTTGATCGTTGCACTCAATAAAAACGGTGAACAATTACATCCAAATAATACTCTGTTCATTTGCATAATTTTAAAGTCCTCACTGTCATTATCAGGATACCACAAAAATTTTAAATATTGCCTATCTTCCTTTGCTATCCCAATCATCAAAAACGCCTTTTCTATGTCACCGCAGAATCCAATTTTAAATTTTCGGAAAGCAAGAATAATATCTAAAATATTCGGATTTAGGTTTGGGCCTTTTTCTAAGCAATCGTTTAACGATAGCTTTCCTCTCTCACAACTGCTGCAATTAAATACCATTCGAACTTGAGTGCTTTTTTTATCTTTACGGACCACTGCACGAAATGGCATAAAATATCCCTTTCTCGTATCCTCACACTCTTGAATAATGTTATTTTGTATTTGATATTTAATTATCTCCATAAACTGTTCCCTCACAAAGTTGTTATTTTTTAACTCTCGCTGCACCCTTTCAAACTGCCTTTTCGCTAAACCAAAATTATTTTCCAAATTCTCTGGACTCCTATTCCACAACAAACGAGCCTCATATCTCCCGTCTACGTATTGCAAATCATCTTCAAACTGCTTAATTATTTGCTTATCGCATTCACTCCTTTCCGACGCGTAGTTAGTAATTCCTAAACTTTCCACTTCCCACAACTGACGAATCTGTTCCGATAATTTTTCTTCCTCTACCGTGTCAACTTGTATAAACAAACCCGTAGACTCTTTCTCTGAAGAACTTAGCTTCTTATTCTCTCCCCCCACTCTACCACTCAACGACCAACCGAATATGCTTTCATATAGTACTAAACTTTCTGTCAAACGATGTGTTTTCCCCGTTAAAATGCAGTTCAAATAATCATTCCCAATTAAAATCTGTACCTCTGCTACACCACTATCGTAACTGTCAGATAAATCAAATCCTTCTTTGCGTAGTTTATTTATGATATCTCCAGATGGCCTCGCTATGGTATTGGAACATATGGTTTTAATTTCAAGTGCCTCGATAATGAGAGTAAATCCACTTTTATTTTTTAATGCAAGTCTTTTTCTTTTAAACTCTTTTACTGGCGGATTCGAAGATGCAAATGTATGAATTCTTAATCTTTCCTTGCCAACAGTTGGCAATTCCGCTTTTCTAGCAATGGATTGACACACATAAGATCTTTCGGAAGCAGAATCGCATAACAACCTAACGTTAAATGTGGAATTATTTCCGACTAGCTGGGCCCTCAAAGTCTGGTAATAAATCACATCATTAGGAATTTGTTTATTCAACGTTTCGAGGAATAGTGAACTGACGTTTGTTTCTTTTACTCCGTTTACATTTTTATTGGTTTTACTTTCTTGCACGTTTGAGTCACACAGGCTCTCTAAATGGGACTGAGATTTGCAAATATTACATTTAACCCATTTCGCCTTACAAAATGGTTTTTTGTGACCTTTTTTCAGACAGCGCTTGCACTTAAATTGATCATATAACGCTTTGTGTTTCTCTGAAATACTTAAGTCGCAGTCTTTTGAGAGGTGAGATTTAAGACAAAAGTCGCACATGTAAGTTTCAACTGATGTATTAAGCGTCGCCGCTGATGCCATTTTCTTTTTAATTGGAGTAAAATTTTTATGATAACTGTCAATATTTCTCGCGCTGGTTTTCGAGAGTGTTTGTTGATTTTTAAGACCCAGAGTTAAGGACTTTTCGCGTGCTTCTACTTCTTTCTTTAGAAACGACAATAAATCTGACACTGTTGACTCTTTGCCAGAATTCTGTTCTCTACTAAATTGTAACACTAAATCTTGGGGTATACACTTATATAAAATAGGAAGTAGTAGATTGCCATAAGAATTAAAATTAATATCTAATGTTTCTAAACTTCTAGTTTGAACCGTTATTTCATCATACAATTTTCTTAAACTGGATACATCACTTGAACGACTTACAGGCTCCAAAGATAGGAGAACGTTCATATGCGCACTAACTAATATTTCTTTCTTTCCAAATCTGTCAGTTAAAATTTCGACGGCTTTTTTATAGTTTTCTCCTGTTAATGGTAATTCGCTTATAGCTTTTGCAGCTGAATCGGTGAGTAAAGATCTTAAATAGTTAAATTTCTCAACATCTTAAAGCGTATTGTTTTCGTGAATGGCAGCATTATATTGAGCCCAAAATTCAGTAAATTTACATAAATCACCATTGAAGGTTTCTAAAGCAATACGAGGTAATTTAGTATTGTAATTAGTTTTGATTTCAGAAACTTGTGACGTTGTTTCGATTTTAACAACATTTTGAATGTATCTCGTAACTTTCGATTTACATCTAATGATGGATTCGCTGTATTCCAAAGAATGTTCTACTTCTGTTTCTAATTCTTGCACAGTACTTTGAGCATTAATAACGTCATCATATTTTAACAAATTAGTTTCTCTCTCGATTAACACTGAAAGCGATTCCTGCAACAGTTCTAAATTTGGATTCTCATTTTGTAACTCGTCTTCAAGTTTCTTAATCAATTTTGTGACGCTGGTTCGAACCGAACCTCTAATTTTTCTATTTCGCTCAACAGTTTCTTCGAGACTCATTTTAATTTGCAGAGGTAAATAGCATGCAAATAGAAATTGTACCACTCACCTTGTTGGCCGATGTCACCAGAAATGATATGAAAATAAAAACTTAATTTGTTGACTCGTCGCATCGGTGGTATTTTTTAATGTCATGCTGAGATGAATAAAGACACTTACTTTCTTCTAATTCTACTTTATGAAGCAAAACATATGTACAAGTATTTACAGATTTGTGGGAGTTGCACAATGGCTGATTTAATAACACCTCTCTCTGACCACACCCATCTACGATCCACACTCTCTCTCTCTGCCCTGAAACATTTTAATTAACTGTACAGGTTGGCGGCGCAGCGCCCTCTATAACTTTTTCTACAACTGTTAAGTGTGAAAGAAAGTATTTATTAAATACGTAATATTTCACGCAAGACATACTTTATTTTCTGCGCGAACGATTGCAGTAATTGTAATAACCTAATTACTTATTGTAAAAAATGAGTAACATCCATATGCAATAAATGCGCCATTGTTTCGTAAACTTTTAACATAATTTAATTAACATAACGACAATAGTAGCTGATATGATAGAAATGGTAATTATGCAATTAAATGCGCAGTTTTAACAAATGAATTTTACCTCTGAGCTTGTAAGTTATTACTCCCGCCTTCTTCTCATGTCTTCGTGGTGTAGTGGTCAGCACGCTCGACGCGTAACCGAGAGGTCCGTGTTTCGATTCCCGGCGAAGGCGTTACACATTCTTCCCATCTTCTACTACAAAATATTCTGCTAACTGTACACTGGCACCCGAACTTAAAAAAGTTGGTAGATGATGATTCTTCACTACCGGGGTTTAGCTATTGAGGTTCCTAATCCTCCCCAGTCGCCCTTTAAAAGGGGGAGTATATAAGGTATTTCTTCCGCCTACTTCGCATGCTTTCGTGGTGTAGTGGTCAGAACGCTGGACGCGTAACCGAGAGGTCCGTGATTCGATTCCCGGCGAAGGCGTTACTCATTCTTCTCATCTTCTACTACAAAATATTCTGATAACTGGCGCCCAAACTAAAAACTACAACTGGCGCCCAAACTAAAAAGGTCGTGGTTGATGATTCTCCACCACCGAGATTTGGCGACTGGGTCCCCAAAACCCCACTCGCCCTTTCTTTAAAAAAAAGGGGAGTATATAAGATATTTCTCCCGCCTTCTTCGCATGCCTTTGTGCTGTAGCGGTCAGCACGCTCGACGCGTAACCGAGAGGTCCGTGCTTAGATTCCCGGGGAAGGTATTGCTCATTTTTCATGTTTCCTGCTTCAAAAATACCTAATGTCTCTACAAGTTAATGGGGCTTATACACACATCATTCATTTGCGCTAAAGTAATTCCTACGATAACTATTAAAAAAACTATAAGTGGATTTCGGATATCCAGTTTGTTCGTCTCTCTTTCGGCACCCCAAGATAACATCGTACACAAAAGGGTCGCCTAGGAAACAAAACAAGGGAAGAAAACATCGTCATACAAAACATTACGGGAGAAAAGATAACAAGGAGAAAATACCGTGGTTCCAAAATATTATCATATCGAAAACCGTCGTAAAGAATAAATGGGTTTGCAAACTTCGCAGTTTTCAAACATTCTCACGAACAACATCATGGAATATATGTATACATACATTTAGCAGTAGTGATTCAGTTTCATATGTTTTAAGATGTAACATACACTTCCATAGACTAAACGTATGAAGTTGAGGCGATGTGTATGAGAATGATATTTGCTTTCTTACTAAGCAGGCACTCAACCCGAAAGTTTGATTTCAAATCAACACGATGTCATTTACTTCTGCTAATAAGTAAGTTTTTAAACCCCTGCTGTTACATTTAATTTAATCGTGCGTCCTACGGCTTCGGTATATTACAGTGAATCTAGTGATTAAAGTGCGACGCCATTTGATTTTGATAACTACAGTTAATTGAATTCTGTTTGCGAACTGATGTGTACTTCCGAGAATTTTGTTTGTCGTCGTCGCGGCGTTTCATTCGTTTAATGGAATTGCAAACGGTTAATCAAATGTTATTAAACACTCGGTCGTTGAACAAAATTCGAGGTATTTATTTTATATGAATTCATTCAAGTTGTCGATTATGATTGCCGTTCAACATATTTCATTCCAAAATTTAAACTATTTCTATGGGGCTCGATAGGCGAAAGTCTGATTTGGCCAGTACGTCAATTCTGTTGTTTCAATAAACAACAAGCTTTAAGCAAAGTATGATTTCCGGCTGATCGTCGTGAAACAAAACGTAACTTTTTGTTCCATTCAACAGAAAGTCTGGAAGTCGCACCTGTCATTGGCCGAGTGTAAAAAGTGGTGTTTTGGATAATTCTATAATGCATAATTTCACGAACATCTGCTTAGAGCTTCGTACACTTCCGGTTTATCCGTTTCTAGAGAGAGATGAGAAGGCTGATTTGAACCATTTCGTTTTCCTGGGACAGAAATTGATTGCACATGTCCTCCCACCAAATCGTTAGATTTCAATTAAACCTACGCCAAGGGAGAGCTTATTTTTTTGCCCGATTTTAAGTTACGTATTTTAGCCAAAATTTAATTGTTGTTTCTATGGATACGAGGTCTTAAACATTAAACTTAAAAAGTTAGAGATTATATTTTAGTATAGTTTTCCATCAAAAACTATTATAGACTTCAACTAAAGTAGCACTTCCAGCTGTCCATTACAAAACTATTATGCGCTTCAACCAAGGTACCACTTCTGTTTATCCACTTTCACTCAGAATCTAATCAATTCTTTCAGAAAGCTTATGAAAAATGCTTTGTATTTTTCATAAGCTTCATTTCATTCATTTTTGGTATGAACTGGTATTTGCTAGTATGAACATAACCTCGCTTTGAGAGAAAATTAAAAGTGACTGCTTGCTTTTCATGGCACAAAGAGGGTAAATTTTATGTAGGTGGTATATTTTATAATCCCGTTAAAGCTTTTATTTTTTTTCGTGCGTTTATTATATTGTTATTTTCATACGACACTGAGGCATTTCTTGCCTCTGTGTGACTATGTTACCGTGAAAGACCAAAATTGGAAAATATCGACTTTCACCAGAGAATGTCAACATTCACCAAATACGTCAGTGAAAGATCGAATATTGCATTACGTTCTTGTGCATTCGGACCCTCACCGGTGTAGGTCGACAATCACAGATATGCTCTGGCGTAGGTCGAAAAGAGAAGAGTAGACAAAGAGGCGACTGGCTGTTTCCTATAAGTGCAGTTGTAAAAGCAAGGGCCTCTTGTGCAATTCAAAGTGTCATAATAGATTAAGCTGTTGCAATAATTAAGATATGAATCACATAATTTAGTAAGTTTGTTATTACTATTATTTTATTTTCTCATTTAGAGTATAATTAATTAAGTTTTTAACTTCTTTTATTTTCCTTTTTCAATTTGAATGTACTGTGTGTTTTAAGGTCTTATGTTCTTAAGTTCTTATTTTAAGTCTCAAATGTGTTTTTTCGCGACTGAATGACGGAAAAAAAATATAATATTCTTATATATTCAACATTCACCGTTAGTACATGGTGAATGTCGACATTTACCGGTAAGTCAGAAATAAGAGTATTTGTAAAATATTTCGGACATAAGCAAGCGACTATGGGAATGTTGACATTCACCGGTGAAAGTCGACATTCTCCAGATTTGGGTGTTTCACCGTAACAACTATATAAGATATTTCTCCTGCATTCTTCGCATGCCTTCGTGGTGTAGCGGTCAGCACGCTTGACGCATAACCGAGAGGTCCGTGGTTCGAATTCCGGCGAGGGCATCGCTCATTTTTCTCTTCTCCTGCTTCGACATAACCTAATGTCTCTACGCTGTCGCCCGAACTAAAATGCTAGCGGATGGTGATTCTCCACCACAGCGATTTGCCGATTGGGTTCCCAAAACCTCAGTCGACCTTTAAAAGGGGGAGTATATAAGGTATTTCTTCCGCCTTCTTCGCATGCCTTCGTGGTGTAGCGGTGAGCACGCCCGACGCGTAACCGAGAGGTCCGTGGTTCGAATCCCGGGGAGGGCATTGCTCATTTTTTTCTTCTCCTGCTTCGAAATAACATAATGTCTCTACAAGTATAATTATCCTTTCGTGTTTAATTTTTAAATCTCAATGTGCAGCACAACTATGCCTAAATTACAGTAATTTCCTCTAAAGACGGTCTCAGATTTTCATAGAAAGGACATTGTTACTTCGTAGATCGGATCGCATTAATGAATTATGGAAAGCACACGAGGTTCATTTGCGTATCTTATTTAAAGAGAGGAATATTAAATCGAAGTTTTAAAATAATTATCTCCCACAGGCAACGAAATTCTAAATTGGCCGCTTTCCTGGAAGTATAAATAAATTAAATAAATATTTCGCTAATTTTGATGTTTATGCAACTATCTAATTTATAAATTTCAAAGTCACGTGATGGTAGTAACGATCATAAACATCGATCTTAAGATTCGGGTTTATGGAAAATGATAGTCGTGATTTCAATTTAATAGCGTGAAAAAATTGTTTACTTTGAATTTTAAGATATAAAAGAAATTTAAAACCCATTCCGCTGCAAAAGTCTTTTAGCCTTAATGGAAGTGGTATTCTTTAAGTGAAATAAAGATCGATTCTCTTGAACGAAATTCCTAAAACCTGCCTTCTCTCCGATTTCTTCGTTACGGAAAATTCACGTGCTTCTTTCTAGGATCTTTAGATTTTTACGCAAAACTCCATTCGACTTCTATCACAATAATCATCAGAACTGTATAGTCAGTTAAATTGGAAAAAATCCGGTATGACCAGCACGTGACATCCCTCCAGTTCAATGTTTCAAATAGCAGTGAGCTTTAAGTAAAGCCTCCCTTCGAGTGGATTCTTTGCATACGTTTTCGAATTTGATTATAAACTTTGTGGCTCAATGTTAGTTATAAACAGTACTTGTTCTCTTTGCCCATACAGTGATAATAATGATAGCTATACGTAATAATGATAGCTATACACATCCATTGGTCTCACGGTTACGCTTTGATCTGAAAATTGTATCATAGCGAATCATCTGTATTCTCATATAATTTCATAATCTGTATTCACAAATCAATGAACTAATCACAAAATCTTCTTTAGAACTCCTGGTAGTGTTAAGTGTTGTCATGCATCTATTTTGATATTCGCTGTTATATTTCTATTTGCTGTATTATTTCTTTAAAAATAATACATAGGGTAGCAGCATTGTTTTTCTTGAAAAGTGATTCGACACAAAGGTGAATCGAGCTCAGAATTCAGGTTTGAAGCTAATACGTTTAATTCTTTCATAACGACAACGCGTCCTCATAAATAGTTTACTCTTATTGCATCTGGCCTGAAACCGCAGTACCCTCGCCGGAATTCGAACTCCGGACCTTCAAAATATGCGTCGATAGTGCTTCCAGTTACACTACTAAGGCATGCGGAAAAAAGAAAAAAACTTAATAGTACTAAAACTGGAAAATTTTGGATTATATTTTAATACGGTTTTCCATTAAAATTTGTTACGGGCTTCAGGTAAAATACGACTTCTACTGGTCCAAATTATTCGAAAACAGTCAGTTGTTTACATGATATCGAAAAGCTTAAAATAACTATTAATAAATATGAAATAAAAATTTTGAAAGTTTAGTATGAGAGTTATCGGCGACGAAAAAAATCGTCACGCGCATACACGGAGACAAAGAGACATCATCGGAAAAATAGAGAAAAACATGTTATGGGTTCCCTAATTCGTAGTTGTTCACTGAAAATTTAACTCCATTTTTGGACCGAAAACAATACTTCTCTTACCTAAGTATCATGGTGTACTCAGAAAACATCGCGGAGAAAACAACGCAAGGTGAAAACGTCGGGGAACAAAACATCGTAGGAGAAAAGAAAACAAAGAGAAAACATCGCAGTTTTAAAACATCGTGGTACAAAATATCGTGATCTAAAATAAAGCGATTTAAAAACTTTGCTTTTTAAAAACATTGTGGTAAAAAAAGTATCTACAAATCATCCTGGGTTGATAACATCGCAAACATGCGTTTTAAGCTTTTAAAAGTTGCAAATGCTTGTTCGCATAACGATTTGGAAGCGCAAGAAGGAAGAAGGGATTATTTTAATTCTGTATTTCATATTTTTGAATGAACTAATCAATTTTTGCTGACAAAAAAAAAGAAACTTAAGCGTTTAAAAATTGGAAATGAGTAGAAAATTAATGCAACTATTGAAATTAACAGAAATTTAAATTCACATAGTTAATTAACAAGGGTTATTAATAAATTAACCTTTTTTATAAAATTTTATTGTTAATGTTTTTATGAAGAATACGGTCTAAAAATACTCAGAAAAAGAAAGAAACTGCGAGAGGTTACCTCTAAAAACATTACTTAGTTAATTATCAAATTATTTTCTTTCACATTTGTTAATCTGATATTGTTTAATGAAAAATATATTTTGTTTTGTTTCCGTTTATTCTTAAAGTGTCGCTAACATTTTCGTGTATAGTGTGCAATGAATTCTTTGGATGTCGATTTGTTAATTATGATGAAAGTTCTGAGAAAAAGAATATTTCTAACGACCACCTGAATGTTCCCAGGGAAAGTGTATTTCTTAACGAATTCTCGGAAAGATGAACGTGACCAGCAGTGACAAACCAAACTCAGCTTTTGTTCCCCTTCTAGTTGTCCGAAGGAGACACATAGTTCCATTCCTTTACATCTGTTTAATGGTGCATTGTCTCAGACCACCCGCTTTGAGTCTCAGGTCGGAACCGGAAAGTTCTCACAGAGTTTTCTCCAGGCCTGTCATCATTCTATCCAGTTGTCAATCCAGGTGCTCTCGCGAATCAAGAGATCAAGGATCAAGGAAGTTAAATTTACGGAGTACACTAGGGCAAGCCTTTAACTCCACATCATCAGTTAAATAAGTTAAATCATCAAAAGAGGGAATCATCAAATACGGGTAAAATTTTGAAAGCCAAAAAATAAAAATTTAATAGCTCAGATAATGCCTTCAACAAATGAGGATTCTCGAAATCTTTCCGACACGCCCAGGACAACTTGAACAAGAACAGAAAGCGGAAGAGTGAGAGTGAGAGTTAGTTGCAGTGTTGAGCGAGAGTAAAAATCTTCTTTCGTTTTTTTCCATCTCTATCAAAAGCAAATTTTGTTTCGCTCTGTCAAGAGCAACAGTCTTATCTCTGTCGAGAGATTCAGTGGATGGTAGCCGGGTTCGCCGCTACCGTACTGGAGAGCATCCTGCTCCAGACGACCACTACCGACTCACAGAGACAACCACAAGGTGGGCTGCAGCACATTAGAATTTTGTGCCCTGCAATCGTGCGAGCAAACACCCAGGAAAAGTGAAGTAACTCTAAATAGAACTTTAAGATCGTTTCTCCCGCAACATCTAGAATTTTGCGTTCTGCAATCGTAAGAGCAAAACTCCCAGGAGAAGTGAAGAAAATAACAGAATAGAACTTTAGGAATGAATACCATAAGTAGAACGTTTTCGCGCATCCTCTGTTTTGTGTTCGACATTTTTTCCCCTACTTTTTGATGAGGGCAATGTTTTATAACTTTTATTTTTTTTACATGTAGCATAAAAAGAACCCTAATAACTTAATTTACGTTACCTCTTGCCTTGTGAATTCTCCACACTACGATGGTACGGTGGTATAAAATTCCACAATTAGAAGGGAAAGGTTTGGCCCGAATTTCGCAGATAGTTTGGGAGGGTTCGTCTTCGTTAGTAAGACCAAAAATAATGACTATGCGAACGGCTACCATTTTAAAATTCAGGGGAGCTTGTTCGCTGAAGAAATTAGACAAACTGAGGAAGGGGAAATGTTTTTAAAATTTTGTGAACTTAGCTCTAAAAAGCGGGTGGCGGTGGAGGGAAGCACAGGGAGAAATATGATATAAAATCTAAGATTATTTTTGATATTCGGAATGATAGAGTCGTATAGCGTGCAGTGAATAACGCAATGGAGCTTTGTTGTTAACAATGAATTGAGGTGAATATTTTCTTTATACCACATTTTTTTCGATGACCAGAAGTTTGTATAGCATCATTTTTTATCCGCATCATCGAGAAAAGTGCCACTTCAGTTTCGTCCTATAAGAGCCCTTTATACACGCTGAAGTACTGTGTGTTCTTGTCATCTCTGTCACTTACAAAGGTTCTCTTCACTTAAGTACGTGTACGGATTGAAATGAGATTGCCGAAAAAAGCTCGACAGAGAGCTATCACAGAGATAACTTATAATTCTCTTAGTAATATAATTATCGTTCTCTTCTTTCTATGTGAAAAAAAGACTGTGCATTTGTTTGCTTGTGTTTCTACAAATCTACAGTTTTATTCCGATCTTGATGAAAGTTTGCTCGCTTGACCTTTAAAACAAGAGGAAGGTCTCTTTATGTATAAGTTTCGAAATTCCGACCCACTGGGTATCCATTCAGCGCGTTTATGTTAAAACCTTGAGATAACGTCACCCGTCGTTAGTTTCCGTCGCCTTTGTTGCATTTCCGTTATAAGTGGAAATCATACAAAGACAGAAAAGAAGAAATTTATAATTTGTTTATACAAAAAAGTAAATATTCATATTTTTACACAGCTTGAATTTTGAAATCGTGTCAGCCATTTTAGGTCGACGTCTTCGATAGCATCTTTCCGAAAAGAGACATAACCGAGTCACCGAGACCAAAGCAAGGATCAATTCTTACTAAAACTGTTACCAGATGCGTCTTAGTTTTACATTGTTCTGCAGTGTTATTCGAGTTTGTTAAAATAATGCACGATTTAGCTTGAATCAAAATAAGAAAAGAATCATCGTCTACCTGAAATTTCGAAAGACTGCCTTATTACCTGCCTACCTTATACGTTCATCTTATTTGAGGCTTCTTCACTCAGCGTACCACGCGGGCAACGGGATATTCTTCAGCTAGTACATATTTATTACATAGAGATACGCAATGTTATATATAGAGATATACCACGTATTATATAGATACAAATGTTGGTTGAAAGGTAATCAAATATATAGAGGTAAGTATTATTTTTAAAACTTTAAAAAATGCCTACGAATCCCATAATCATAAAGAAAATCAAGAATGTTACTGTTTGCGGACTAATTCTTGTAAATTTATATAATCCAGTCCCCTCTTCCCCGCATTAAAAAATGAATCAGACATTCTACGTTCTCTATGAGTAACAGCACCTGTAAAAGTCCTGTTGTTGTTTTGCAGTATAAATATATGTAAAATATAAAATATCTAATATGTAAGGTATAAAATCTAGGCTTTCAAATAATAAATTAATAAACTTTTAACTTCGATTTCATTGTAAAAATAACAGCAATAAATTTGTCTCCCTGCAGTTCTGATGCGCACTTACCGATGAAATCTGAACCCAGAATCCTGTACGTTAAAGTGTGGTGTGATCTGAAATGGAATTCGTATAAAAGGCCTAACTATGTCGCAACGCTCTCTCTTCCCTTTCTCTTCTCTTCTCTTCCGCTTTCTCTTCTTTTCTGCTGTTTTTCGCTATGTCGCTAGCTGCGCAAAGTGTACTTTCCCAAACTTGTCCATTGCTGAAAGAAATTGGGAGGAGTATAGCGCATCCACAGTGATAATGTGCATTGTCACTAAAAATCATGTGTGGAATTGACCGTTATGTGTGTTCTTCGAGTGTCATCTTGCTAACTACGCAGCAAAGTCTTCCAGTTATGATGCAGTCCTCTCCAATACTCATCTCTTGCAAGTCTCACGAAGTCATCTTATTTCAATAATGGCACAGATTTCTACAATAATGCTGTCTTATCGCAACAATAACTCAGTTTTACTACATCAAATGGAACGTTTTTATTTGATCATGGCGTAGTCGGCAGGATTTGGAGATCAGATTTCATCGGTAAGTGCGCATCAGAACCGCAGAGAGACAAATTTATTACTGTTATTTTAGAATGAAATTGAAGTTAAAGTGTTATTAATTTATTATTTGAAAGGCTTAAATTTTATATCTTACGTACTAGATATTATATATATATATATATATATATATATATATATTTATATATATGTATGTGTGTGTGTGTATTATCTATAAGAAACTTTACAGTTGTGCCGGCAATTTAGGCTAAAGTTTCTTCAATAGAAAACTACATATTACGACAATTCTTTTACTTACATCACTTAATACTTGTATTCCAGTCATTTGGTTTTAAAATTTGTCAGGCTATAAGGTATATCTCCCACATTCCTAGCGTGCCTTCGTGGTGTAAAGGTCAGCACACTGAGCCGGTATTTCAGAGGTCCGTGGTTCGATTCCCGGCGAAGGAATTGCATATTTTTCACCTCTCTTGCTTCGTAATAACCTAATGTCTCTACAAGGCAAGTTGGTTAATTTTTGCTCACTAGTTTGACTTCTAAATTTCTTATTTACTACAAGTTTTTAACTTTTAATTTTACGGATTATTTCATTTTTTGTCTTCTTATGATTTTTAAAATTTGTTCTTGAATTTACTTTTGTATTTGAAATGAAAAGAAAGTGTGGGGGATATGTCTTCTAAAGAAAGCATCTCCTTCAGTTAAATTGTGTTCTTAGTGAGAAACTTTAATTTTAAAGATTATTTGCTTTTTAACAGGATTCTTTTGGTTTAAGAGTACTCATATTTTTATTTCGATTGAGTATCAATTGCGAATCATGATTTGAATCTAGCAAATAATTTCATGCTTATTTGGAAGTAAGATGAAACACTCTGTCTTTTTTTTAGTTGTTGTTAATGGATGGTAGATTGGTTTATCCCCTTGATAAGTCGATTAATCTGTTATCCATAACAATAACTGGTTTTTCAATACTTAAATAAATTTTACTTTTGATTTTTGGCATTTTTACTTAACTGTTTTTAAAGCAAAAGAGGAATTCTGACGAATATATTTTCGATGTGGTTTTGAATTGAAATTCCGTGTTTTGGAGATGATATATGGACAGTTTTCTTATTACAATTTATTGTGAATTATTGGTTTATTACTTTGCAGCTATAGCGCAAGTCTTGGGTTTATTAATTTACTTTTAATTACTTTTATATTGCATATATATAAAATTCACTTATTATTAATTTACTTTTAATTACTTTTATATTGCATATATATAAAATTCACTATAAAGTATAAGAAAACTCTCCATATACCATCTCCAAGGAACAGAAACACAAGTCTTGGCCTTATTAATTTACTTGTAATTACTTTTATTATATATATATGTTACCGTTAAAATATGAAATTCATTATTTTATAGAATACCTAGTTATTCCATGAAATAAATGATCGTGTCCGTTAAAGTGTAAAACTCTCTTGTATTTCATGGTTTAACTAATAGCTATTTCACAGAATAACGATCTGCAGCCCGTTAAAGTGTAAAATAATCTATATCCTATATCTCGCTTTTTAGTATAAGGTACATTTACGTTTCGTTTAACAATAGGGAACGTTCGCGTAAAACCCAGTGTGTCGACAAAAAATGTTTTTCTTTTAGAAATAATGTTCTTTGTCATTCTAAGTGTCATTTTAGTAATTCTTGTTGTAACGAATGATTTTACGGTACGTTTCCATAAATACCATTTATACGCTGCATAAATTAGATAAATTGCCTCTTTTTCATTTTAATTGTCTATCATCAATTTATTTATAGAATACCTAGTTATTTCGTTTTAGATAAATTGTTTATTTTACACTTTAACTGTCTCTCATTAGTTAATTTATAGAATACCTAGTTATTTTATGAAATAACTAGTTAAAGTGTCAAATTATTAACATATTACACACTTTAACGGACACGATCAGTTATTTCACGGAATAACTAGGTATTCTATGAAATAACTGCATTATATACTTTAACGGTAAAACATATATATACTGCAGTGAAATAAGTTTCGCTGAACGCGGTTTGCGTTACTGAAAATATTCCTAGAATAAAATATTTTAAACCAGTTATCAGAGCTTCGTTTTCAGTTACCAATTAACTATATCCGTTAAGCTTCTGTAAAGCTTCATAAAAATTCTGAAGTGTTTTTATAGAGAAGCATTTCTATATAGGATTACTTATAAACATCGATTAGAATTTCTATAAAGACACATCAGCTTCTATATAAATTTTTCGTAAAAGTACGCATGAATTACTCCATGTCCAGATCTTTTTACTTATTTATTTATTTTTATTCTCGAACCATTTTCTTGAAACGGTCCTTCAAAAGTTTTACGATTCGGTAGGAGGGTTTTTCTTTTATGTTCTGCTGTTGTTCTACCTCTTTCTTACGGTATATTGCTCCAAATATATCCTCGGGCAGGAACAAGTTATCTCACTAATAATGGCGGCCTGCAATCTGGTAATGCTTTTCCTGCGAACCAAAAGCGTCTCAAAAGGAAGAATACTTTTTAGCGAGCATTCGACCGACTGAGTGTTGTATTGCCTTTATTTTTGTTGTCTGTTGGCTGTAGCACGCAATTGGTAAAGCTCGCAGCCATCTGGGTCAAGTTTCCGCACGCCATTTTTTTTTCTGTTTTTGGTCTCTTTGTTTCTGATGCCTTTTCGAAGGCTAATGGGTTTTCACCTGCGGGTGGAATCAGAAAGCTTCTCTTTCTTCGACTCATACACCCATTACTTGCGATTTCTGAGCTCTCCGGAGGCTTTAATAGCTAACGGATTGTGTTTATTGACGAAGCTTTCGTGGAAAGGACAGAGAGTTAAAACGTTTCCAGAAGACTTGATACATGTTATCTCTCATTTATCTTATTCAACCTTTCGTAATGTGTAAGAGGTACATTTCTGCCTCTGGAGCTCGCTTAGGACTCCATTTAATTCGTTTCTTCATTTATATTTTCGATATTTCCGTAAACTTAGAAACTGCGCTCGAAAGTTCTTTCTCCAGCTTTTAGAGGAACTAGTCACTTGTGTGATAAGCTGCCAAAAACAGTTAGGATCAAAAAAAGAAAAAAATATGTGATTTTAGTAGGTTTGCTGAAAATTTACAAAAAAAAATAAATAAATAAATAAATAAATAAATAAATAAATTACGATTCAGATCTCAGAGTTACACCAGTTTTTGTAAAGCCTTTTATACTCGCGGTTTGCCTATACCTGAGCTTTTGAGCGACCTGCGAGCATACTGAAGATCGCAGTTTTCCAGTCTGCTCTTGGAATCACTTTTGCGTGCCCAATTTTTGTGTTTTTGTGTGTATTATTAAACATCGCTTTTTTCGAAATTACGCCTCAGGCAATTAGACAGCGAAATCGCAGAAAATTTAAAACCAGCCTAATTCTATAGAACAGGCAAATCGACGACAACCTTGTATTCGACGTAAATTTTGTAAACTCCCTATCGATTTCGAGGGCAAAACGGGTCTTCTTACATCAGGAGCAAAAAATTCAGCCTAATTCTTGTTTTCTCGGGAGAGTTAAAGTATTGCCGTACAGTTTTCTAATATTTTCAATCTTTTCTCACTTTAACATATTAATGTTCAGTTTTCTTAACTTCTTCACAACTTTTTGAATACTAACTTTGTTATTAAGAAGCACTTCGAACTTCCGCCATGTATAATTTAAAGGCAAAATCACAAAATTTCCAAATGCGGTACATATATTTAGAACTCCCGATACAGTATTAAGTGTTGCAATTATTTTTTTTCAGTCTTTTCGGATTTCTCATATAAATATTTTTATAAGGTAAGTTATAAAAAAATTACGTTTCCAACTTTTTCTTCCGAAACATCACATTCTTTCCTTAGGATTATTTAAAATGAATTTTTTCGTCACGAAAGTGTCTTATAGAATTCCTTTGTAATGATGGCCCAAGATTTAATAAATTAAGTGAGAAATCTTAAATAAAATTCCATAATATCTAAAATACAGCTTCTAAAGAGTTATGTAGAAAGGTACTGTAAATTTATGAATAAAGATTCTCTAGAGATATGCATAGATATTTTGTAAAGTCTTGTGCAAAGATTCTATAAAATTTTTATAGACTTTTTAATGATACATTATAAAAAATTTTAAATAATCTGTTATAAAGTATTTCTCCCTCCTTCTTCTCGCGCCTTCATGGTGTAGTGGTCACCACGCTGGGCGCGTATTCCAGAGGTCCGTAGTTCGAGTCCCGGCGAAGACGTTGCTCATTTTTCATTTCTCCTGCTTTCAAAAAATACCTAATGTCTCTACAGTTTATAAAAACATTTAACATTATTCAACCAAAAATAAGAGATCCAAAGTATAAAAAACTGTATGCCTTTACCAGATTTAATTTTCTGGAATAGGTCGTGTAATGTATCGTGTTAGTCAGTTCTTCATTGTGTTCGTGACTATTGCATCGAGCACTAACTATTGATTTTCATTTGCATTGTCTAAGCACTAATCTATTGAATTATATAATTACTATGTAAGCATCTGTCCTTATCACGCATAAAACCGCTGTCAATATCCTACCCCTGTATGGTCACGTATTGAATAAACTCCCGATGAGGTGCTCGTGAGGTACCAGGCCGCATTTGTCTCAGAGAGTTGCGTGCTTCATACAATAGTCATAGTAGTCTCTGAGAGCTGCCCGGGTGTCCAGACGCGTTCTCACCTGTATCCCATATAGTAGCCGACAACCAATATAGTGGTTAGTCATGCTGGCTGCCATAATGACGCAAGAATCCTGGAGAAGGCATGGATATTTGTAAGCGTATACTGTCTGTGCGGCTGTAACGTCTTCAGCTATTTCTATCGACCACCTCGAAAGTTCTGAGAAAAAGAATATTTCTAACGACCATCTCGAATGTTTCCAGGGAAAG